>CM065683.1:24026843-24054343 GCA_017654935.2 Phymorhynchus buccinoides
TCATTTGTTCATGCAATTGCTTGTGTGTTCATTTGTTCATGCATTTGCTTGTGTGTTCATTTGTTCATGCAATTGCTTGTGTGTTCATTTGTTCATGCAATTGCTTGTGTGTTCATTTGTTCATGCAATTGTTTGTGTGTTCATTTGTTCATGCAATTGCTTGTGTGTTCATTTGTTCATGCAATTGCTTGTGTGTTCATTTGTTCATGCAATTGCTTGTGTGTTCATTTGTTCATGCATTTGCTTGTGTGTTCATTTGTTCATGCATTTGCTTGTGTGTTCATTTGTTCATGCAATTGTTTGTGTGTTCATTTGTTCATGCAATTGCTTGTGTGTTCATTTGTTCATGCAATTGTTTGTGTGTTCATTTGTTCATGCATATTGTTTGTGTGTTCATTTGTTCATGCAATTGCTTGTGTGTTCATTTGTTCATGCAATTGCTTGTGTGTTCATTTGTTCATGCAATTGTTTGTGTGTTCATTTGTTCATGCAATTGTTTGTGTGTTCATTTGTTCATGCAATTGTTTGTGTGTTCATTTGTTCATGCAATTGTTTGTGTGTTCATTTGTTCATGCAATTGTTTGTTTTGTGTGTTCATTTGTTAATATGCAATTGCTTGTGTGTTCATTTGTTCATGCAATTGTTTGTGTGTTCATTTGTTCATGCAATTGCTTGTGTGTTCATTTGTTCATGCAATTGCTTGAAAGTGTTCATTTGTTCATGCAATTGTTTGTGTGTTCATTTGTTCATGCATTGCAATTTGTTTGTGGTTGTTCATTTGTTCATGCAATTGTGTAATTGTGTTTGTTCGTTCATTTGTATGTGGTCATGCAATTGTTTGTGTGTTCATTTGTTCATGCAATTTGTTTGTGTGTTCATTTGTTCATGCATTTGCTTGTGTGTGTTTGTTCATGTAATTGTGTGTTCATGTGTTCATGCAATTGTTTGTGTGTTCATTTGTTCATGCAATTGTTTGTGTGTTCATTTGTTCATGCAATTGTTTGTGTGTTCATTTGTTCATGCAAGATGTTTGTGTGTTCATTTGTTCATGCAATTGTTTGTGTGTTCATGTGTTCATGGTATAGGCGATTGCCGTGTGTGTTCATTTGTTCATGCAATTGTTTGTGTGTTCATTTGTTCATGCAATTGCTTGTGTGTTCATTTGTTCATGCAATTGTTTGTGTGTTCATTTGTTCATGCAATTGTTTGTGTGTTCTTTTGTTCATTGCAATTGTTTGTGTGTTTCTGGTTTGTTTCATTTGTGTTCATGCAATCTGCTGGTGTGTCATGTTTTGTCATTTGTTCATGCAATTGTAATTTGACTTTGTTAATGCAATTGTGTGTGTTATTTGTTCAGACAATTGAGAGTCGGGTTACATCACTACAAACAAGAAATGCATAGAGAGAGTTCATGACAGAGAGAGTGTGTCATTTGAGATACAGAGAGAGAGAGAGTTCATTGAGATTGAGGATGAGATGAGAGAAGATTTGATTCCTGAGTTCGAGAGGAGATTTGCTGTTTTGTGTGTGTGAGACGTGTGTGTGTGTGTGTGAGTGTGTGTGTGTGTGTGTGTGTGTGTGTGTGTGAGAGAGTGTGAGAGTAGAGAGTTGAGAGAGAGAGAGAGAGTGCGTAAGAGTTAGAGAGAGAGTTGAGAGAGAGAAGAATGAGACGAGAGTTTCCTAGAGAGAGCGTCGAGTTATGTATAGAGGGAGAGAGCTTATGAAGAATGATTTTGAAACTTCTTTTGCATTACTAATGTGTTTCGTGGTATAGGCGATTGCCGTCGTCGTGATGCTTTCTTTACATATAATGCTGAAAATGTGAATCATTTCTTTCTTTCCTTCTTTTCGTTCTTTTCTTCTTTTTCATGATCTTTCTTCTTTGTTCCTTGTTTCTATTGTGTCTCCTTTCCCTTCATTGACTTTGTCTATTCTGTGTCTCTGTTAGTCTTTGTGTCTTTGCCTAATCTTACAATATGTCATTGTATGAAAGATAACAATTGCAATTTGACTGGAAACGTGAAAAAACAAAAACAAATGAGACCAACAAAATCACTACAAACACGAAATGCATTTGGACAAATACGTAGAGTAGAAGAGAGAGAGAGAGAGATAGAGAGAGCGAGAGAGTGAGAGGGAGGGAGGAGGGAGAGAAGAGAGAGAGGCGACGAGAGAGAGAGAGAGAGAATGAGAGAGGAGAGAGAGGAGAGAGAGAGAGAGAGGAGAGAGAGAGTAGAGAGAGAGAGAGAGAGAGAGAGGGCGAGAGAAGAGAGAGAAGGAGAGAGAGAGAGAGAGATGAGGAGAGAGAGAGAGAGGCAGAGAGAGAGAGAGAGAGATAGAGAGAGAGAAGAGAGAGTCAGAAGAAGAGAGAGAGAGAGAGAGGAGAGAGATGAGAGAGAGAGAGAGAGAGAGGAGAGAGAGAGGAGAGAGAGAGGAGAGAGTGAGAGAGAGAGAGAGAGGGAGAAGAGAGAGAGAGAGAGAGAGAGAGAGAGAGAGAGAGAGAGAGAGGAGAGAGAGAGAGAGAGAGAGAGAGAGAGGAGAGAAGAGAGAGAGAGATCCGAGAGGAGAGAGAGATGAGAGAGAGAAGATTGAGAGAGCGAGAGAGAAGAGAGGCAGAGGAGAGAGAGAGAGAGAGAGAGAGATGTGAGAGAGAGAGAGAGAGTGAGAGAGAGAGAGAGGCAGAGAGAGAGTAGAGATGAGAGAGAGGAGAGAGGAGAGAGAGAAGAGGAGAGGTGGAGGGAGAGCGTGAAGAGAGATGAAGAGAGAGTGAGAGAGAGAGATTTGAAGGTTTTTTGTTTTCTTTTTTAGAGAGGATGAGAGATTTCGTGAAACACGCAGAGCAGAAATATGTGTGATTTGTTTCCCATTATCACATATCCATGACTTCTATATGAGAGAGAGAATGTTCATGGAGGAGAAGGCATTGATGGTAGATAAAATTGACATGTCTGTCTGGGAGAGTTTTGTGTGTATGAAAGAGAGAGAGAGAGTGAGAGCGGGTGTGTTTCTAAGACTGTGTGAATGTGAAGACAGAGTTTGTAAGTCTTTGAGTCTGAGGAGTGGTTCAAGATCAGAAGATGGAGAGAAAGAATGTAGAGAGAAGAGAAGAGTGGGTTTATGAAGATATGCGTGTCTGTGTGTGTTTTTAACCTGATCGAATTTTGTAAGAAACACACAGAGCAGGGAATATGTGAGATATTTGATCATTATCAGATACCTTTATTCTATGAGTGTTAATTTGTTCATGGAAGAGAAGAGTGGGTATTGATGATGCTTTATGTGTTTCAGTCCTCGCATGAGTTAGGTAAGTGAATCTGACTGGGCAATCGGAGAACTATGATTCATTCTGATAATTAGAGAGGAGTGTGAAAAAAACATGAGAGGAGATGCTGAGCTGAGGGTTGAAGTGAGTGAGTGTGTGTGTGTTGAGAGAGGTAGAGGGTGTGTGTGTGTGTTGAGAGTGGGGGAGATTGCGATGTGTTTGTGTGTGGGGGGGGGGGGGGAGAGACATTTTTCAACCGAGGAGAGAGTTGTGTACGTGTTGTTTTAACTGTCACAAACATGTTAATTACAGAGAATAATTATGTGTGATCAGATACCTTCAATGCTTTGTGCACACTTTTAGACTTTGGGCAAAGTTTCTTCAATGATAGTTTGTTTGAGTGATAGAGTAAAATTGTTGAGAGAGTGATGTGTGTAAGAGAGTGAGGAACCAGAGAGGAGAGAGAGAGAGAGAGAGAGAGAGAGAGAGAGATAGAGATGAGAGAGCAGGAGAGAGACCACAAGTGTTTGATTGTGTGTTCTTTTTTCATGTTGTTTTTGTGTGTTATTTGTGCATGCACATAGTTTGTGTGAGAGATTTGTTTTGCAATTGTTAAACTGGGGGACAGGGAGAGACATGAAAATTGTTGTGTGTGTGCTTGTGTGTGTGCGAATTGCGTGCGTGCGCATGTGTTTGTGCATGTGTGTGTGTGTGTTGTAGATGGTAAAAGTATGTGTGATATGTGTGGAGAAATTTCTAGAGGAGCATGATGTTTCATAATTGTGGGTTTCTAAGAGTGTGAGGTTTACCTTGATTGAATTTTGCAAGACACGCCGAGCATAAAGAGATATGTGTGCATTTGTTTCCATTATCATTTAGAGTCCATGCAATTCTAAATGTGTGTTCATTTGTTCATGCAATTGGAGGCATTGTTGGTGCATAACATTTATGCAATCGTTTGTGTGTTCATTTGTTCATTTTGATAATCTCATTGTTACTTACAGTGTGTGTTCATTTGTTCATGCAATTGTTTGGGTGTGATTTGTTCAGTGCAATTGTGTGTGTGTTCATTTGTTCATGGTGTTGTTTGTGTGTTGTTTGTGTGTGCAATTGTGTGTGTGTTCATTTGTGTGTTGCCTTTGTTTGTGTGTTCATTTGTTCATGCAGTTGTGTGTGTGTTATTTTAACTGACACAAACATGTGTGTGTTCAGAGTGTTCATGCAATTGATATATCATATTCATTTGCGCAAAGGGGGGGCTTGTGAGAGGAGTGTTCAGAGAATTGTTAGAGAGAGTTCATGAGGAGATTGAGAGTGAGTTCAGAGAGAGAGAGAGTGAGAGAGATTGTTTGTGTGTTCAGAGAGAGTTCATGCAGAGAGCAAGTTGTGTGTTCATTTGTTCATGCAATTGCTTGTGAGTTCATTTGTTCATGCAATTGCAAGTTTGTGTGTTCATTTGTTCATGCAGAGAGATTGTGTGTTCATTTGTTCATGCAATTTTGTGTGTTCATTCACAGCATAAATATATGTGATATTTGATCATTTGTTTGTGTTCATGCAATTATTCTATGTGTGTTCATTTGTTCATGCAATTGTTTGTGTGTTCATTTGATCATGCAATTGTTTGTGTGTTCATTTGTCCATGCAATGTGTTAGGTGTGTTCATCTGTTCATGCAATTGTTGAACTGTCATTCATTTTGTTCATGCAATTGTAGTGTGTTTTCATTTGTTGCTGAGCTGATTGTTGTGTGTGTTCATTTGTTCATGCAATTGTTTGTGTGTTCATTTGGGGGGGGGGGCGATGTGTTTGTGTGTTCATTTGTTCATGCAAGGAGAGAGTTGTGTTCATTTGTTCATGCAATTGTTTGTGTGTTCATTTGTTCAGAGAATTGTTATGTGTGATCATTTGTTCATGCACTTGTTTGTGTGTTCATTTGTTCAGACATTGGTTTGTGTGTTCATTTGTTCATGCAATTGCTTGTGTTTTGTTCATGAGTGTTCAGAGTAAAATTGTTGAATTGAGTGTGTTCATTTGTTCAAGCAATTGAGAGAGTGTTCATTTGTTCATGAGAGAGAGTGTGAGAGAGAGAGTTCAGAGCAATTGAGAGAGAGATTTGTTCATGCAATTGAGAGTGAGTTCATTTGTTCATGCAATTGTTTGTGTGTTCATTTGTTCATGCAGTGTTTGTGTGTAGTGGTTCATGTGTGTGTGTGTGTTTATGTTGTGCATGCAATTGTTAGAGAGAGAGAGAGAGAGAGAGAGAGAGAGAGAGAGAGAAGAGTTCAGAGAGAGAGAGGGTGAGGTGGGGGACAGGGAGAGACAGAGAATGTGTGTGTGTGTTCATGTGTGTGTGTGTGTGTGCGTGCTGCGTGCGTGCGCATGTGTGTGTGCATGTGTGTGTGTGTGTGTCTATGTGTGAATGTGTGGGTTTCTAGGCATGATGTTTCTAAACGTGGGTTTCTAAGTGTGAGGTTTACCCTGATTGAATTTTACAAGACACGCCGAGCATAAATATGTGTGATTTGTTTCCATTATCACATACCTTTATTCTATGTGTGTTCATTTGTTCATGGAAGGGGAGGCATTGTTGGTGCATAACATTTAGGAAGTCGTTGAGCTATGGTTCATTTTGATAATCATGTATAGTGTGTGTGGGGTTGTTGTTTTGTTTGGGGGGGGGGGGGTGATGTCGAGTGCTGTGTGTGTTCAGGAATGAGGGTGGGGGTGGGGTTTTGTGTGTGTGTGTGTGTGTGTTGCCTTTTTTCGACTGGGGAGAGAGTTGTGTAAGTTTTATTTTAACTGACACAAACATGTAAACATACAGAGTATTATGTTTGATATATCATATACCTTTGCGCAAAGGGAGAGAGAGAGAGAGAGATGAGAGAGAGAGAGAGAGAGAGGAGAGAGAGAGAGAGAGAGAGAGAGAGAGAGAGAGAGAGAGAGAGAGAGAGGAGAGAGAGAGAGAGAGAGAGAGATAGAGAGAGAGTGGGAGAGAGAGAGAGAGAGAGAGAGAGAGAGAGAGAGAGAGAGAGAGAGAGAGAGAGAGAGAGAGAGAGAGAGAGAGAGAGTGTGTTAGTTTGTTTTTGTGGGTTTTCAAGTTTGTGGTGGGTGTGGGTGTGAGAGAAAGAGGTAACGGGAGCGGTGTGTGCAGGGAGAGAGATAATTCACATGTCTGTCTGGGAGTGTGTGTGTGTGTGTGTGTGTGTGTGTCTGTGTCTGTGTGTCTGTGAATGTGTGTGAATGTGTGAGTTTCTAAGCCTTTGCGCCTGTTGGTTGTCCTTATCAGGAAGGGGTGGGAAGCATATGGCATGTTTTTATGCGTAATGTTATGAAGATGTGTGTGTGTGTTTGTGGTTTTTGTTTTGTTTTTACCCTGATGGAATTTTGTAAAACACGCAGAGCACAAATATGTGTGATTTGTTTCCCATTATCACATACCTTTATTCTATATGTGTTAATTTGTTCATGGAGGAGAAGGCATTGATGGTAGATAAAATTAACATGTCTGTCTGGGAGAGTTTGTGTGTGTATGAGTGTATGTGTCTGGGTGTGTTTCTAAGACTCTGTGAATGTGTGTGTTTGTAAGTCTTTGAGTCTGTTGGTGGTTCTTATCAGAATATGCAGGGAAACCTGTAGCAATTAAGTGTGGGTTTATGAAGATATGTGTGTCTGTGTGTGTTTTTAACCTGATCGAATTTTGTAAAAACACACAGAGCATAACTATGTGTGATATTTGATCATTATCACATACCTTTATTCTATGTGTGTTAATTTGTTCATGGAAGGGGAGTGGGTATTGATGATGCTTTATGTGTTTCTTGTCCTCGCATGTGTTAGGTAAGTGAATCTGTTTGGGCAATCGTTGAACTATGATTCATTCTGATAATTATGTATAGTGTGTTTTGGAGGTGATGCTGAGCTGAGGGTTGTGTGTGTGTGTGTGTGTTTTGGGGTTGGGTGTGTGTGTGTGTGTGTGTGTGGGGGGGTGTGTGTGTGTGTGTGTGTGTGTGTGGGGGGGGGGGGGTATTTTTCAACCGAGGAGAGAGTTGTGTACGTGTTTTGTTTTAACTGTCACAAACATGTTAATTACAGAGAATAATTATGTGTGATCAGATACCTTCACTCTTTGTGCACACTTTTAGACATTGGGCAAAGTTTCTTCAATGATAGTTTGTTTGAGTGATAGAGTAAAATTGTTGAGAGAGTGAGTGTGTAAGAGAGTGAGAGAGAGAGAGAGAGATTGAGAGAGAGAGAGAGAGAGAGAGAGAATGTAAGAGAGAGACCAAAAGTGTTTGATAGTGTGTGTGTGTGTGTGTGTGTGTTTGTGTTGTGTGCATGTGTTAGAGAGAGAGAGAGAAAGGGTGAGGTGGGGGACAGGGAGAGACAGAGAATGTGTGTGTGCGTGCGTGTGTGTGTGTGCGCGCGTGTGCATGTGTGTGTGCATGGTGTGTGTGTGTGTGTGTGTGTCTATGTGTGAATGTGTGGGTTTCTAGGCATGATGTTTCTAAACGTGGGTTTCTAAGTGTGAGGTTTACCCTGATTGAATTTTGCAAGACACGCCGAGCATAAATATGTGTGATTTGTTTCCATTATCACATACCTTTATTCTATCTGTGTTCATTTGTTCATGGAAGGGGAGGCATTGTTGGTGCATAACATTTAGGAGCTCGTTGAGCTATGGTTCATTTTGATAATCATGTATAGTGTGTTTGGGGGGTGGGGTGGGGGGTGATGCCGAGTGCTGTGTGTGTTCAGGAATAGGGGTGGGGGTGGGGTTTTGTGTGTGTGGTGTGTGTGTGTGTGTGTGTGTGTGTGTGTGTGTGTGTGTGTGTGTGTGTGTTGCCTTTTTGCGACTGGGGAGAGAGTTGTGTAAGTTTTATTTTAACTGACACAAACATGTAAACATACAGAGTATTATGTTTGATATATCATATACCTTTGCGCAAAGGGGGGAGAGAGAGAGAGAGAGAGAGAGAGAGAGAGAGAGAGAGAGAGAGAGAGGAGAGAGAGAGAGAGAGAGAGAGAGAGAGAGAGAGAGAGAGAGAGAGAGAGAGAGAGAGAGAGAGAGAGAGAGAGAGAGAGAGAGAGAGATTGAGAGAGAGAGAGAGAGAGAGAGAGAGAGAGAGAGAGAGAGAGAGAGAGAGAGAGAGAGAGAGAGAGAGAGAGAGAGAGAGAGAGAGAGAGAGAGAGAGAGAGAGAGAGAGAGAGAGAGAGAGAGAGAGAGAGAGAGAGAGAGAAGGAGAGATGAGAGAAGAGAGACGAAGAGAGAGAGGAGAGAGAGAGAGAGAGAGAGAGAGAGAGAGAGAGATTGGTTTTTTGTGTGGGGGTGAGGTTTTTTCCCGTGTATGCGGGTGTGAGAGAAATGGGAACGGGAGGGGGGGGGGGGTTATGTGTGTGGGTGTTTAACCTGATCGAATTTTGTAAAAACACAGAGCATAAATATGTGTGATATTTGATCATTATCACATACCTTTATTCTATGTGTGTTAATTTGTTCATGGAAGGGGAGTGGGTATTGAAGATGCTTTGTGTTTCTTGTCCACGCATGTGTTAAGTGAATCTGTTTGGCCAATCATTGACCTATGATTCATTTTGATAATTATGTATAGTGTGTTTGGGAGGTGATGCTGAGGGTTGTGTGTGTGTTTCGGGATGGGGAAGGGGGGGGGTAGGGGGGGTGGCGATGTGTGGGTGGGGGCGATTTTCCGACCGAGGAGAGAGTTGTGTAGTTTTGCTTTTGACACATACATGTAAATTATAGAGAAAATGTATGTGTAATATATGACATATCACATATATTTAATCTTTGTGCACAACCTTAAACATTTGGAAAGGTTTCTTCAATGCGAATTTGTATTTGTCATGTATGTGTGTGAGAGAGAGAGAGTGAAATTGGGGTGGGTTTTTTCCCCGTGTATGCGGGTGTGAGAGAAATGGGAACGGGAGGGGGGGGGGGGCAGGGAGAGAGATAAAATGCACATGTCTGTCTGGGAGATCTTGTGTTTGTATGTGTGTCGGTGTATGTGTCTGGGTGTGTTTCTAAGACTGTGTGAATGTGTGTTGGTAAGACTTTGAGTCTGTTGGTGATTCTTATCAGGACTGGTTGGGAAGTCCGTGGTTCTTATCAGGATGTTGTGGGAAACCTGTGGCAATTTAGTTTACGTGTGGGGTTATGAAGATGTGTGTGAATGGTTGTGTTTTTTCAACTTGATTGACTTTTTTAAAACACACAGAGCATAAATACTTATGTATGATATTTGATCATTATCACATACATGTTCATGGATGTTTTTTTGCGAGCGCGCGCGCGCGCGCGCGCGCGCGCGCGCGCGTGTGTGTGTGTGTGTATGTGTGTGTGTGTGTGTGTGTGTGTGTGTTTGTTTGTGTGTGTGTGTGTATGTGTGTGTGTGTGTGTGTGTGTGTGTGTGTGTGAGAGAGAGAGAGAGAGAGAGAGAGAGAGAGAGAGAGAGAGAGAGAGAGACGAGAGAGAGAGAGAGAGAGAGAGAGAGAGAGAGAGAGAGAGAGAGAGATAGATGGATGGAACGGCAGGTGGGGGGGGGGGGGGAGGCAGGGAGAGAGATAGAATTAACATGTCTGTCTGGGAGAGTTTGTGTGTGTGTGAGTGTGTATGTCTGGGTGTGTTTCTAAGACTGTGTGAATGTGTGTGTTTGTAAGTCTTTGTGTCTGTTGGTGGCTCTTATCAGGATATGCTGGGAAACCTGTGGACATTTTGTTTGGAGTGTCTGTGTGGGGATAGGAAGATGTGTTATGTGTGTGTGTTTAACCTGATCGAATTTTGTAAAACACACAGAGCATAAATATGTGTGATCTTTGATCATTATCACATACCTTTATTCTATGCGTGTTAATTTGTTCATGGAAGGGGAGTGGGTATTGAAGATGCTTTGTGTTTCTTGTCCACGCATGTGTTAAGTGAATCTGTTTGGCCAATCATTGACCTATGATTCATTTTGATAATTATGTATAGTGTGTTTTGGAGGTGATGCTGAGGGTTGTGTGTGCGCTTCGGGATGGGGATGGGGGGGAGGGGAAGGGGGGGCGATGTGTGGGTGTGGGTGATATTTTCCGACCCGAGGAGAGAGTGGTGTAAGTGTTGTTTTGAATGACACATACATGTAAATTATAGAGAAAATGTATGTGCAATATATGACAGATATCATATATATTTAATCTTTGTGCACAACTTTAAACCTTTGGAAAGGTTTCTTCAATGCGAATTTGTATTTGTTATGTATGTGTGTGTGTGTGTGTGTGTGTGTGTGTGTGTGTGAGAGAGAGAGAGAGAGAGAGAGAGAGAGAGAGAGAGAGAGAGAGAGAGAGAGAGAGAGAGAGAGAGAGAGAGAGAGAGAGAGAGAGAGAGAGATAGAGAGTGAGAGAGAGAGAGAGAGAGAGAGAGAGAGAGAGAGAGAGAGATTGAGAGAGAGAGAGAGAGAGAGAGGAGGGTGGGGGCAGGGGAAAATAGTGTGAGAAATGTGTGTGTGTGTGTGTGTGTGTGTGTGAGAGAGAGTAGAGAGAGAGAGAGAGAGAGAGAGAGAAGGAAGAGAGAGAGAGAGATGAGAGAGAGAGAGAGAGAGAGAGAGAGAGAGGGCGCGAGAGAGAGGGCGAGAGACAGAGAGGGAACGGCAGGTGGGGGGGGGGGGGAGGGGGGGCAGGGAGAGAGATGGAATTAACATGTCTGTCTGGGATAGTTTGTGTGTTTGTGAGTGTGTCTGTCTGGGTGTGTTTCTAAGACTGAATGTGTGTTTGTAAGTCTTTGTGTCTGTTGGTGGTTCTTATCAGGATATGCTGGGAAACCTGTGGACATTTTGTTTTATGTGTCTGTGTGGGGATAGGAAGATGTGTTATGTGTGTGTGTTTAACCTAATCGAATTTTGTAAAACACACAGAGCATAAATATGTGTGATATTTGATCATTATCACACACCTTTATTCTATGCGTGTTAATTTGTTCATGGAAGGGGAGTGGGTATTGAAGATGCTTTGTGTTTCTTGTCCACGCATGTGTTAAGTGAATCTGTTTGGCCAATCATTGACCTATGATTCATTTTGATAATTATGTATAGTGTGTTTGGGAGGTGATGCTGAGGGTTGTGTGTGTGCTTCGGGGATGGGGAGGGGGGCAGGTGGGGGGCGGGGGGGGGGGGGGGGGGGGGCGGGCGGGCCGGGGGGTGTGTGGGTGTGGGCGATTTTCCGACCGAGGAGAGAGAGGTGTAGTTTGGAATGACACATACATGTAAATTATAGAGAAAATGTATGTGCAATATATGACATCTCATATATATTTAATCTCTGTGCACAACTTTAAACATTTGGAAAAGTTTCTTCAATGGGAAATTGTATTTGTTATGTGTGTGTGTGTGTGTGTGTGTGTGTGTGTGTGTGTGTGTGTGTGTGTGTGTGTGTGTGTGTGTGTGTGTGTGTGAGAGAGTGAGTGAGTGAGTGAGTGAGTGAGTGAGTGAGTGAGTGAGTGAGTGAGTGAGTGAGATTGTTGAAAGTGTGTGAGAGAGAGAGAAAGAGAAAGAGAGAGGAAGAGAGAGCGAGCATAAATATATGTGATGTTTGATCATTTTCACATACCTTTATTCTATGTGTGTTAATGTATTCATGGAAGGGGAGTGGGTATTGGTGATGCTTTATGTGTTTCTTGTCCTCGCAGGTGTAAAGTGAATCTGTTTTGGCCATCATCGAGCTATGATTCATTTTGATAATTATATATAGTGTGTTTTGGAGGTCATGCTGTTGTATATGTTGTGTAAGTTTCGTTTTAACTGACACAAACATGTAACTTACAGAGAATAATTGTGTGATATCTGACAGATATCACATGCCTTTAATCTTTGTGCACACTTTGAAACATTTGGAAAGGATTCTTCAATGATAATTTATATTTGTCATGTATGTGAGAGATAGAGAGTGAAATTGTTGAGAGAGCGTGTGTGTATGAGAGAGAGAGAGAGAGAGAGAGAGAGAGAGAGAGAGAGAGAGAGAGAGAGAGAGAGAGAGAGAGAGAGAGAGAGAGAGAGAGAGAGAGAGAGAGAGAGAGAGAGAGAGAGAGAGAGAGAGAGAGAGAGAGAGAGAGAGAGAGAGGAAGGAGAGAGAGAGAGAGAGAGCATGAGAGAGAGAGAGAGAGTGTGTGTCGGTGTGTGTGTTGGTGTATGTGTGTGTGTGTTTCTAAGACTGTGTGCATGTTAGTTTGTAAGTCTTTCAGTCTGTTGGTGGTTCTTACCAGGATGTTGTGGGAAACCTGTGGCAATATATGTTACGTGTGGGGTTATGACGACGTGTGTGAATGTTTTTAACCTGATTGAATTTTGTAAAATCCACTGAGCATAAATACTTATTGTTTGTGATATTTGATCATTATCACATACATCATGGTTTTTTAAAAATATTTTCGTGTGTGTGTGAGAGAGAGGAGAGACTTCAGACACTTTATTTTACAAGGATAAGAATTTAGGCTGGGCCTAGTCTTCCATTCTGTCCTTTGTAAAATCCACTGAGCATAAATACTTATCGTGTGTGATATTTGATCATTATCACATACATTTTCATGTGTTTTTTATTTTCGTGTGTGTGTATGTGATGAGAGAGAGAGAGAGAGAGAGAGAGAGAGAGAGAGAGAGAGAGAGAGAGAGAGAGAGAGAGAGAGAGAGAGAGAGAGAGAGAGAGAGAGAGAGAGAGAGAGAGAGAGAGAGAGAGAGGGAGAGGGGAGGAGTGGAGATGAGAGAGAGAGAATGGGAGGTGGGGGGGGGGGGGGGGGGGGTAGGGAGAGAGAGAGATTTAGCATGTATGTCTGGGAGAGTTTGTGTGTGTGTGTGAGTGTATGTTTGTAAGTCTTTGAGTCTGTTGGTGGTTCCTATCAGGATATGCTGGGAAACCTGTGGACATTTTTGTCAAGTGTGGGGTTATGAAGATGTGTGTTGGTGTAGTTTTTTTGTATAACCTGATCGAAATTTGTAAAACACACAGAGCATAAATATGTGTGATATTTGATCATTATCACATACCTTTATTCTATGTGTGTTAATTTGTTCATGGAAGGGGAGTGGGTATTGATGATGCTTTATGTGTTTATTGTCCTCGCATGTATAAGTGAATCTGTTTGGGCAACCATTGATCTATGATTCATTTTGATAATTATGTATAGTGTGTGTTGGCGGTGATGCTGAGCTGAGGGTTGTGTGTTTGTGTAGGGTTGGGGGGGGGGGGGGGCGATGTGTGGGTGCATGTGATGCTTCGACCGAGGAGAGAGTTGTGTAAGTTTTGTTTTAACTGACACAAACATGTAAATTACAGAGAATAATTATGTGTGATATATGACAGATATCACATATATTTAATCTGTGTACACACTTTTACACATTTAGAAAGGTTTCTTCAATGCGAATTTGTATTTGTCATGTATGTGTGTGAGTGAGAGAGAGAGAGAGAGAGAGAGAGAGAGAGAGAGAGAGAGAGAGAGAGAGAGAGAGAGAGAGAGAGAGAGAGAGAGAGAGTGAGTGTGTGTGTGTTGAGAGTGTGTGTATTATATATATATATATATATATATATATATATATATATATATATATATATATAGAGAGAGAGAGAGAGAGAGAGAGAGAGAGAGAGAGAGAGAGAGAGAGAGAGAGAGAGACAAACAAACAGACAGACAGACAGAAAGAGAGGGGCACAGGGAGAAATAGAGAGTGTGTGTGTGTGTGTCTATGTGCGTGAATGTGTGGGTTTGTAAGCCTTTGTGCCTGTTGGTGGTCCTTTCAGGGAGGGGTGGGAAGCATATGACAGTTTATTTAAGTGTGAGGTTATGAAGATGTGTGTGTGTGTGTGTGTGTTTGTTTTTATCCTGATTGAATTTTGTAAAACACAGAGCATAAATATGTGTGATGTCTTCCCCATTATCACATACCTTTATTCTATGTGTGTTAATTTGTTCATGGAAGGGGAGGCATTGTTGGTGCATAATATTTAGGAAATCATTGAGCTATGGTTAATTTTGATAATTATGGGGAGGTGATGCCGATTGCTGTGTGTGTTCAGGCATGGGGGTGGGGGGTGGGGTGATGTGTGTGTGTGTGTGTGTGTGTGTGTGTGTGTGTGTGTGTGTGTGTGTGTGTGTGTGTGTGGGCCTTTTTTCGACTGGGGAGAGAGTTGTGTAAGTTTTGTTTTAGCTGACACAAACATGTAAATATACAGATGATTATTATGGGTGATATATGACATATCACATACCTTTGAACAAGAAAGAGTGTGTGTAGGTGTGTGTGTGTGTGAGAGAGAGAGAGAGAGAGAGAGAGAGAGAGAGAGAGAGAGAGAGAGAGAGAGAGAGAGAGAGAGAGAGAGAGAGAGAGAGAGAGAGAGAGAGAGAGAGAGAGAGAGATTGTTATTGTGTTAGGTTGTTTTATTTTCGTATGTGTATGTGTGAGATAAAGTGGGAATGGGAGGAGGGAGGGGCAGGGAGAGAGAAATAATTCACATGTCTGTCTGTGAGAGTTTCAGTGTGGGTCGGTATGTCTGTGTGTCGTTGTATGTGTCTGGGTGTGTTTCAAAGACTGTGTGAATGTGTGCTTGTAAGTCTTGTTGGTGGTACTTATGAAGGACTGGTTGGGAAGTCCGTGGTTATCAGGATGTTGTGGGAAACCTGTGGTAATTTATTTTACGGGTTGGGGGTTATGAGGATGTGTGGGAATGTGTCTTTGAACCTGATTGAATTTTGTAAAACACACAGAGCATACATACTTATCGTGTGTGATATTTGATCATTATCACATACATTTTCATGTTTTTTGTTTTAATTTGTGTGTGTGTGTGTGTGTGTGTGTGTGTGTGTGTGTGTGTGTGTGTGTGTGTGTGTGTGTGTTTAACCTGATCGAATTGTGTAATTCACACAGGGGATGAGAACAAAATATGAGCATATTGTGTTTGGGGAGGTGAAGCTGAGTGCTGTGTGTGTTAGGGATGGGGGTGGGGGTGGGGTGATGTGTGTGCGTGTGTGGCCTTTAGTCGACTGGGGAGAGAGTTGTGTAAGTTTTGTTTTAGCTGACACAAACATGTAAATATACAGAGTATGATTGTTTGTGATATAGTATAACATATCACATACCTTTGAGCAACACAGAGAGAGAGAGAGAGAGAGAGAGAGAGAGAGAGAGAGAGAGAGAGAGAGAGAGAGAGAGAGAGAGAGAGAGAGAGAGAAATTGTTTGGGTTTTTTGTTCGTGTGTGGATGTGCGAGAAAGAGGGAACGGGAAGGGGGGGGGGGGGGAGGGAGAGAGAATTCACATGTCTGTCTGGGAGAGTTTGTGTTTGTATGTGTGTCGGTGTATGTGTCTGGGTGTGTTTCTAAGACTGTGTGAATGTGTGTGTTGTAAGTCTTAGAGTCTGTTGGTGGTTCTTATCAGGCTGTGATTGGAAACCTGTGGAAATTCTTTATAGTGTGGGGTTATGAAGATGTGTGTGTGTTTTTAATCTGATCGAATTTTGTTAAACCCATAGAACATAGATATGTGTTATAATTATTTGATCATTATCACATACATTTATTCTGTGTGTCAATTTGTTCATGGAAGGGGATGGGGTATCTTTGATCACAATGTGTTTCTTGTTCACGCATGCGTTAAGTGAATCTGTTTAGGAAATCATTGAGCTATATGAATCAATCTGATAATTATGAATAGTGTATTTTGCTTGGATATGCTGAGGTGTGTGTGTGTGTGTGTGTGTGTGTGTGTGTGTGTGTGTGTGTGTGTGTGTGTGTGTGTGTGTGTGTGTGTGTGTGTGTGTTTAGAGATGGGGTTGGGGTAGGGCGATGTGTGTGCGTGTTTAGGGTTGGGGTGGGATGTGTGTGTGTGTTTAACTGAGCAGAGAGTTGTGTAAGTGTTGCTTTAACTGACACAAACATGTAATGTACAGAGAATAATTATGTGTGATGTATGACAGATATCACATACCCTTATTCTGTGTGTTCGTTTGAGAAGGTTTCTTCAATGGGAATGTTTATTCATTGTCACGTGTGTGTCGGTGATAGAGTGAAATTGTGTAGAGAGTGTGTGTGTATATTAGAGAGAGAAAGGGAGGGGGGGGGGGGGGGGTGCGGTGTGGGAGAGTATATGACTGTGTGTATTTATGTCTGCGTTATTATACATATGTGTGCGTGTTTTTTGCGGGGTCTGTGTGAAAGTGTGTGTGTGGTTATAAGTTTGTTTTTGTGTGTTGGTGGTTCTTATCAGGACAGGGTGGGAAGCCCCTGGCTTTTGTTGGAAATTGTGGGGTTAGGAAGATTGTTATTAACCTGATCAAATTTTGTAAAACGCAGAGCATAAATATGTGTGAATATGTGTGTTTTTTCCTTACCATTATCACATACCTTTATTCTATGTGTGTTAATTTGTTCATGGAAGGGGAGGCATTGTAGGTGCATCATATTTAGGAAATTATTGAGCTCTGATTAATTTAGGTCCGACAGAAACCCAGACATTGTTGTATCAAAAACGAACCACTAAAAGTTCACCACAAATGTACATCTTAGTAGTACACACAGACGAAAATGAGAGAGAGAGAGAGAGAGAGAGAGAGAGAGAGAGAGAGAGAGAGAGAGAGAGAGAGAGAGAGAAAGAGAGAGAGAGAGAGAGAGAGAGAGAGAGAGAGAGAGAGAGAGAGAGAGAGAGAGAGAGAGAGAGAGAGAGAGAGAGAGAGAGAGAGAGAGAGAGAGAGAGAGAGAGAGGAGAGAGAGAGAGAGAGAGAGAGAGAGAGAGAGAGAGAGAGAGAGAGAGAGAGAGAGAGAGAGAGAGGGGAAAATGGAAAATGTGAACAAAAACCCCACCAAAAAAACAGTTCCGCCTCTACAAGGAAAAAAGAAAGAGGAGAAAAAAGAGAGAAGCAAAAGAAAAGAAAAAAAGGAAAACGAAAACAAAAGAAGAGAAAATTAAAAAAAGAACAAATAACCAAAAAAGAAGAAAAAGAAAAAAAGATAAAATGGTAAAGGTGCAGGGGAAAAAAGAAAAGAAAGAAAAAGAGGCTTGTGTGAATGTGAGTTTGTAAGTCTTTCAGATTGTTGGTGGTTCTTATCAGGATGTGGTGGGAAACCTGTGGCCATTGTTTTAAGTGTGGGGTCATGAAGGTGTTTTTTTTGTTTGTTTTTTAAAAACCTGATCCAATGTAAAACCCACAGAGCATAAATATGTGTGATATATTTTGAGATATTTGATCATCATCACATACATTTATTCTATGTGTGTTAATGTGTTCATGGAATGGGACGGGTATTGTTGATGCACAATGTGTTTCTTGTTCACGCATGCGTTTATTAAGTGAATCTGTTTAGGAAATCATTGAGCTGTGTCATTCTGATAATTGTGAATAGTGTGTTTTTGGGGGATATGCTGAGGGTTGTGTGTGTGTTTAGGAATGGGGTTGGGGTAGGGTGATGCATGTGTGTGTGTGTGTTTTAACTGAGCAAGTGTTGCTTTAACTGACACAAACATGTAAATGTACAGATAATAATTATGTGTGATGTATGACAGATATCACATACCCTTATTCTGTGTGCTCGTTTGAGGTTTCTTCAATGGGAATGTTTATTCATTGTCACGTGTGTCAGTGATAGAGTGAAATTGTGTAGAGAGAGTGTGTGTATATTAGAGAGAGAAAGGGGGGGGGGGTGCAGTCTGGGAGAATATATGACTGTGTGTATTTATGTCTGTGCGTCATTATTATATATGTGTGTGCGTGTGTTTTGCGGGGTCTGTGTGAAAGTGTGTGTGTGATTATAAGTTTGTTTTTGTGTGTTGGTGGTTCTTATCAAGACAGGATGGGAAGCCCCTGGCTTTTGTTGTAACGTGTGGGGTTAGGAAGATGTGTGTTATTAACCTGATCAAATTTGGTAAAACGCACAGAGCATAAATATGTGTGAATGTGTGTTTTTTCCTTACCATTATCACATACCTTTATTCTATGTGTGTTAATTTGTTCATGGAAGGGGAGGCATTGTAGGTGCATCATATTTAGGAAATTATTGAGCTCTGATTAATTTAGGTCCGACAGAAACCCAGACATTGTTGTATCAAAAACGAACCACTAAAAGTTCACCACAAATGTACATCTTAGTAGTACACACAGACGAAAATATGAGTGTGGAAATGGAAATTGTGAACAAAACCCCCACAAAAAAAACAGGTCCGCCTCTACAAAAAAAAGAAGGAAAAATGAAAGAAGAGAAAAAAGAGAAAAAAAAGAAAGAAAAAAAGGAAAACGAAAAAAAAGAAAGAAGAAATAACAAAAAGAAGAAGAAAAAGATAAAATGGTAAAGGTGCAGGGGGAAAAGAAAAAAAAGAGGCTTGTGTGAATGTGAGTTTGTAAGTCTTTCAGATTGTTGGTGGTTCTTATCAGGATGTGGTGGGAAACCTGTGGCCATTTTTTTAAGTGTGGGGTCATGGTGTGTTTTTGTGTTTTTTAAAAAACACCTGATCCAATGTAAACCCACAGAGCATAAATATGTGTGATAATTATATTTTGAGATATTTGATCACCATCACATACATTTATTCTATGTGTGTTAATGTGTTCATGGAATGGGACGGGTATTGTTGATGCACAATGTGTTTCTTGTTCACGCATGCGTTAATTAAGTGAATGTGTTTAGGAAATCATTGAGCTGTGTCATTCTGATAATTGTGAATAGTGTGTTTTGGGGGAATATGTTGAGGGTTGTGTGTGTGTTTAGGAATGGGGTTGGGGTAGGGTGATGCATGTGTGTGTGTTTTAACTGAGCAAGTGTTGCTTTAACTGACACAAACATGTAAATGTACAGAGAATAATTATGTGTGATGTATGACAGATATCACATACCCTTATTTTGTGTGTTCGTTTGAGAAGGTTTCTTCAATGGGAATGTTTATTCATTGTCATTTATTCATTGTCAGCACGTTTTTGTGTGTTGGTGGTTCTTATCAAGACAGGGTGGGAAGCCCCTGGCTTCTGTTGTAAAGTGTAGGGTTAGGAAGATGTGTGTTATTAATCTGATCAAATTTGGTAAAACGCACAGAGCATAAATATGTGTGAATATGTGTGTGGGTTTTTTCACCATTATCACATACCTTTATTCTATGTGTTAATGTCTTCCTGGAAGGGGAGGCATTGTTGGTGCGTAATGTTTGGGAAATCATTGAGCTATGGTTCATGTTGATAATTATGCATAGTGTGTTTGGGGAAGTGATTACGAGGGTTGTCGCGTATGTGTTTAGGGATGGGGTTTGGGGCGGGGCAATGGGTGGATGTGTTTGTTTTTTCGACTGGGGAGAAGTTGTTTAAGCTTTGTTCAAACTAACTGACACAAACCTGTAAATGTAAAGATAATAATACGAGAGTTACCACATACATGCAAGAGAGAGAGAGAGAGAGAGAGAGAGAGAGAGAGAGAGAGAGAGAGAGACAGAGAGACAGAGAGACAGAGAGAGCTAGAGACAGAGAGTTAGAGAGGGAGAAAGAGCAAAGTGTCTGCGCGCGCGGTGTGTGTGTGTGTGTGTGTGTGTGTGTGTGTGTGTGTGTGTGTGTGTGTGTGTGTGTGTGTGTGTGTGTGTGTGTGTGTCAGACAGACAGACAGACAGACAGACAGACAGAGAGAGAGAGAGAGAGAGAGAGAGTGGAGGAGGAGGGGTTTTGGCATAGAGAGAGAGACATATTCATGGGAGAGTTTATGTGGGTTTTGTGGGTGTGGATGTGCGTGTCATGTATGCGTCTGTGTGTTGGTGTTTGTTCCTTGATACATAGCACTGCATTCAGGGCGCTTTGATGACTTTCTGAAACCACACAACGGTCACGCTTCAAGCACCTACGCACGTGCGAGGATCCTGGATAAAACAGACAATAGTAGCGGTATCTGTCATAAACCAAGCAATGAACGAGTAAGTGTCCCGCTGTGTACTGTTGTCCTAGAAGTCGTGTAAGCCGTGTAACTTAGTAAGTCATTGACTGAATGCGTCCCAGTACTAAAGTCCAAGTTTCCGACATAAGATTTTATTTCAATTAATAATGCATTGTTAGGTTGGTTCTTAATTAGGCTCATAACGGCAGCATGTCTCATCTGCATGAAGAAATTTTGCTTAACGTCCTCCGGTCTGGAACAGACATATGGGACATTAGTAGATGTAAAGATGGTGGGAACGATCCTGGAGGCAATGCCCGGAGGCATTGTACCACCAGAAAAGTTGCGAATTTTTAACAATACAAATGTGTATTAAAATTACTTACTCATCTGCATGACTCATCGATATGTTAATAGTATTATACCAGCTGTGTCTGCTTCAAAGTGAGTTTCAACAGCAATTTCTCAAAACAAAACCAGAAATATACATGGAGTGATTAAATCGAAGGATTCGCACCAAAACACTAATTTTGTTTTCTTTTTCTTTTAATATAGAGTAATCCAAATGACCACCGGTAAAAGGCAGGACATCTACCAACCCAGAGAAAGTTGTGAATGCTCAATGGAAATTAACTCTTCCGGTGGCTGCATGGGAGATAACTCTCCCGACTTGTTATACCTTCCCTTGATCAAAATGACACGCATAATCTATTTTTTTGCTGCGCGAGGATAGAGAGAGGGGGTGGAGAGAGAGGGAGAGGGAGGGGGATGTTTCTTAGTCAGTTTTGTCCAACAATAACTTCAAGATAGCAACCATTACTGTAAAACTGGACATGATTTTATATAATGGAGATAACTTGCCCAGGCAACATCCCCACTCTATAGGCCATGAGTACTTTAGGACAGTTGGCGTTAGAGAGGCTGCGGCAAATGCCTCCCAGTGTTGAAATCATAGATTTTCACAAAGGGTTAAGCTGTAGAAATGTGTCCGTTGCTGTAGAAAATCAATTCCCGAATAACTGTCATTACGGTAGTTTACTAGTGGCCCAATTTGGAGGTTATGACACTGAAATACATAAAAAAGAAAGATAACTCTGTGCTCATGTCAAAAGTGTTTTCTTCATACATATAGTGATGTTCTCCAGCAGAGAACATTTTTAGGTGTCTTTGTGTTGGGGATATGAGAAGTGTGTGTGTTGTTGTTTTGTGTGTGTGTCTGTGTGTGCATGTGCACGGACGTGTGTGCAGGCCTATATAGGCCTATGTGTGTCAGAGAGAGACAGAGAGAGAGAAAGCGCATGTTCTAATGAGTAGGCTGTAGGCTCATATTATTGGAGTGTTTACCCAAACAATGCATTAATAACAATCAAGTTATCTCTAGCAGTAACAATAATAATAGAGAGAGAGAGAGAGAGAGAGAGAGAGAGAGAGAGAGAGAGAGAGAGGGAGAGAGAGAGAGGAGAGAGAGAGAGAGAGAGAGGAGAGAGAGAGAGAGAGACTTCAGAAACATTATTTTACAAGGAAACGAATTTAGGCTGGGCCTAGTCTTCCATTCTGTCCTTGGTTCTAAGCATGCAATACATAACTACTACTATAAATGAACATTGAGAGACAGGAACATCGCCAAAAAAAAAACAACTAACAGTAATATACCAACGACATGGCAGGCAGAGCATCAACATCAGCAATAAAAACAAACAAAATAGAAAAATAACCAACCAAATAAATAACTAAATAGATGAAAAACACCTTTCACTACAATTTACTTCTACTACCATTACTACTACAGTACACCCCGCTTATAGTAAAGTGCAGGGGAGCAAGGCTTTTCCTTTACAATAACAGGTTTTTCTTATAAACGATGTTCGGATATAGTAAAGTTTTGATGATATTTTTTACCTTATCCGATGACGTTTTTCAAAGTCAAAGCTAACGTAAAATACTAAATATAAACCCATCCTACCCCTTCCTCATATGGTTTGAGGTCCAGAAAGGTGATTGGGTTTATACATGGTATATTTCCCTGTGCACAAAACAAAACTAGCTGTAAAAGCATATAGTGTACAACCTCTAACTTCCAGAATCGCCTTTGAATCTATTCATGCATGCACACGCACATGCGTGAGCGCACACACACACACACACACACACACACACACACACACACACACAACACCGTGACCGAACAGTTTGCCTGCGGACATTTCGCCTACGGACACTTTGCCTACGGACATTATGCCTATGGTCACCATGCTCACCGGACATTTTGCCTACTGGACATTATGCCTGATAATAGATTATCATGCCTGCAATAAAATATTGCATTTTCATGATGCTACAGCAAAACCCGGTTATAAGAAAATCGAAGGGAGATAAAAAAAAATTGTTTTCTTATATCCGTGTTTTCTTATATCCGAAACTCGGATAAAAGAAAACATTTTGATTTTGTTTTCTTATAACCGAGTTGAATGGGGAAAAAGGGAAAAAATAAAAGAGAAAAAGATAAAAAAATAAAATAAAAGACAAACAGAAACATAAAACGAAGAAAAAAAATACTTTTACATAATTTGGTGCATGAAAAAAAGGAAAAAATGCAAAACAAAGGAGGAAAAAAAGAAAGAACAGAACAGAAAATTAAAAACAAAAATGAAGGCAGACGTGGTGTGAGTTGCATGATGAGCGAGCAAGATAATGGAGAGCAGATGAATGATTGGGTGAGGAATGAGAGTAACATATTTGTTTAAATGTAAATTTCTGTTTCTTGTTTTTAATCAATATTCTAATTTGGATGTATAACTTACTTTACACAGTGGAAGACAATATTGTATTTGCGTTTGTACAATGCCAATGGACAATAAGGAAACTTGCGACCTATGACTCATGTTTTACATCATAAAATCAAAATACAGCAAAACTCGGTTATAAGAAAATCGAAGGGAGATGATGTTTTGCTTATTACCATATCCAAGTTTTCTTATATCCGAAACTCAGATATAAGAAAACATTTTGAAGTTTTTTCCCTTATAAACAAATTGAATGGGGGAAAAGAAAAGAAAAAGAAAGACAGAAAAACTAAATGAAGAGAAAATCCTTTTCCCTAATTTGATGCATGTCTTGCATCATAAAATCAAAATAGTCTACTAAGAAGATTTAAAGTAGCCTACAACAACTTAACTAAGAAGCCTTTTTTGTGTCTTTTTACTGTTATCAAATGCGTACCCCTTCACATTTCTTGTACTGAATTATTGCCATTTACTGTCCACCCATACAGCTTTTCATCGATCTTTTGCTTTTGTTTATGTGGATGTTCGTCCACATATTCAGTTATTTGCATTTATCTTAAAGAAATGAAGTGCCTTTTCCTCTCTGCCATTGCTGCTCAAAATGTAAGGATGGACGACAGTCTCTCTACCACCAACACAAAAGTGCTCATATTTTTTTCTTGTGCTCAACATTTATTTTGCACAGAATACTGAAGGAAAGTATGGAATAAAGGAACAAAAACAACTCAATTAGTCTTGTAATCAAATGCCTGTACTGTTTAGAATGTCTGTGACACAACTGGTATGAGGTAAACTTTCCCTTTTTGGAACGACTTCAATTTTCTCGGAACATCCTTTCAGTTCAGGTCCAACTCGCTTTTAAAGACAAACTGAACTAACACGATTAAACCCCTTGTCTTTTTCTGGGTAGCTGTGACCCACATACAAATTCCCCCAACTTCAAATTGAGGCTGCTCTTTAAAATGTTTCGTTTTCAATTTGGGGGCATTTGTATGGGAGTCAAACCTGGTCAAAACAAGATTTTGTACCAGCTATAAGAAGGAAAACACGTGGAACCCGTGATTTTGACACGTGATCTGGTGGGTCTTTAAGAAAATGTTGTCAATGGTAATTCGCTTATAAGTAAATAGAACTCGCTTATAAGAAAATGAACTGCAAACCAACTCTCTTGTATGACATAATTTTCTTATATCCAAGTTTCCATTGCAGATGGGAGAAAAAATGTGCTTGCTTATAACCGAGTTTTCTTATAAGCGAGTTTCTTATATCCCAGTTTTGATCATAGATAAGAAATAAGTTCGGCAGGGAATTGTTTTTTGCTTCATTGTAAGCGAAGTTTCTTATAAGCGAGTTTCTTATAAGCGGATTCGGCTGTATATATATTTTTTTTCGGATTCATTTTTTTCCACTAAGTAATGAGGGGAAAGAAACATGTTTTTGAGTGCCTTTCAATTTCGTTGATGAAGGTGGGTAGAGGGAGTAGTGAGACTGACGTATACATTGATGATGTATTTACAAAGGTCAGGAAGAGGACAATTTTTTTTTATTGTAACGAGGAGGAACCACAAATGACTTTACTATAGGAGTTTTTTTAAATTTTAATTATAACCCAGTTGTTATTATGGGTGGGTGGAGGGAGTGGTGAGACTGTGACATTGGTGACGTATTTACAAAGGTCACGAAGAGGACAATTTTTTTTTTATTGTAACCGAGGAGCCAGTCCTGTGGGGAACCAAAAGTAACTTTACTATAGCAGGTTTTTTAAAATTATAACCGAGTTGCTACTATCCGAGGTCTATTTAGTAATAAAACAGTAGACCTTTGGCCGGGAACCAGTGCTTTCCTTTACTGTAACCGAAATTTCTTATAACCGAGTCTACTATAAACGGGGAGTACTGTACTAGTGTAATACAGGGCAAAGAGAGAGAGAGGGGGGGGGGGGGGGGTATTTAGACAGGGTTTCTTAGCCATGCCTACCTGCTGGACTTTGTGGGACAGCTCTTTTGCGCGTTACCAAGATGTTAATGCATCACCAACAACATAGCCGGTGCAAAATACCGATACATCGAAAACATCCCGGTGTAATACCGGTGCGGAAAACGGTACCGGTACCCAGCTCTAGTCAAATCTGTCATAGTTATCCTCTCCTATTCGTGATCAATGGACGCACATCTGTCATAGTTATCCTCTCCTATTCGTGATCAATGGACGCACATCTGCACTACTGTCAAGCTCGTTTCTCATGCTCACGCAGTGGTGCATCTCCCAGGAGATCAAATAGCCCCTGGCAGTGTTGTTTCGTTTGTCCTCGCTAGAGCCAATCTTCTTTGTCTACCCCCAGTGGTTTAGTCCTACGATACGACATCAGGCATGCGTTTCTGATCAGCTAGCCAAGCTAGCGAAGTTAGCAAAGTAAGGCCGGGTTCATATTAGACGCGTAAGTTCTGTACGGAAAACCCTAAATAAGTAGAAGAAAGAATGATAGAAGTGTATGTATATAGGGGAAATTCGGACACGTGCGCAAATCTTTTCCCTTCTTTGTGTCACTTATTTATGGATTGCGCACGGGTTTCCGCATGGAAATCCGCTCATGTGTGTACACGGCCTAAACTAAAGGTTAGCAAAGGTAGGGGGAAATGGCCATCTGGAAAGGCCGTAAAATCGACGGCATGATATTAATGATAATCAACACTGATGTCCAAAATCCATTTATTTGTTAGAAAATTTAATTTTGAATATGCGGATCGATTCGAACAGCACTCGGCCGCCATTTTATTTTGCAATCGTAATGGTCAACCTATGGCGATATTTTTCACGCCAGAGGGCAGTCAATGCACTAGGGGCTTATCAGGCGATTTTTTTACTTGGGCGTAGTGAGAGAGAGAGTGATGGTAGGACCACTCTCTCTTTCTTTATCCCCAACTAATAATATAGAGAGGATTAGCCCCACACGAGCGTCATGCCCTCTGGCGTGAGAAAAATCGCACTAAGTCTCTCATTATCAACGAGGCCGCTACGTAGCGAACCTAGCTGGCTCCCTTTGCTCAAAAGTAATGGTTTCCAATGAAACGTTTTCCTAACTTCGCTACGCAGCGGCTAGTTTTACCTACGCTTCTGAAATGCATCTCAAATGGCGGCTTTTGATGGCACTATCAATACATCTGGTCTGGCTGCATGGCCAGTTAGGAGAGAGACAGAGCAGTGGAATGGCTTTGGCATTTTCGTGTTTACTGCATTTCTCTCTCTCTCTCTCTCTCTCTCTCTCTCTCTCTCTCTCTCTCTCTCTCTCTCTCTCTCTCTCTCTCTCTCTCTCTCTCTCTCTCTCTCTCTCCCTCTCTCTCTCTCTCTCTCCCTCTCTCTCTCTCCCCCTCTCTCTCGCGCATTACTTTTGTTTGTGCGTGTGTATGTATGTATATATCTGTATGTGTGTGAGTGTTTGTGCGTGTGAGGGGGTGGGGTGATTGTCATTATATGAATAAATGGAAATGAAGAAATACAATTCTGTATTTAACAATTAATATGATTATCAGAGAGAGAGAGGCAGGCAGGCAGACACACAAACACACACGTGAGCGCAGAGAGAGAGAGAGAGAGAGAGAGAGAGAGAGAGAGAGAGAGAGAGAGAGAGAGAGAGAGAGAGAGAGAGAGAGAGAGACACAGGGAGGGGCAAAGAGAGACAGAGAGGTGAGAAAGAGATTGACAGACAGACAGTACAAAAGAGAGATACAGAGAGACAGACAGAGATACAGAGAGAGAGAGAGAGAGAGAGAGACAGACGTGGGATGTGGGGGTAGGGGAGGGAGGGTGTTAATAAAGACAGATGGGAAATGCCCATAGAAACGTGACTGGCCATGTGTTGCGGCTTTTAACACAAAATCGAATGAACAATGATTATTTTGTAAGCTATAGCTCTTTCCATGACACATTGTGATATATAAACTCTCTCTCTCTCTCTCTCTCTCTCTCTCTCTCTCTCTCTCTCTCTCTCTCTCTCTCTCTCTCTCTCTCTCTCTCTCTCTCTCTCTCTCTCTCTCTCTCTCTCTCTCTCTCTCTCTCTCTCTCTCTCTCTCTCTCTCTCTCTCTCTCTCTCTCTCTCTTGTGAATTATGTTGCATTACGCGCAACACGTGCCTGAATTTTAATTAGGACTACAAGTACATCGCTTTATTTCTGGGACGATGCTGATGATTAGTAAAAAATTATAATAATCTCAATGGAGATTTTTGTGTGCACTGACACACATGCGAATTTTTCTTTTAATCGTGTGTTATTAAAGACTTTTTATATTTGTTTGTGTCTTTTTTGTTTTGTTTAATTAATTAATTTATTTAAGTCTAATATCACCATTGTTGTGAACAGACTTTAAATTAAATCAATCAAATCTCCTTATTGAACACGAAATTTCAAGAAGCACAAACAAGCAAGCACACACGCACACACGCGCACGCACGCACACGCACGCACACGCACACGCGCACGCACACGCACACACACACACACACACACACACACACACACACACACACACGCGCGCATAAACACACACATTGAAAAAGAAAGGTACCGAAAGCAGT
>CM065683.1:24059343-24074343 GCA_017654935.2 Phymorhynchus buccinoides
CTCTCTCTCTCTCTCTCTCTCTGTGTGTGTCTTTGAGTCCTTTAATCCTAGATAGATAGCCCCATGTATCGGATAACATCGGTATGCAATATCGTCGGAACCATTTTATGTGACGGTTTGAAGCAGGCAATTCATGCAATCAGTCCATGTTTATGGTTCGGTGTAAATATAGGTTAAACCTCAGCGCATTTATTCAAAAAATATCTGAAGTGGCACTACTTAATCGTTGATTGTTGCGAATGAAACAAGAAAAAGAATAAAAATCAGCTAAAGGTCTACACTGGTAAGGAAAAAGAAGGGGGGTGGGGGTGTAAGCCAAAAAGGCTAGAGACAAGAAGAAGAAAAACTGTATAAAGAGAAGGGAGGGGTGGGAGATAGTAAACAATAAGAGAGTTGGGCAGAGAGAGAGGGAGATAGAGAGAGACAGAAAGATTAAAGAAAGGGTATAAGACAAAAAGAGAAAGGCATGCAGAGACACACAAAGCAACATGTGTACAAACGGAAAACCTGATTGGATTGGAACATAGACAATTATACAATACGAATACGAAGTTCTTTAATAAGCTTGAATGAATGAAAATCTGCTTAGCATCCTCCGGTCTGGAACAGACGCACATGGGACATTAGTAGATATAAAGATTGTGGGAACGATCCTGGAGGCAATGCTCGGAGGCAATGCACCACCAGTAAAGTCCCGAATTTTAAACAATACAGATGGGTTTTTTAAAAGGTCTATCCTTTTCTTTTTTTTGCTTGAGGGCATGGTGTAATAAGAAAAGCGGATTCAAGTTTATCCCAAACTATATTTTGTTTATATTTTTTATAAAGATGGTAGGAACGATCCTGGAGGCAATGCTCGGAGGCAATGCACCACCAGTATAGTCCCGAATTTTTAACAATACAGATTTTTTTAATCCTTTTCTTTTTTGCTTGAGGGCATGGTGTCAAAATAAAAGCGGATTCAAGTTTATCCCATTATATTTTGTTTATATTTTTTTAAAGGTATAAGCTTGAATCCGTTTTTCTTTTAACACCATGCCCTCAAGCGAGAAAGACAGAGATAGAAAGTGTTTTTTAAAAACAATCCCTATACAAAAGTCATATTGAAATACGTTTATAAGGAACGAGTTCAACAGAAAGACGTAAACATTTCAACGAGAAAATGTTATTTTAAAATTCCAGCCATAAAAAGCGTAAAACTAAAAAAGAGAAAGTCTAAATTGCTTAAACATATTTTCCCCTTCCAAGCCAAATTACCTCCCTCTTAGGATTTAATGAGTTTCCTGTCTCATGTTAAAATGGGATCTAAAGGTTGTTGTTGTTTGTTTTGCTTGAGATGTGGAGAGAAAGATAGAGGGAAGGGGTCGAGAGAGGGGAAAGAGCGAGAAAAGAAAGTTAACTTCAAATAAAATATTGTTTATCTGTATGGAATGAAAAAAATCGATTTAAGGGAGACATTGGGGGGGGGGGGAGAGAGAGAGAGAGAGAGAGAGAGAGAGAGAGAGAGGCTAATCACAAAAACATCATCATCATCAGATATGTGGAATATAGACAAAGGAAAGGCCCATCACTTGAACATGTTTCAATTTCCAAGCTAAATTATATTATAATCTTGTTTATTGACTTGACAGTGTAATGTTGTTTAAGAAAAATGTAGACAGAGAAATGAGTGAACTAAAGTAACTTAGAAAACGACTTTGAGTCGTTGGAGACGAGTACTATTCCATGTCATGTCATCATCAGCAGTGATCAATGTGGTGTGAAGTAAATTGGAGTGCTCCACGCGCATAGATGATAAGAAAGACGATTAGGGTCTCCGACCGATTGGACGCTAATCTCATCATCTCCGAAGGAAGAGCTAACATGAAACACACTCACCCACGCGCGTGCGCACTTAGTACACACATAACATGTTGTTGTTGTTTTGGTTCCCCAGCTTAACACTCTGGGGGCACACCCAGTGCCATGTGAACATTTCTCATGGCCTTGGGTGGGAAGATTACGTGTACGGATGCTTTTAAAGTGCCCCGCCACATGGGCGGCCATACTCCGTCTTCAGAGGACACACGTAACATAATAATTATATCTGTGCGCAAACGTAAGCAGTTTGGGCGTATCTAGGTACACTGAATTCAGAGAGAGAAGGAGAAACGGAGAGATCGCTTACGTACACCTCCCCCCCCCCTCTCTCTCTCTCTCTCTCTCGCGCGCGCGCGCGCGCGCGCGCATGTGCATGTACACTGGATGTTTAATTCGATTTTGTGAAATGAAAGGCCAATTGAATCTGTTAACTTTCGTGGACAATTTTTAGTTTTTTGTTTTGTTCGAATGCGTGCGGGGTGTATTGGCTAAAAGGCTATTGGTGTTCCCTTTTTGTAAGCCAAGAACGAATCAGTGTTGTCAAAATTAGATCAGGGACCTTTTTACTTTACGCAAAAATAATCCATTGTATTGCTTCGCGCGCGCTCTTTCTCCTTTCTGATGTTTATTGCTATTATTATTGCGATATTCAGTTACTTTTATTTGTCGATCAATTTGGTCTACGTTTTTCTTATGCTCGTCTTTCTTGTGTTAATGTTCATGCTTGCGTAATTTGTTCGGTGGTTTGTTTGTTTGTTTGTTTGTCTATTTCTCATGTATTCTTTTTAAATTTTGTGTTTATTTTTTTCGTCGACTTTCTCCGTGTTCATTTTATCTCAACCTATGTTGCTGGTTGGAATGTTGTTTTCTTAGAGAAGGGCGAACAGCTGATGGAAGGTAGAAGTCGGAGAGAGAAGGGTGAGGGCTGAAAGGTAGTGATTGAGATGGAGATGGTGTGGGGGGGGGGGGGGGGGGTGTGACTATTTTTCCTTTCCTTCGTTTTTTTTAATGTTTTCATCTGGCTTATTCTTATGTGTGTGGGGTGGGGGGGGGGGGGGGTGACTATTTTTCCTTTCCTTCGTTTTTTTTAATGTTTTCATCTGGCTTATTCTTATTTCTTCCTTTTGTTCCCCCTCCTTTTTTATGTCAACTCGTAGGCCAAAATTTATTTTCCCTTTCACGTTTTTCTTTTATTTATTTCTTTCCTACTTTCTTCCTTCATTTTCTTCGTCTTTTTCACTCTTTTCTTTTTTCTTCTTTCCTTTCCTTCATCTTCATCATGTTGTGTGGTTCTTCTTGTTCTTCTTCTTCTTCTTCTTCTTCTTCCTCTTCCTCTTCCTCTTCCTCTTCCTCCTCCTCCTCCTCCACCTCCTAGTTATTGCTCTTGTTCTTGTTCTTCTTGCTCTTGTTCTTGCTCTTCTCGCTCTTCTTGTTCTTTTTCTTCTGTTTTGTTTACACACACACACACACACACACACACACACACACACACATTACAACCCCCAGTTGATCATTTGGCTCGTTTCTTGGTTTTATCCTGAGGGACCTAGTTATAACAAACAATTTGCATAACAAACAATTTGCATGGCAAAGTTGATTGAGGAAACAAATGTTCGATAAACTAATCAAGCAGAAGATCAGGGAAAGAAGTCTATGAGCTCGTGCACGCACGCGCACGCACGCGCACGCACGCATACGCACGCACGCACGCACGCACGCATATACGCGCACACACACGCACGCACACGCGCACACACACGCACACGCACGCACGCACGCACACGCACACACACACACACACACACTATATCTCTCACTCTGTCTAAAACACAGTACACATAACGCGCGCGCGCACACACGCGCATGTGCATACATATTTACACAAACACATGTATGCACACGCATGTGCTAAGTGGTTCACGTTTACGTGACAATGCAGTGTCTGATGTGATGAGTGGCCTGAAGGCAATCTTTCAGTGATAGCGTGGTATGGATTACGGTGGAACTTGGATAACAATAGTGGAAATGTGAGTGTGATGGAATACAGGCGGGACACGGGGAAAGAGCTTCGTGTCAGATCAAGATCGAAGAGAGGGCACAGAATTTGAAAGGGGGGGGGGAGAGAGAGAGAGAGAGAGAGAGAGAGAGAGAGAGAGAGAGAGAGAGAGAGAGAGAGAGAGAGAGAGAGAGAGAGAGAGAGAGAGAGAGAGAGAGAGAGAGAGAGAGAGAGAGAGAGAGAGAGAGAGAGAGAGAGAGAGAGAGAGAGAGAGAGAGAGAGAGAGAGAGAGAGAGAGAGAGAGAGAGAGAGAGAGAGAGAGAGAGAGAGAGAGAGAGAGAGAGAGAGAATGAATGAATGAATGAATGAATGAATGAATGAATGAATGAATGAATGAATGAATGAATGGTTTATTCATGTAGGCCTTCGCCCCTCATGAAGTGGTGTGTGTGTGTGTGTGTGTGTGTGTGTGTGTGTGTGTGTGTGTGTGTGTGTTAGAGAGAGAGGGAGAGAGAGAGAATTATGTGCGTGCGTGTGTGTGTGTGTGTGCGCACGCGCGTCTGTATGTGTGAAAAAAGGCTAAAGACAGTACGGCCCGCAAACAAAATGGGTGTTTTGTCATACAAATCAATAATTGTAAAAGTGTAGTAACACTACAGGTAAAATTAACAAGAAAAATGTAAGAAAAGAAGAAAGAAAAAAAGGACTTAGCCAGCTGAATGAAGCACCGTTTTTGTTCACCACAACACTTTTGATGACAACTTAAATTAGGACCCTTACCATCACCATCTTCGCCACCATCACACAAGACACTGCTGTAGAGACAAACTTTTGTCGCCTCAGCCATTCGGGTCGACCAACAGCTTTTGTCGACCCTTTTTCAACCACTTTCGTCGACCCAATCACATATATTGACTTTCCGCGACAAACGTTGTTGGTTCGACAACAAAAGTGGTTTCGAAGGTGTCAACAAAATTGCTTAATTAAGTTCGACAAAAGTGATCGACAAGGGTGACTGGTCGACAAAACTGTTAGTCCGGACAAGAATGGTTGAAGCGACGAAAGTATGGGCTCTACACTTCGCCAAACCATTGATTATTGCGGCCACTGCGTGCAGGAAATGAACATTCGATTCAGTTCTATTTTTCAAACGAGCAAATTGCACCGGCGGACATTTAAATTCCATTTCGGAACAACGGAGCGCACCGGCCGACATTCCAAGTGCCGGAAATGCGCGGAATAATTTCAACACGTGCCGCCGCTTTCCTAAAACGCGTCCAACTGTTTAAGAAATGACGACAACGTTGGGTATTGGACTCTCTTGGACATAATCCAATAATGGGGTGTTCGATCGCAATTCAGCCAAGGGCCGGACAATCGGTGTGAAAGTTTCGCTGTTGTTTGGGGCTGTTCTTGCTGTTGTTTGTTTGAGTGAGTTTGTTTGTTTGCTTGCTTCGGTTTGTTTTAAATATTGCGGGATCAGTGCAAAGAATCGAACCAGCTCAGGCGTTTGAAAACATTAATATGCAAATACGAGCTCCGAAAATGGACGTTGAAGAAGTGGATGGATGACGTGTGCAAGTTCCAAGTCCCGATTTTGAAGAGTAAGGATAAGTTGGCAAACATGCAGATCAGCACCCCCTCCTCCATTTCTCGATTCTTTCCGGTTTTTTCCAGTCTTGCCTTTCTTACTGCCCTTAAACCTCTATCGTGTTCTATATTTAACGTTAATTTCCATCCATTTACACAATTAAAAATGTCCATTCAATAATAGTAGAAGTGGAGACGGGGACACAGGGACGGGGACACGTGGAGACAGGGACACATCGAGACATGGAGACGAGGACACAGAGACAGGGACACGTGGAGACAGGGACACATGTAGACGAGGTCATTGGACTGAACTGGACTGGAACCAGTTTATTGTCAGATTAACTATAAAAGCTGTACTGACATTGAAAAAAAAAAGTTTTAAAAAAAGGATGAAATTCAATTGACCATTAAGAAATTATACAAAATTTGAAATTGGAAAAAAAAAAAAAAAAAACTCTCTCTCTCTCTCTCTCATTCTCTCTCTCTCTTTGCGCTTTATTTGTTTGCATATTTTTTTGTTAACGTTTGTTTAGCCTCAGGGCTGAGTGTAAAAAAGAAAATTGTATGCTTATCTTATAACCCTGATTAAACAAAATTTCGTTCGTTTCGTCCGTCTCTCTCTCTCTCTCTCTCTCTCTCTCTCTCTCTCTCTCTCTCTCTCTCTCTCTCTCTCTCTCTCTCTCTCTCTCTCTCTCTCCAACTCTCTCTCACCTCTCCCTATCTCTAACACATTTGTAGGATATCAATCATACACAATGACCTTCTCATTGGCACTTATCAAATCAGTTTGCACAAAAACAAAAACAAAACACGAGGACACATAGAGACACACACAGAGGCAAGGCACACCACTACCACTGTACCGGTCCTAACCTACCACTCGACCATGGCATGCCTTTGGTCTTTCCTGTCAATTAGTTTCGAAGAAGAAACCATTTTCATTCCAGCGTGACATTGGCTTGCTACATTGTATGCTTATCTTATAACCCTGATTAAACAAAATTTCGTTCGTTCCCCCCCCCCCCCCCCCCCTCTCTCTCTCTCTCTCTCTCTCTCTCTCTCTCTCTCTCTCTCTCTCTCTCTCTCTCTCTCTACTCTCTCTCTCTAACCAACTCTCTTTCACTCACCTTAATCACCCTATGTGATCATACACAATGACCTTCTCATTGGCACTTATCACAATCAGTTTGCTCAAAAACAAAAACAAAACACGAGGACACATAGAGACAGGGACACACAGAGGCGAAGGCACACCACTACCACTGTACCGGTCCTAACCTACCACTCGACCATGGCACTGCCTTTGGTCTTTCCTGTCAATTAGTTTCGAAGAAAAAGCCATTTTCATTCCAGCGTGAAGGTCATTGGCTATGCTACACCACTACCAATATGGCAATAGTATGGTTATAAAAATGTTATTATCATTTTGATGTTTTATTACAGAATCCAGAGACCCCCGGTGGACGATATGTAAGAGCAGTTACCGGTAGTTTATGCATTATAATTATGCAGGATCTTAATCTTGCTCTAACAGTTTATTTTGTTTTCTACATTGAAACAATGTATTTTGATTATAAGCATGTTTTATTTGCCGTAACTCTTGTACTCGAATGATGATTTGCACATTCAAGAAAGTTTATCATATTCATATTTTAAAACAAATAGTAGTAGAAGATAAAGGCAAGACGGAAAGAATGCTATAAAACAAGACAGGGGGTGTTGATCTGCATCATTGCCGATAAGTTTTATACTATAACATGCTGTGCCATTGTTTCAAACTACTAATGACATTGGACTTAAAAGTATATTGGAGTCTACCTGTATTCACATGTGGAATTGCGGATCTGTGGCATAGCGGTATGGAGTCTAGGGACTCGTTCAAACGACTTCAAGTTTGGTTGCTCTTGTAGTCTACATTGTATAATATTACTTTCAATCTCTGTTGTAAAAGCCTGCTTTCAAGTCTGCTACAGATTTGTGCGTTGATTCTGTTGTTTTAACCCTTTCACCGCCAGCCATATTTCAGCTAAAAATTGTCCATTACATTTACCTGGGTAGAGAACAAAATCCATCTGCAGTATTGGGGATTCTTCTGTGACATATAAAATAAGGTTGAACCTTACTTTGCACAACTAAAACAATAGGGTCTTTGGATACTAGACCCCAATTTGATGCCTTTTTAGTGACATAGGTGTTAAAATGCGACATTGGCGGTGAAAGGGTTAAATTGGCGATGGTGTTTCTTGACTATTGGTGATATGGTAGTGGGTCGTGCAAAGAGGCAAGAGCAGTATGAAAGCAAGAAAAGTGGTATGAACTTTTATAAGATACTTTATAGCGGGTAAGTGCAATATTGTATAGGACAACTAAGAAGTCATAATAACGGAAAATCGTTAAAGAAAATCGTCGGTTAATCGACACCTTTTGTTGGCACCAGTTTTTTGTTTCGCGAAAAAAAAAATTAAGTTTAATAAATACACACGCGCACGCGATGGTCTGCTTAAATGGTTCAAATGAAAACAACTTTATCAGAAAAGCGTTGCATTAAAATCCTCATCCAAACTTAAAAGGAAGCTCACTGAAATTCCCATTCTTTTATTTGCCTGTTATTCAACAAATCATCTGAAACTCTGGTATTTCTTGTTGTCTCTTGCGCTCTCTAAAAGATGAGAGAGAGAGAGAGAGAGAGAGAGAGAGAGAGAGAGAGAGAGAGAGGGAGAGAGGGAGTGTGAGAGAGAGAATAAATGTTTTATTGAGGGTAAAATGGATAAACTTCAAAAGCTTCTTGGCACCATGCACTATCACACACATTCTACCATACAACAATCGAAAGAAAATATGAAAAATATCAAGTCAAGCAAATGAAAGATAAGCACAAAACCAGGAGAGCTCAGAGAGAGAGAGAGAGAGAGAGAGAGAGAGAGAGAGAGAGAGAGAGAGAGAGACAGACAGACAGACAGACAGACAGACAGACAGACAGACAGATAGACAGAGAGGGGGGGGGGGCAAACAGACAGACACTTTTAGTGGGAGACCGCTAAACTGAAGAACAACAGTAGGCCTACGTCTTGAGGGTGGAAAGAAGGGGATGGGGTGGCGGTGGTTGTTGAGATATGCGGATGGGGGTTTTATGAAATAAATTTCTGGGGGTCTTTTAATAATGTTGAAATAACGCTGCTCGCCTAGTAGGCCTACATAATTTCAGCTTCCAGCTTTATCCTCCACCCCCCTTTCCTGAGAGATGTTTCATAGACTGGTGACCCGCTGAGCTAGACAAACAGTACTTTGAGCTATCATCATCAACACATCACAAGAAATGATCAGAGACGGGTTTTTGTTTGTTGTTTTGGTTTTCTACCTCTCATCGTTTTTATCTTGTTTTCTTCCACATTCCTCCTTCGTCACCCCCACTTCATTTTCCACCATGTATTCTGCGTTGTTCCCTTGTTGTTTTGTAAGCCCAGCTTCGGATGGAAGTTCAGCTTAGCGTCGCGTATCGGCTTTCGCCATGTTCGACGGGCTGAACAAACCAACCAGGGTATAAACAAAAATTTATGTTCCTGAATCACTGTCTTAGCCAAAAGGCCGAGAAGCGATCAGAATTCCATGCTTCGAGGCTATATTTATGCCTTTTTAGTCCCCGAGCCGAAGTTTCTTGGAGCTATGTGACGACGCGTTTTGAAATAACATCGCGTTTTGAAATATTTATTTCAAAACGTGTTGAGTTTATTTCAAAACGCGTTGGTGTGTGTCGACACGTTTTGAAATAAAACCGCGATTTTAAATAATTATTTCAAAACGCGTTGAGTTTATTTCAAAACCCGTTGGTGTGTGTCGACACGTTTTGAAATAAAACCGCGATTTGAAATAAATTCACGTATTATGAAATAATTTATTTCAAATCGCGATTTTATTTCAAAACGTGTCATCAGATCACCACCACGCGTTTTGAAATAATTTAAAGCACCGGTTTAATTCCCTTTAATTGAATGACTTTATTTGATCCAGTGGTATTCTGCCCGATGGGCTTTTGTCCTACATATATGTGGTATTCTATCCAGTGTGCTTTTGTCCTACATGAGGGGTATTCTGTCCGGTTGGCTATTGTCCTATATGAGGGGTATTCTGTCTGGTGGGCTTTTGTCCTACATGAGGGGTATTCTGTCTGGTGGGCTTTTGTCCTAAATGGTTGGTGTTCTGTCCGATGGGCTTTTGTCCTACACGGGTGGTATTCTGTCCGGTGGGTTTTTGTCCTACATGGGTGAGATTTTGTCCAGTGGGCTTTTGTCCTTCATGGGTGGTGTTGTGTCTGGTGGGCCTTTTTGGTGTTTTGTCCGGTGGGCTTTTGTCCTGCATGGGTAGTGTTTTGTTCAGTGGGTTTTTGTCCTTCATGGGTGGTGTTTTGTCCAGTGGGCTTTTGTCCTGCCTGGGTAGTGTTTTGTCCAGTGGGTTTTTGTCCTGAATGGGTCTACACAAAGACCGGTGAATTTATTTCAAATCGCGGTTTTATTTCAAAACGTGTCGACACACACCAACGCGTTTTGAAATAAACTCAACGCGTTTTGAAATAATTATTTCAAATCGCGGTTTTATTTCAAAACGTGTCGACACACACCAAGGCGTTTTGAAATAAACTCAACGCGTTTTGAAATAATTATTTCAAAACGCGTTGTTATTTCAAAACGCGTCGTCACATAGCTATTGTTTTTGTCTGGTCCGTCCGTCCGTCCGGTGTCCGGCGTGCCTCCGTCCGTCCGGCTATTCGTCCGTTTTTCTCAAAAACTATTCAGTCTATCATCATCAAATTTGGTATACTGGTTTGCCAAGATGCAAGCTATCCACTGATGTATTTAGTTTTACATTAAGGTCAAGGTCGCGCCAGTTACGGGGTTCAAACCCCGAAACACATAATCGCTAATATCTTGCGAGGTTTTGCATGTATTTCAATGCAGGTTTTTTTACATTTCTTGATGAATGGTCTATAACACAGTAGTTGTCATGAATTTTTCTGTGCGCTCGTGTGCGCATGATCGCGCGCGCTCAAATCACGGGTCAGAACCCCAAGGCTATATATAAAAAAAACTATTCAGTTACGTGCTGTTTTGATGCGTTGTTATGTAGTTACGTGCTGTTTTTATGCGTGTTTATGTATGTGTACAGCCGACACATTCCGATTTCGGAGTAGCTCGGCGATGCTGCGAGGGGACTTTGCAGCCGCTCGGCGTTGCACTTGTTGTTTGTTTCTTTCAAAGGTTTGCACTGTGTGGACGTATGTGCTATAGGGTGCAATGATGGAGGTGTCATGTTATGAATTGTACTGTATGTTTTGTTGTTTACAGGTTGTTGAACGTTGGTACGATACATTGATGAGTGTTTTGTAATAAGTGGTCGAACTTTACGCGGTGACAGTCCTGAGATGACCATAGCTGTTGACGGGACTATAATGGAAAAATAAAATAAAATCAAAGGTTTGCTAAATGAAAGAAGGAATGCGTGTGCAATTAATTGAAACATAAATTATACCATCTGTGCAAACATCCATTCTTTGTTATTACCTTTGTCTGTTAGCCGGAACATTGACATGAAATCGCCATCTTGGAAAAATGCATATGCTATATTGCTAATCACTCAAATGGTGTTGGGTGATACTCTGGGTTTTTTTTCCAAACCCGATAACAACAGAGAATCACCCAACACGATTTGAATGGATAATACATTTGACCAAGACGGCGATTTTATGCTGATGTTCCGGCTGGTTACCAGAATTTATAAAAAGACAAATTGTTACTAAATTATCAGATACCAACGTTGAAACAGTATTGCGTTGTATAGTGACAAGAGCTTCAAATGTTGGTTGCCAGAATGGGAAAACAAACAAAAAGGAAGGGAGGGGGGAGGGGGAGAACAATCTGCAAAACTGCAACTTATTTTTGGAGGGGCGGCTCATCGAAATACGCTGCCTAATTTAAGCGGAGCAGGCTGACCGTTGCATGTTACAGAGGAATCCCAAATATTGCAGACATAATTTTTTCTCTGCCCAGGCAAGCTTAATGGACAATTTTAGCTGAAAAATAGCCAGCATTGAAAGGGTTTTAATTTTAAAAGAGAGATTTTGCTGCTTTCGATTTGCATTCAAAACGTAAAAGTAAGACCGGAAAAGTCAAAAACGTATTGAATGGCTAATAATATAGTGGAACCTCTCTTATAAGACCTTCACAAATCATCAAAAATGAGGTCTTATAAGGGAGGGGTCTTAGAAGGGAGGTACTTTAAATGCTTACAAAGAAGGGCAAAGTCTCAGAGAAGTAGGTCTTATGTGGGAGGGAGTCTTATAAGGGAGGTTCCACTGTAAAATAGCGACAGTAGCGGCTGAAGAAGCAGCACCAATGACAACCACCACCACCACCTTGAAAACACACGCACGCGCGCGCGCACGCACGCACACGCACACACACGTACACACACTTAAAAAAAAGCATGTATGTCCATCTATAAATATAATTTTGACTTGACTACACACACACACACACACACACACACTCACTCGCACGCACACGCACGCACGCACGCACGCACACACACACACACACGCACACACACACACACACACACACACTGACACACACACACTCACACACTCACACTCACTCACGCACGGAACATTAATAAACGAATCTGTGCAAACAAACTGAGAAAATTAGGCGTTTTTGTGGTTTCTATTTACATTCTCCATCAGATAGTGAGCGTGAAATTCAAGGGGAGCATGACAGATTGGAGGCACAGTGAAGGCATTATAAGACGGTCAAACTGTATTAACATAGTTTCGGTAAGCCTCAGTTTTCTTCTTTTTTCCCCCCAAACCGCTTAACGTGGTAAACGGGACTTTCCTAGTATTGCAGTACCTCCAGTACTGCAGTACCTCGTCTCACCATCTTTACAGTTATTAATGTCCCATATGTGCCTGTTCCAGGCCCGAGGACGTTAAACGAACTTTCATCATTAACGTGGTAAAACATCAATACTGAACGTTATTCTTTAGGACACTCCTGTGTCTTTGCGCTCTGTCTCTCTCTTTCTCTGTCTCCGTCGCTCTCTCCCTCTCTCTCTCTCTCTCTCTCTCTCTCTCTCTCTCTCTCTCTCTCTCTCTCTCTCTCTCTCTCTCTCTCTCTCTCTCTCTCTCTCTCTCTCTCTCTCTCTCTCTCTCTCTCTCTCTCTCTCTCTCTGCCACTCGCTCTCTCTTGGGATTTTGTGTGTTGTTTTTTTGGGTTGTTTGCACATTTCATTTCACAAAAGTTTTTGATTTATTGTTTTTTTTAACAACAGTATTTTAACGAAAAAAACATTGATTTTGTTTTTGCCTTGTGTTTTTATACCTTTTTAATACGTGGTAAGATTTAATGTGGTGACAGCCCTGACAATGGCCTTAGTTGTCGACGGAGCTATAATTTTAATCTTAATTTTAAACCACAACAAATCATCAAAATGATAACAAAGAAAACAAGGGCGTCGCCGAGCGGCAGACATGTCCGTCACCAGCAATGCCACGCACTTGCGACACCCCGTAGAGTGTCACATCCTGACACAAAATTGGAAGGGATTCTGTCTTCTAGTTCACGAGATACAGCTTGAAGAAGAAACATATAGCGCAAAGAAGGAAATTTCGGTTTTCAAGGTCACACTTCAAGGTCAAGGTCAAGGTCAGCATGGTGATAATTTATGCTCGGATGTTTTCTTCTCTAGGGTATACAGTACCACACACAATCTGAAGCGCTTCTGTCAAGTACCAATGTGGAAAATATGGCTTAAAACCCAATGTGTAGACCCCTACCACTTTCAAGGCCTACTGATCGCCCGGTCCGTGACCTTGACCTTGATCGGTATGCCACCATCAGAACGGGCATAAGCCAAAGTACCTTCATGCCAAATTTGAAGACTCTAACACTAACGGTGTGGGAGTTATGGCCCCTGAAAGATTTTCGGTTTTCAAGGTCGTACGCCAAGGTCAAGGTCACGACGGCAAAATGGTTTGCGCGGATGCCTTCCTCTCATGGTGACACACCAGCACACAAAATTTGACGTGATTCTGTCAACCCGTTCGAAAGATATCCTTGGGACAGACAGAAGGAGAAAAAAATGACCCTCCGATTTTCAGGCCGCAGCGATCTTTTTGACCTTGACCTTGACCTTGATCGGTATGCCATCATCAGAACGGGCATAAGCCAAACCACCTTCATACCAAGTTTCAACATCCTATGTTGATCGGTGCCCGAGATATGGCTAAAAATAGATTTTCGGTTTTCAAGGTCGTACGTCAAGGTCAAGGTCACGACGGCAAAATGGTTTGCGCCGATCTCTTCCTATTAAGGAGGCACACCTTCACACAAAATTTGACGCGATTCGGTCAAGCGGTTCGGGAGATATCCTTGGGACAGACAGAAAAACAAAAATAAAAAAAATAAAACCCAGACAAACCAGCCCATCGCAATAGTCCGATCGCCTTTGGTGACGAACTAATCACAGTTTCTCACGGAAAAGCATTCCAGTAATTCCGTTTGAACGTGGTAATAAATATCTGATCTCGGTTGCATTAGAGAGGATGGTATTAAATGAATGTCAAAGAAAATTGGATTGAAATGCATCTCATAACAGTACTGATGTCAAAATTTAGTAACCCGGATAAAGTAATTTGCGTTGATCGTCCACTAACGCCAACAAATGTTGGATTCTGCTTAGAACGATTTGATTGCCAAAACAATCGCTGACAATGGAAACCATTCTGTCTATTTTATTCTGATCAGTTCAGTTGTTTAACCACTGGTTGTTGGAGAAGAAACAATTTTGCTCAAAGGCACACATGCACACATTCAGTGAAAAGGCCGTACTGTCTCTAGTCCTGACTCTAAAGAGCTGCATTCTGAGAGAACATGGATTATCATTTAAAAAATGAAAAGGAAGATGAAAACAGAAAAGTGGGTTTGCACCGTGCTGATGTAACGAACCATTCCATTTTTGGCACCATGGGTTCCATGTCTGTGGAGTCAATGAGCTCCCTGGGGAAAACTGAGGAGGGGGAGGGTCTGTTTAAGTCTGGGGTGGATTTATCAACATGTTGGCACGAAATTCCACGAGCCTTGCCATTTCACATTGTAAACAATTTGAATTCTGTTGGGTTTTGGGTTTTTTTAAAACGGGGGGGGGGGGGGGGATGGGGAGTTGAGGCTTCGGGTGAAAGAGGGGTGTGTGTGGGTGGGGATTACAGAGGACGATTGCTAAGTATAATATAGCCCTAGGACTTCTGAAATACAGCGCTTCAGATTATTTTACACTTTGATTTGACAAAAAGAAAACCATAAGTAATGGTATTTTTACTCCTCTCAGGCGTAACTGTTTAATTAATAAATGTGAGGATGAGATGACATCGAGTTTCGACCCACAAACTGTGTTATTAACCATACTGAAAGGGGGTGGTGTATGTGAGTAAGAGTACGATTGTGACAATATTCAGATCTCTGTGTGACTCTCTACATCAATTTTGTTTTTAGCATATTATG
>CM065683.1:24084343-24159343 GCA_017654935.2 Phymorhynchus buccinoides
GATGTATTCTTGATCTTTGCACCACTCGTGGGTTGTAAGAAAAGGAACTAGGTTTCAGAGAGAATGCGACCAGTTTTGTTACAGTTGATGGATATTACACCAGACGAATTCTTTGATTGACTTTGAGCCAAGATGTTTTGGACAGCTATGGGTTGTGCCATAGTTTGACGGACATTGATGAAATGAACTCTATTGCTAGAGAGTAAAGTACTCAGCAATGAGGATTTTGTTCATATGTGGGTTTGATTCCAACATTTATATTATTACAGCTTAATGTTATGGATATCGCAGAAACGGCTCAATTAAAATTATGAAATTTGAAAAAAAAAAAAAACAAACTCCAATGTATTAATTTGTTTTCCCGTTTTAATTAAAAAGTTCTTGACCACTGGCCTGTTTATCCTCCTCTCTGTCCTGTGTGTGTGAGCGCGTGCGTGCGCGCGCGCGCGCCGCGTGTGAATGTGTGTGCGTGCATGTGTGTATGTATGTGTGTGTGCATACATGTGTGTGTGTGAGAGTGTGAGAGAGAGAGAGAGAGAGAGAGAGAGAGAGAGAGAGAGAGAGAGAGAGAGAGAGAGAGAGAGAGAGAGAGAGAGAGAGAGAGAGAGAGAGAGAGAATAGCTCGACATTGTATTGTCCATATAGCAATTCAGTCCTTAGGACAAGGGGGGATAATAACAAAATATTGTATATAGCAAATATGAAATTATAAGTATTAAACTAAACAACATGCGCTTATACACACACACACACACACACACACACACACACACACACACACACACACACACACACACACACACACACACACACACACACACACACACACACACACACACACGTGTGCGCACGCGTACACAAGCATATACCATTATTGCACATAATTATGCGAAATTAAACATAGTAGTTAAATGGATCATCTTGAGATCAATCATTTGATTGTTCAATTTTGTTGTTGCTTATGTCCATGACTGAGAGAGAGAGAGAGAGAGAGAGAGGAGAGAGAGAGAGAGAGAGAGAGAGAGAGAGAGAGAGAGAGAGAGAGAGAGAGAGAGAGAGAGAGAGAGAGAGAGAGAGAGAGAGAGAGAGAGAGAGAGAGAGAGAGAGAGAGAGAGAGAGAGAGAGACTGACTGACTTGAAAACTTGAACTTTATTTTTCAAGGCTAAAGATTTTAGGCAACGCCTAGTCTTCCAATCTGTCCTTGGTACATACACGAACATAGAATACAAACATGGCAAGGCATGATATTACACATACAGATTTGAACATAAAGGTAGCACCTTTGTACATACACGAACATAGAATACAGACATGACAAGGCATAAAATGACACATACATAATTGAACATAAAGGTAGCAAAGCAGGTATTATGATAAAGACAGGTTGAAATATGAAAGAGAGAGAGAGAGAGAGAGAGAGAGAGAGAGAGAGAGAGAGAGAGAGAGAGAGAGAGAGAGAGAGAGAGAGAGAGAGTTAGTTTGCTATGTTATTGTTGGAAAGGATGGAGTGGGTTGGGGAGGTGAGAGGCCTTTGGTCCCGGACTGTCTGGTGTTTATGGTTGCTATAAAAAAAAAGAGGCGTATAATAAAAAGGAGGTATATGCAGTGGGGTGCGGGTGGGGGTTTGAGGTAAGGGGAGGGTACGAGTTGGGTGTGTGTGTGAAAACTGAGGGTGATGGGTGTTAACAATTGATTATCATCGGAGGAATTGAAAGCAAGTGTGAATAGTGAAGAGGCGTTTAAGGACACGAACTTGTGGCCCACCATAAGCATCAACAAGGACATTACATAGGCCTACATAGCAGTTTCTTGGGTGCCAGCAAGTCTGAAATCGGCTTCTGCTGGGTAGCAGGTTCAACACTAGAATGTGCAGCAGATAGCCTGTTTCAATAGAATCGCACAGGGATTAGATAGAGTTTCAAGAGCAAACATAATGTGTTTTGGAACGTGCCTTCTTCTTAGTCTGCTTATCTCAATCATCAACTCTTGAGTTGTCCATCTGTTTGCTTTTGTATTCCTACACGTTCCTAGTTCTGTCTGTTTGACTGTATGTCTGTATCTGTCCTGTCTGTCTGTCTGTCTGTGTTTCTGTCTCTCTCTCCGGTCGGTCTCTCTCTCTCTCTCTCTCTCTCTCTCTCTCTCTCTCTCTCTCTCTCTCTCTCTCTCTCTCTCTCTCTCTCTCTCTCTCTCTCTCTCTCTCTCTCTCTCTCTCTCTCTCTCTCTCTCTCTCTCTCTCTCTCTCTCTCTCTCTCTCTCTCTCTCTCTCTCTCTCTCTCTCCGCCTCTCTCTCTCTCTCTCTCTCTCTCTCTCTCTCTCTCTCTCTCTCTCTCTCTCTCTCTCTCTCTCTCTCTCTCTCTCTCCTCTCTCTCTCTCTCTCTCTCTCTCTCTCTCTCTCTCTCTCTTCTCTCTCTCTCTCTCTCTCTCTCTCTCGCCGCCGTACCCTTACAATTTACGTATCTCAACCCCCATTTTGTCTGCCCCCCCCCTCTCCTCCCGCCCCTTCTTTATCTGACTGCTGTAACAAAATAGAAGAAAATACTGATGTTGAACGAGATATTTCAGGAAACAATAAAAGCCCTTACAGATAGGACGATGTTAAATGTGATGACCCTGGTGAATCAACTATGCATTCCTCATTGAATAAACCCACCTTCGTAATAGCGGTAAGTAGGCCTCCTGAGAAGACCGAACGCATCAGATTCAAGTTAGCTATAGCCTATCACCATACATAAATGTTGTGTGGTTGCGTGCAGCAGTTCACACATCGACTTTAGGCCTCCATGTCGTGTGCATGTCGGTGGGCGCACAATATAGGCTATTGCACGAACAGGCTACACATAAATAAACTGATGAAAATAAACTATTAAGAGATAAACACTATAAGCGATCACTGACATTTCCCCACCGCTCCGCGAAGGGGTAATGAGCTGTAACAAACAGACATGAACCATTGGCTTTAGTCCTCTTTTGCAGGTTGGCTGAGGAGTGATTGATTTTCGGTAATTAGCAAATTAGTGCATATAGGCTAGTTACATTCCGTTTGGTTCACAAAGTCGCCCTATTGGCAATGCCAACACTTCGCCTGCCGTTGAAATGGCAATTGTCTGTCTGGCACCACCGCGGTGGCTAATGAAGACGGATGGCTTCCGGTGGCGCTGACAACCTCTTTTATGGCGTCCTTGATTAATAACTTAATGACACGGACGGAGGAATGCACCAATCATTGATGAATGTGTTAATGCGGGGTGACGTACCCAATCGCCTTTTCCCATGTTGCCTTATGGCCGCGAATCCCCGCGTGCCAAAATGTTGAGTTTTAGTTCGCCCTAGTGTTTACCTGTCTTCTCCATTAAACCAGTTCAGATCTCTCTCTCTCTCCCCCCCCCCCTCTCTCTCTCTCTCTCTCTCTCTCTCTCTCTCTCTCTCTCTCTCTCTCTCTCTCTCTCTGTCTGTCTGTCTGTCTGTCTCTCTCTCTCTCTCTCTCTCTCTCTCTCTCTCTCTCTCTCTCTCTGTCTGTCTGTCTGTCTGTCTGTCTGTCTGTCTGTCTGTCTGTCTCTCTCTGTCTCTCTCTCTCTGTCTGTCTCTCTGTCTGTCTGTCTCTCTCTGTCTCTGTCTCTCTGTGTGTCTGTCTCTCTCTCTCTCTCTCTCTCTCTCTCTCTCTCTCTCTCTCTCTCTCTCTCTCTCTCTCTCTCTCTCTCTCTCTCTCTCTCTCTCTCTCTCTCTCTCTCTCTCTCTCTCTCTCTCTCTCTCTCTCTCTGTATAATATGTCTTTTTCACGTGAATCATGACTCGCAGACATCGTCTCAGTCGGTAATACCGCATTGATTGACATCGAATCGTATGTAGTGTAGCAGGCCCTTTAGGGTTAGTATGTCATATATAGACAGCTGCGTCTAAGCTTGCGAATGTTCAAATTCTGATCGCTTCTCGGCCTTTTGGCTAAGACAGTGATTCAGGAACATAAATTTTTGTTTATATCCTGGTTGGTTTGTTCAGCCCGTCGTACATGGCGAAAGCCGATACGCGACGTTAAACTGAACTTCCATCCAAGCTTGGTGGTTTAGGTCTTTTAGTGTGGTACGTTATCCCTCCAATCCTCACCGCCATCCTTCCATTACCCCCACCACCCACCCCCACCACCCATTGACGCGGCATCATGTTAGGGCCCAATCTGCGGGACCTGGTTGGCTGGGTCAGTCATTCGTCCCTACCCAAACTCGGCCAACCCCCAATCTTAATGGCTAACGGACAATGGACTTTTGGATACCCGAACTGGAAGTGTTTTTTTCATTTTCTCACTGCTGTTGTGAAGGCTTTCCCTCCACTCTCTTTTCTTTTTCTTTCTTTTCTTTCTTCCTTCCTGTGACCACAGTCGCGTTTGACTATTTTTGTCACTGTCATGCACTGGTCACATCTCCAAAGTGTGTACAAATACTTCCAAGGAAGGAGGAGTAGAAGGAAAAGTATGTAAATGTAGGCCCCCATGTTTGGTCTGATATTTATAGGCGCGATTCACATACCCCAGTATAAAAAAAAAGTTCATGTACATAATTTGATGTAAGTGCTTTCCCTCTTGTGTGATGTTTATGTGTAGGAATGGCCGGGGTGAAAAAGTGGCAGAGGGGAGGGTGGGCTAGGGGACGGTGGGCTAGCTGGGGCGGGGGGTGGGGGATGAGGGTAGGTCTATTAATGTTTGTGTACATAAAGTTACTTAATGTGTGTGTGCGTGCGCGCGCGCTCGCGCTCGCTTGTGTGTGTGCGTGCGTGTGTATGTGTGTGATCGTAATTGACGGTGCGCGCGCGAACATGTGTCTGCGCCGCGTGTCTGTCTGCGTGCATCAGGGTATTAGCCTGAGGAGGGAGAGAGAGAGAGAGAGAGAGAGAGAGAGAGAGAGAGAGAGAGAGAGAGAGAGAGAGAGAGAGAGAGAGAGAGAGAGAGAGAGAGAGAGAGAGAGAGAGAGAGAGACTGAGATAGAGAGAGAGAGAGAGAGAGAGAGAGAGAGAGAGAGAGAGAGAGAGAGAGAGAGAGAGAGAGAGAGAGAGAGAGACATACTACGGACAGACACTGACTCACTCACTCTAGTGAGAAGTAGGAGTGTGTGTGGAGACTGGAGAGGTTACTTAATGCCATTTAGATTAGTTATCTTTGGCTCGATTCGACTGTAGCAAACTTTACTACAGTCGAATCGAGCCAAAGATAAACAAAGACACTCAATAGTCTATGACTGTTGATAAAACATAACAATAAGCTTAGCCCTCGTGGGCCAGACCACAAACAATGCAGGGGAAACTACTCTTATCATCAGGTGTTTGTCACATGATGAAAGGATGCGCTGGGTAGCTGGATGCGCAAACATTTGATTTAGGCCTAAAGAGTATCTATATATAGAGCTCTGCGTCTGAAAGCCTCTGATCAATGTTGTCGTAATATTATTGAAGGAGCAGTAGTAAACTAAATCATTATTTTCTGACGGTAGAATGTAGCTGCTGAAGTCATGAGGAGTGTTGTCGTGACAGCACTATGCACAGGTGACTTGCTTAGTTTTGGAACTATACTATAGAAGTTACATTTTACTGATTTTAGTGTAACTCTAAAAGTAAGATAAAAAAATTTTTTTTTAATTTGACAGAAGCGCCAACTTTCCCCCTTTAGTTCTTTTGTCAGTGTTAAAGCCTAATAAAGGGGCACCCTGACGGATGAGTTTAAAATGTTTTTAAGGAACACGTCGAGATTGTCGCATGGACTGAGAGATCACCACCAGGAAAACATCCTTTACAGAGATCGCAACATTCACTTTGCTCTGGTTTCCTAGAAATCAAACTGATACTGATAGCAAAGGCCCAAAATTTGAACTGTGTATTCTTAGGACTAGGTCAGTATCACGAGAGGTGTCTAAAGTTAGTTTTAAGTTTGCTCAACAGAGCTGTGATTGTTTTTTAATGGAGAGAAAGCTGGTGTGTCTGCTGTATAATAATGCTGGATTACAATATTGATGTTCTTAAGAAGTTACCCTAGAATGATTCTTTAATTTGTAGCCATCAAATTGTTATGGAACAGCTCGTGATACCACAGTGATGTGTACTGTGTAGTATCTATTAGACCATTGGATTCAATGCATGACAAGTTGTGTTAATTGTTCAGTTACAATACTTGCATACTACTTTTTCCAGGCATACTATCATTGGCAGTGATCCATGCTCAGGATGACAAAAGCTTTGGCGTTGAGACGACCGGCTCCTGGCCACTTTTCACCCCAGAATGTAACGGGACATATCTGGAAAACTGTGTTGTGTGTTCGGCTGGAACTTACGCCGATGAGAGTGAGTCTTTTCCTCTTTTTTGTTTTTGCATAAGCTGCTTTACTTGTAATTACATTGTATTTTACAAAAAGATGTTTTTATTATTGATAAATTCTAAAATAGTAGTTGGATGCAAGATAAATTGTTCATCATATGATAATGATTGTTTTACATCCATGGTGCAGGAATCTTGTTTGTCTGTTGCATTTCAGCTGACAAGAGGGGAGTAACTATTTTTGGGGGAATGTGCATGCATGCATTGCTTCAATGGAAGAAACAATAATCAATATAAGCTCTAAAAGTGCACCTGAGCTCAGACAAAAACATGGCAGGGTGTTTGGCAGTGAATGCCTTTGCATTTGGTGGAAGTGTAGAGTGATGTCTTGGGTGAATATATTCGCCCATGGTGCTAGAAGAGTTAAATAACATTTTTTGTTATGTTAGCCCCTTGACTGCCAAAGAAAATTAAAGAAAAAATAATTGGGCAAATCATGACATGAAAAAGACAACTGATACTGATAGAGCCAATCTGAGAAAATGGTCTGGGGATATAACTCTTGACTGTGTTAGGACAAAAGTCAGCATATCAGGATTATTCCTCATCTGATGACATCATCAGGTCAGTAAGTAATATGTTGGTGGCAGTCAAGGGGTTAAGGGTCACAAATGATCAAAGCAATCCCAGTTAGCAATCCCAATAATGAGATAGGGCTACAAGAAGACTTAAATATTATAGATTTATAAATATAAAACTTATGTTTCTATTATAAGACTTATGTTTCTTACAAGACTTATGTTTATATAAGATTATAAGACTTATGTTTCTTAATCAGTAATAAAAGTCTTCCTCTTTTGGCAGAATTTCGGCCGATGCATAAAAAAAGGTCTGCCAAGATAAAATGTCTTATTAAATTAACGCTGAAAAGAATATCCTCTGTCTTTGTCGGTGTGAAAAAGACCAATAAAACATGTATTTTATGTGCCTTTGTTGTGTAAAGTACAATCTTAGTATGAGTTTGTTGAGATCTATCAGTAGTCAGTACACTAGTAAATTTCTCGTTGAGATAATAAAGTTTGGTTCAAGAGTTGAGTTGAACTAAGTTACTGGTAATAACTTTATCAGTTTATGCTTAATATTCAATCTTTCATGAAATGGTCCCACTTGGAAAGGGTTTTTTTGCAATCTAGAATTACAATGTGAGATGTGCTCTTATACTTATACTGTATTTTTTTATTTTTTCGTCATGATAATTTTTGTGCAGATGTTAAATTACACACATTACAAAACATAACATTTTACATTGAACATGTTTTGAAGCCAAAGTTTGCTTTGTATGAGAGAGAGAGTATACAGGGTAATGAGATAAGTATACATACTTTTTTTGTACTCCCAGCCCTGTGTGTGTGTGAGAGAGAGAGAGAGGGAGAGAGAGGAGCAGTGACAGACAGGGAAAGAAACAAACAGAAAGAGAGAAGCACAAAAGGGACACTAAGTAACAAGAAAGCAGAGGAGATGTAAAAAGAGGGACAGAAGGAAAAGAGACAGGAATAATAAAGAATAGAGAGAGCATTAGTATTTATAATTAATAATAATATGCACAAGTTATGGGTGTCACTGTTATGTTGATGTAACAGATCACTTTCACATTACATATTCTGAGCATAATCCAATATGTATGCATGTGTTATGCATGCAGCAACACAAGGACATTTTACCTTAGAATTTATAAGTTGTTTCCTTACGCAAAAAAATCCATCCTATTTTTTATTTTATATTGCAGGGGGCAAAAGTATAAGTGATTTTTAGATTGTTTCGCTATGATGGCTGAAGGCAGGTTTCCACATGACACTGAATCTCATTAATTTTAACGAATAAAATGATTTGAAAAGAAAAAAGCTAGACATATAAAAAAGCCAAACAAATATGCAAAAGTATAAATTTGCATCAAGGACAAAAACAGAATTTAAAAAGAATAACGCTAACAGTAACAAACAGTATGGGTACTTATGTGCTTGAAAAATAAATGATTTAGGATTTTCCTACACTATTACTGAGCTCAAGATAATGTATTAAAAATTGATTCTCTGTGTGCAGATGCGGCAGAGTGTGGATGCTGCCTGGACACAGGGGGTCGGTGTTTGAACCTCGGTGCCTGCACAGCTTGTGGGGCTGGCCGCTACCAACCAGACCAGGGGGCTGTGAAATGCCGTGACTGCAAGAAAGGCACGTCCACTGAGTGAGTGAATAAATTACCTGAAAAATATGCAACTTTCATTTACATAGCAAACCAAGAAGTCAAGGGGTGGTTGTCCTCGACGTTTGGGCGGGTACCTTTTTCTAGGGGTCTCTATTTCATGTGTACTATCACTCGCTCACTGATCCTCTCTGTGCTGTCTGGCGCTTGAGGCGACGACAATGGCTCTCCCACCCGACTGCTGCTTCGTTGAGGGCTTTTGCCAGAGATAGTCCTCAGCTCTTTTTCGATCGTCCTTCTCCAGGTATCTTTTGGCCGCCCTCGGTTTCTTTCCCCTTGTGGTGTCCAACGTAGCGCCACTCTGGGTAGTGATTCCAGTAACATGCGGCAGACGTGTCCTAACCACCTCCATCTCCGAGCCCGGATGGTCTCACCCAAATTTGCAACTCCTGCTCTGGTGCGGAGGTCTTCGTTTGAAATGGTTGTGGGCCAGAAGATCTTCAGGATCATGTGTACTATCTATGAACTTAAAGATTTAACTGGAAGAAGGGTCCATAGAGTAAGGCTTGATTTGTTAAACAAATTACTCTGAAATATGAAAAAGAAAAATATGGTAACTTATTGGTTGAAGAATTGTTTCAAGTTATGTACCATATTTGCTGGATTGTGGCGATACTAATGCAATAATGCAATCATGTGGATACAGGCATGAAAGAATTCCGTGTTTCGCGGAAAATCCGCTGAATTTTTTCAAAACTTCCGCGGGAAAAAAACATTCTGCGGATTTGTTTTTTCAAAAAATGTTTGTATAGAAGTAAAGGACCGATCTTGCCGTATTCTTATATAGATCTACAAGTCTCTATTTGGCGATTCTCAAACTGGTTAACCGGAAGTCGCTTTAGCTCACTCGCTTCATTTGTGCGAAGGAAGGCGAAATGAGTAGCTCCCGCTCAACAAAAGTAGCGATGTTAGCTGAAAATGTGTGTGGAATGATATTTGTGCCGACCAAATTTTCGGAATAGATTAGCCCCCCTCCCTGCTGAACAAAACGTCTGACGTGATTTAGGTGAAAACTTGGTTGGAAATTCTTTTTGGGGAACGTCCCCCCCCCGCGCTCAACAAAACTTTGGACCTTAGGTGAAAATCCGGGTGGAAGGATTTCTGGGCTGCGAAAATCTCATTGATGCCTGAAAGATGTTTGTGCGGTAAACTCTGTTGGAATTATTTTTTTTTGAACGTTCTGCCCCCCCCCCCCCCCCCCCCCCAACAAAACTTCTGACGTTAGGTGAAAATCCGGGTGGAAGGATTTCTCGGCTGAAAAAATCCCTCTTTTTTGATCTTCATCCACTTTTATGCCTGGGATAGATGGGGGTGTAAACCTATTGAAATCGGGTTTATTTCACATGACAGAAGTTTGCACTGTGACAGTAGTTTTCTATTAGTAAAGGTCTCTATATGCATTAACATTGTTCACAAAATATCTATAATTTCCCCATGACATTACAGTGTTAGCCCACACATAATATGACTTACAACTTACTGTGTTGCCATGGGGAAATAGTGATATTTTGTGAATCATCCTGGTTTATTCACTCTCCCTTTCAGTGGAGCTACAGGCAGCTTGGCATGCAGCAGCTGCCAGCCAGGGACCTATGCTGATGTGGCAGGGTTACCAGACTGTAAGGCCTGCCCTAAAGGTCAGTGTGTGTTTGTGTTGTTTACCTTTACGATTTTGCCGTAATTTTTATGAAACAAGTAAAATTATGAAAATTACGGCGACGATAAAAAAGCACGAAAAAAAACAACAACAAAAAAACCCCACCACTACAGCGATGCTTTTAAAACAATGCAGTGAAAAGTCATTCCGGCTAGGTCAAATGATCCAAAATCTGATGGAAAGACACCAAAGAAAAGGCAAATACATGGTTTAAAACATGTTTTTAACGGTCTCCCAGTGCACTATTGCTTGCATGTAATTGTGTAATTACAAATCGGGTTTTGTGAAGAAAAAGAATCAGACGAGTGTTGGATTACAGGGTTTTTTCTTCAAAATTACTCATTTTTTGTTTCAGAAATTACAAATTTGCAAAATAGGGGTAAACAGGTCTGTGTGTGTGTACAATGTGTGTGTGTGTGTACATTATGTGTGTGCATACAGTGTGTGTGTGTGTGTGTTTATTTTGCACAAATGTGTCCACGTGATGATTGTGAGTAGTTTTGCACGTATGTCTGTGTGGAGAAATAACTGGCACATATGCATCAATGCAAGTGTACTCATGTGAGCTATTCACTAATTCAGTGTGCTCATGCAAACATGGCGATTCTCAAACTGGTTAACCGGAAGTCGCTTTAGCTCACTCGCTTCATTTGTGCGAAGGAAGGCGAAATGAGTAGCTCCCGCGCAACAAAAGTAGCGATGTTAGCTGAAAATGTGTGTGGAATGATATTTGTGCCGACCAAATTTTCGGAATAGATTAGCCCACCTCCCCGCTGAACAAAACTTCTGACGTGAGTTAGGTGAGAACTTGGTTGGAATTTTTTTTTTGCCCCCCCCCCCCCAGTCAACAAAAGTTCGGACACTAGCTGAAAATCCGGGTGAAAGGATTTCTGGGCTGCCAAAATCTCATTCTTGGATGCCTGAAAGATGTTTGTGCCGGAAATTTTTGGGGGGGAATGTTCTGTGTCCCCCCCCTGAACATAACTTCTGACGTTAGGTGAAAATCCGGGTGGAAGGATTTCTCGGCTGAAAAAATCTCCTCTTTTTTATCTTCATCCACTTTCATGCCTGCTAATGTTTCTCCTTTGAGCTCCTCCGAAATCAGAATATGTCAGCTGTACACAGTGGGGAGACCAGTGAAAACTGAAAACCGGACACATACGTACCTTACCCATATGGCCATATGGCCTGGGAACGCAGAAGAAGAAGAAGAAGCTATTATATTTTCTTACTACATTATCAATCATAAGGCGTAAGGGTCTCAATCTGGAAAAACAGTATCTCCTTATATAGTCAGAAAAACAGTGGGTTTTTTTTTGACAGTTGTCAAAAAATGAATGGCAAATAAAAGTGTTCTTTTTTGTTGTTGTCAGATTGAAGTTGTTGCGGTGCTCTGTTTCATTTCTTGCTCCTGACCCCTGACTGAGACTATTGCACCTTACGACAGAAGTAATGATTCTCAACTGTTTTACAAAATCAGACTTGCAAAATATGGGGGAGGGGTTTATATAATACATGGGTGCTACTCTTTCATTTTTACACTGATTTCAGTATTTTTAATTTTACCAGAAACTGAACTTCATTTTTTTTTTTTTTTTAAATTCATCCCCAAAACATTTTTGACCACAACGTGGCACAAGCGATTTTGGGCGTTTTGAACTTGGTTGTTCTATCTTGGAAGTTTACAAAGGTAATGTAATAATTTTACAAGGTTTAACAGACTCAAACTGTCTCTGTCTATCATTTTAACTGTCTGTCTGTCTGTCTCGTTATATCTCTTTCTTAAGTTGCCCCTCCCCCCCCCCCCCGAATCGTCCGATGGAGCTCTGCCCCTGTACCCTACCGGGGCCATGGGTCCCTGGACCCCTGCCTTTCATTTTTTTTCATTTTGGGGAGTTGCAGCCATGATAATATGAAGTGCTTTATTCGTGGGTAATCACAGTAACTGTTGCAGGCAGTGCGAGTGGTGTGGACAATGCCACACAGTGTGCGCCATGCGTTAAGGGGACCTTCCAGAATATGACTGGGCAAAAAGAGTGCAGAGAATGCAACCTGGGCACCTACTGTGGGTTAGTGCTGCTTTTGCCCTGTGAAGAATTTGGTGTGGAGAAGGTCTTTCTGGAGTGTGTTGGAGTGTATGTGGGCGAGTTTGGGTGGGTGGTTGGTGGGTAGGAGAGAGAGAGAGAGAGAGTATGTGTGTATGTGTTTGTGTGTGTGTGTGTGTGTGTTTGTATGTTTGTGTTGCATGAGTGTTTGGGTTTATGTTTGTCTATGTGCATGTGCCTGTTTGTGCATTTGTGTATGCTGTGCTATCCCGAGGCACAGGTTATAGTACATAGCCTGTTGAAACTGATGAGGTCCTATCATGCTCCCTTTTGTTAGGACAAGCTAATATCCTATTGAAATAAGAACACTGGCAATATTTGAACTATTAATGTCTGCAAGAGCCAGGACATTTTGCCCTATTGATTTTCTTGTTTCAGTACAGTTTGTCCTATCACTTTTTTTCTGCACCACACTGATATAACACCCATTTCACTAAAGGCATGAAATTAGGTTCTGTTATTCAATGACCTTACGTTGTTAATTTGTGGAGATAAGGAAAGGTCTAATTGACAGTATTGTAGAAGTTTTCTTTACCCATAATAATTATAAGTTTGACACAAATGTTTGGCTGAAAAATGTCTGGCGGCGAAAGGGTTAAAAGATCTAGAGTTGTGTGGTGTGTATTGATTGATGTTTTCTTTTCTTTGCATTTCAAGGAATAGACTATTTTCGGGAAAAAACTAGGGGAGAGCACTTCGTGAAAATTATTACTCGGTCAAATGCTATAGCAGCAATGCAACAATGGCGTCAAAGCTTAAAACCACAGGATGTGAGTCAACGACTTGCAAACATTTTATTAGAAAAGTTAGGGGTGGCCAGTGGCCTCAAACTGATAAAACTTGCAAAATGTGACGTAAACATATAAATGACATAACCTTTTAGAATGATGCACAGTGTTCTAAGTGCCGTATGTCTGCTCAAACACACGAGTGGATAGGCTACGAGAGCTGATGGTAGAGTGACTTCCCCTGTTTGACCGATTGAATTAGGCAAGATCACTCCCACACACCATGAAATTACTCCCCTTAATTATTTCCGAACAATTCCTATTAGAGTTGCATGGCGGGTTGACTGACTAATCTGTTGCGTTCTTCACATTCTATTACCGTATTTTACGGACTATAAGGCGATACTTTTTTTCCTAGACTGAGATCCCTGCGCCTTACTGATGATATAGTAAGGAAATAGAGTAACACAATCTGAATTTTGAATCAAATTTGGGGGGTGCGCCTTATAATCAGGTGCGCCTTATAGTCCCTAAAATACGGTAAACGTCAAAGTTGTATGGATTGTTCATTTGTCTTTTGTGCTCTTAACGTTCAAGGAACCAGAGTTGTGTGGTGTGTGTTCCCTGTGAGGCGGGCTCAGAGGCTCGGACGTCAGGTGCCAGCGCTTGCACATTGTGTGCACCAGGTATGTTAAAACATTGGCTTTCTTCTTGATTTTCTGTGTAGTTATTTTATCCCCTTGTCTTTTATTTTTCGAGAACCAATTTTGGTTAGGCAAAGAAGCGTGGAAGATGATGTGGATGAGAGAGAGAGAGAGAGAGAGAGAGAGAGAGAGAGAGAGAGAGAGAGAGAGGGAAGGGAGAAACGTAAGGGAAAGGGATGAAGAATATATTCCTTTTTTTTTTATGAGAAGTTAAATATTTTTTTCTCCAAATACTTGAAGACATTGCTTTTCTCTTTCTTCAATGCAATCAGTGTGAAGTAAACATTAGGCATCGTAGTCATTGCTGAATGTTTATTCTTTTATTTGTGTTTTGAATTCGTTTGTCCTTGTTCTTGGGTTTGTTTGAGTTTTCTGTGAGGAAAAAAAAAAGTCCTCATTATTATTGTTATTATTATTATTACAGGGTTCGTACAGGGTTCTTGAAACCTTGAAAAGTCCTGGAAAATTGACATGGCCTTTTCCAGGGCTTGAAAAATGCTTGAAAAACAGCAAAGGCCCCAAAACTCCTGGAAAAGTCATGGAATTTTCAGTATTGTCTGACCATGTCCTTAATCTCAATCCATCAAAGTCAAAATCTGTCCTCCACAAAAAATATTGAAGGTTAAAACTAAATTCAAATGAAAAAAAAGCAACCTTTCATGGTCATACTGATATCGCGATCATAGCAGATGACATTTGCGCGAGTTGTCTGCCGCTGAAGTTACTTCCCTTTACCGTACTCCGGTAAAGGAGACTGCATTTTCAACGATGTTTGGCTGCAAAAAAGAATATCAGAGCTGGTTAGCTCCATCAACACATGGTTCAAAACTGAAATCTAATGGCACAGTATGCAAAAAGAACTTTGACATCGCCAGCATGGGCGAGAGTGCTGTAAAAAGCCATTGTCAAGGCCAGAAGTACAAGCAACACAGGCGGAGCTCAGGCAGGAACGAAACCGGCATTGACTGGTATGCCAGATTGAGTCCTTGAATCTCTTGCCTTAGCATGAGGCTGTGTCAGACCAGTTGACATAAGCTAGAACACCAAGGCTACATCAAAATGTTGTTATGCTCTGAATGGTTTTGCGGAGATTGTCAAGCCATGACAAGCTCCCAGCATAACACCATCGGTCTATAATCCTCTGAAGACAGAGTGTGGCTTACCACATGGCGGGGTAATCAAAAACGGTCACACACGTAATGTTCTCATCCCTAGCTGGTGCATTTGTACTGAATTGTTCAAGTGCTCTGGCTGTTGGGATGATCCCTGGAGTCGTTAAGCCAGGGATCAACAACAACAACAAGGAGTCCTTGAAATTGAGTAAACTGGTCCTGGAAAAGTCCTGGAATTTTGTTAACACAGATCTGTACGAACCCTGTTATTATTATACAAAGTTTGCTTTTAACTTCAGCTTGACTTGGTTTTTTTCCGCTGGCTGCTCTTATCTTTGCTGCAATGAAGTTACTATTAAAAACATCTGTTCACATCAACGTTGCCTTGTATCTTGGTATCACAAGAGGCATGTAACAAGAACAGTGAGAGTGGGAGAGTTTTAAAAACAAATCTGAATGAAGGAACAGCTGCTATTTTGCAGTACCTCCAGGATCGTCTCACTATCTTTATCGTTACTAATGTCCCACGTGTACCTGTTACAGGTCGGAGGACATTAAACAGACTTTCATCACAAGAGTGACAAGGAACTCTTGATTTGAAAAAACCCACATTACTCCAATCGAAGTTGTTAGCAAGCGCTGCAGCACCCATTTGCTGCAAAAATAATGGCACCAATACATCCAATTTTCTTCTTTTCTTTTCGGGCCTCATTGTGTGAGTGAGCTGATAATTCTTAGCAGAATAGAAAATAAGTATGATGTTCCTTCCTTCCTTCCTTCCTTCCTTTCCTTCCTTCCTTCCTTCCTCCCTTCCATATAGCGACCACAGTCACTGCTGACTATTCCGTCGCTGTAGAACTTTAGGAGGATCTACGGAAATGCGCAAGATGGTACAGAGATGAAGAAGAAAGTGGACAGAAGAAAAAGCTGTTAACATGACTAGCTTTGGCCCCGCTCCTCCCCAATTCCCTCCACCTCTACCCCTCCCCCTGTAGTAAGGTGCTCTTCCGCAGATCCCCAATTTCTACAGTGACAGAATAGTCAAGTTTGACTGTGGTCACTTAATGGAAGGAAGGAAGGCTTGAGCTACCCATTTTTACAAAATATGGAGTGTAACCGTCAGTTTGTTTACAGCAGAAAATGTTTTACTATGCTTACAGCAGAAAATGTTTTACTTTGTTTACAGAAGAAAATGGTGTTTTTTTTTACTATGTTTACAGCAGAAAATGTTTTTGTGCTAGAAAAATACCGACGTGCGTTTTCTTTTTTTCCTTTTTTTTGTTCAATGCTAGAGACTGAAGGTTGTTTTCAGGGTCGTACAAGGCGTCCACATCTTCGTCTTTATGTCAGATGTGTCAGTCAGGATGGTACAGCCTGGAGGAAGGGGCCCTGGAATGTACCCAGTGTCCTGAGGGATTCTTCTGTCCTGTGAGTCCTTTCTGTGTGTGTGTGTGAGTCTGCGTGTGTGCGTGCGTACAGCCGGGAGGAAGGGGCCCAGGAATGTACGCAATATCCTGAGGGATTCTTCTGTCCTGTGAGTCCTTTCTGTGTGTGTGTGTGTGAGTCTGCGTGTGTGTGTGCGTACAGCCGGGAGGAAGGGGCCCAGGAATGTACGCAATATCCTGAGGGATTCTTCTGTTCTATGAGTCCTCGCTCTGTGAGTGCGCATGTGCGTGCGTATGTGCGTACAGCCCGGAGGAAGGGTCCCAGGAATGTACCCAGTGTCCTGAGGGATTCTTTTGTCCCGTGAGGCCTCTCTGTGTGTGTGTGTGCGCGTGTGCATGCGTGCGTGCGTACAGCCCGGAGGAAGGGTCCCAGGAATGTACGCAATATCCTGAGGGATTCTTCTGTTCTTTGAGTCCTCACTCTGTGTGAGTGTGCGTGTGTACATGCATACAGCCGGGAGGAAGGGTCCCAGGAATGTACTCATTATCCTGAGGGATTCTTCTGTCCTGTGAGTCCTCGCTCGGTGTGTGTGTGTGTATGCATGCATGTGTGTGTGTGCATACATGTGTGTATGTGTGTGTGTGTGTGTGAGCGTGCATGTGTACATATGTGTGTGTGTCTGTGTTTGCAATCCAGGATGGCATAGCCTGGACACAGGGACCAGGTAATGTACCCAGTATCTTGAAGGATTGTGATGTCTGTCATGCGAGTGGTTTGTGAAAATGCAAGACGATTTTGTCGCTCTGTGCTTGTTCATCTGTGTATGTTTCTTCCACACTGAGGTTAACCTTTCAGGGCTCTCTTATGTTAAGACTTAATAATCTCCATTGACTTAGTAGTTTGATAATTGTTTGGTATAAATCAGAGAGGTCATTTTTCTTTTGAATGTTTTTTTTTTAGTTTTTCAAAGGAAAAAGAAAACAAAAGTAATGAACATTTTGATATTTGACATTTAAACAAATAAAAGAAACACCAGTTGTTGAGGAGGAGATATTTCAATGCATTTCCCCTGTATCAGTCAGTACAATCTGCCAATCTGTGAAAGGATTGAGTACAAGCTTTCCACTCTTAGCTTTGCTGTCATTTCTGGCTCTGCTCCTAGTTACCTGTCTGATCTGCTTCACACTTACACACCCTCTCGTCAGCTCTGTTCTTCCTCAGATTTTCATCTTTTGCAGCTTCCCCTGGTTAAAACAAACTTACGGTGAAAGATCCTTTTCTTTTCAGGCCCCAGCTTCTTAGCACAAACTACTACCATCCCTCAGACATTCTAACTCTGTCAATCTTTAAGGCCAATCTGAAAACACACTTCTTCTCTCAGCAATAACGTTCGCAATCTCAGCCTCGCTTATTGAAATGCTATGGATCTGCGTGAATAATGTGTGTGCGGATGGGAGGATAGGATTGGGGAGCATGTGTGTGTGTGTGCGTGTGTGCGTGGATGCATTTGTGTGTTATGCGTAGGTGCATGTTTTTTATGTCTGAGTATGTGTCAGCGTGAGGGTGAGGGTGGGTATGTGAGCGCGTCTGAGTATGTTTGATATGACTGTAATTTTGTATGTGGAGCGATTCCTAGTTTTTGTAAAGCGCCATGAGTAGTACACCTGGAACGCGTGCCATATAAATATTCTTTATTAGTAGTATTACTATTTGCTTGTGCGCACAGCAAACCAGCAAAGGTCCGGTGAAATGTCCACACAGCAGCTACTGTCCGGCGGGCTCCTCTTCACCCCAGCAGTGCCTGGGGCCCTTCTACCAAGTGGACACAACGTCTGTAGGGTGCACCGCCACGCCAGAGCTGACTGCCCTTATCTGTGGCCTGACCGCAGGTGTGTACTGTACCTTATTTCCTTCCTTACTGATCGTTTTGACAGGGGGCTGAATTGTCTGTCTGTGAAAAGGGAAGAATCATGGTGTAATGTTTTTTATTGTGACAAAGGTTTTTGTTCTGTTTTCTTTTGTTTTTCTTTTAATGAAAGTACAGTGGAGTACTGAACGTGAAATGGTGTAGAGTGGCACAGAGGTAACACGTTCGCCTTGTGCATGATAAACCCAAGTTCGAACCGTATTTTTCCGACTATAAGGCGCACCCCCCAAATTTTACACAAAATTCAGATTCTGTTACAGTGGAAGCTCCGTTATAAGACCTTCAAAAATCATCCAAAATGAGGTCTTATAAGGGAGGGGTCTTATAAGGGAGGGGTCTTATAAGGGAGGGGTCTTATAAAGGAGGTCATTTTAATGCTTGCAAAGGGGGACAATATCTCAGAGAAGTAGGTCTTATATGGGAGGGAGTCTTATAATGGGAGGTCTTGTAAGGGAGGTTCCACTGTACTATATTTTCTTACTATTTCAGTAGTCGTATTATAAAGCGCAGGGATCTCAATCTGGGAAAAATTATCGTCTACATTCCGAAAAATATGGTACTTTAGCAAAAAGGTTTAGCGTTTTTGTGTTCCTCTTAAGGTTGAATAGCGTTAGACAGAACTGAAAATGTCAGATTGTCTCAACATTTTAACAAAAACTTCTGTTTTTCTCTTAGGTTTGAATGTTACACAGAACTCAAAAGTGTCAGATTATCGTGATAATTTAACAAAGAATCTTCGAGAGTTTTTCCTCTGAGTACATGGCCTTGCTCGTCGTGTTGCAGTGTTCCTGGTGTTCGCCTCCATCTCTGTCATCAGCTGTGTCCGCAATCGCAGGAAATCCCGCCACGCCTCCAGACCCGAGCCTCCCGTCACCGACGAAAGTCACCTGATTCCTTCCGACCCTCAAGGCACGCAGCCAGTCTACTACAGCGGGTTGTAGGAACGGTCAGCGCCTCTGGAACGTGCATGCTGAAAGTGTGCCTGGATTTTCACTTTGCTGGCATCTCTGCCCTTAAAGACCCCCCATGTCATGTGTCACATTCCCTCTTTTGCTAGGAAGATTTCTTATCAGCTATAAGAGGGAGAACATGTGAAAACCGTGATTTTGACACGTGACGTGGTGGGTCTTTAACTCACTCGGGACGAATTAGCACGATTGGGCTCATGACTTGCACAACCATTAAGTAAGAACGATACAGAGCTGATTCTAGGGCGCGGGATTGGTATAATGCCCCCCCAAATCTGTTCATTCCCGCAATAATCGGGTCTAAGCGCGGGCCGACGCCCGCATTTTTGCAGAACTGCCCGCACTTTTTACCGATCACTGCGGGAATTCCTTTATCGTCTGCTAAATCCGTCATCTGCACGAACCGAAATCGTCGAGCATGAATGAATGAATGATTTCTCAACATTTCATTGGTTCCTTTACAATGTTAGTGTAAATCAACCAATTGCGTTCATCTCGTTTTGCCGACAAGAAGTTGCGAGAGTCCTATCCGCCATGTTGAATTTTCTTCAAAACGAAGCGGACAACGACGCTCTTCGACTTTGATTTTTATGGCGGCAAAGTAAAAAAAGGAAATCCTCTGCCAAACGAGTGTGCAGAAGATGTTGCATAAACAGCTGCTGCATCAACAGTGTTGGAGAAGCAGCCCAAAGATAACGGCACTAGTGCGAGGGAACACCGGTTCCAAGACGAGTGGCTGAAGAAGTGGCCATGGCTAGCGAAGATTGAATCGGCCGCCTCCCCCCCCCCCCCCCCCCCCCTCCCTTCGTATCCATTGGACCTGCCCCCCTTTTTTCATTCTTAGTGGGGGGAACGCCCCCACTTATTCAAAATCTTAGAATCAGCTCTGACAACAGCCCGATAATCTAATTTTAGTATGCAACCTTCTTGAAAGCTACCAATCATTGTTTACTTAACGGGTGTGTTGTTGAGCAGTGGAGATTTGAAACGCAGGCAATTCAGAATTCATTCATGCTACGATCCCCCAAAGTCGGAGTGTGGCTGCCCACATGGTGGGGTAATCAAAAACCTTCGCAATCACACGCATAATGTTCTCATCCGTAGCTGATGCGTTTGACCCAGTGTTACAAGTGCTTCTGCTGTTGGGATGGTCCCTGGAGTCTTTTAGCCAGGATAAGCCACCAACATTCATTCATTCTACATGACAGTTTTTGAGATTATGTCAATAGAAGGCAAATGATTATGGAATGTAATCTGATATGGTATTATTTTTGTGATTTTTTTTTTTTTAGCGAATCCTAATCAAATGGCCAGTCCTGAACAGTTGTAAAGGGAAGCAATTCGCCGCTGCCGAGTGAGTTAAGGGAGATAATGTTTTGATATATTCACACTCATATTCCTTGTTCATAAAAGATTATCCCCTTTACAGGGATGGCTGAGAATATTGTTGTCTTGTTTCATTAGTCTGTATAGAATGGCAAAGCACATTTAAAAAAAAATACATTCTTGACAAAAAAGTGTTGTGAATCAACAAGGAGGATGTTACAAAATGCACTGATTTTTGTTTTCAATTCTGGGCAAACTTGTACCTTGGTCACCACCACCCCTCATGTTTACGACCCTCAATCTCAAAGTCTGCTTCTTTTAGTTTTGTGAAAATAATCCTAGGCTGATCCTAACCCTAGGACCCCTTTCCCCAAAATGTCGCCACCTAAAGTCCAACCACACGTCCTCGTCGTAGGAGGCGGGCAACGGCTTAGGCTGGCTTACGTGGTTAGGGCCCTCCCGTGGGGATACTGGGGGGGTCTTTCAGCAGAAATAGTTCCCCCCTCTTCTGGAAGTTCTATGCTAGTAACTTCCCCTATTCTATCACTCTCTTTGACTCTGCCTTTTCTCTTCTTTTTGCTTTCTGGCGTCTACTTTTTTCTGCCTTATTGGTCCATTCACCTGCATTTTTTCTATACAACCCTTCCACGTTTTTCCTTTTTACAATTTATGACATGCCAGGTGGGTTTTTTTTATTGTACACTGGCATCCACACGTGATACTTGCGCACTTGAGTGGGCACCTGTTGTCCATTCTGCAGTGCATATTTGCTTATATAGCCTTTTTTTATGTATTTTAGCTTACTAGTATGTATTTGTTATCCTTTGTTACTGTTTTTTTTAACCTGGATCCGATAAATGAGAGTAGCGTGGCTCCACGTTTCCAGCACTTATGTGCTATAGGGTATAATGATGGAAGTGTCTGGTTATGAATTGTACTACATTTTTTGTTTTCAGGTTTTGTACGTTGTTAAGATTCATGGATTTGTGTTTTGCTATACGTGGTCGAACTTTACTCGGTGACAGTCCTGAGATAACCATAGCTGTTGACGGGACTATAACAGACTAACTAACTTCCCCAAAATGTCAGAATGTTGCTTCTCGGTGAAAATATTCAATGTGAAAATTTGAGCAGGAGTGACTAAATGTACAAGGTAACCCACCCAGTTCTGTATTATTTTAAAGAATCTAACCCGTTTTGTTCAACATTCCTGATCATAATTTTCATCTGCTGCTTATTGTTGAAGCAGCTCATAATAGCATTTTTCTGTGATGGTTTTGGTATGTGCAAGAAATAACATGGCTGCCTGTAGATTTTCACAAGTGTGTTCATACGAATTGGGTTTTCATGCGCCCTTTATTTATTTGATGGAGACATTCTCAGTTTTGCTAGTCAGGTTGTGTTCGTACAAGTTCTACTCAAAAACGCCTTATGTTTCCTTGCAAATTATGGTTAAAGGTTCTATAACATGTATGCATGATATTTTACCCCCGTCATCATTTCATTTACATTTCTCTTGATTACTTTGAAACATTTCATAAAATGAATGAACATAGACATTCTTAATCTTATTGTATAGTTTGTGTGTGTTTATGTGGCCTAATGTCACAAAGGGATGCGTTTCACTGTTTGATAAACTGTACAGGTACATTAATTGTGACCCAGCACCACGAAAGGGACATTAAGTCGCTGGGCTAGTTTCTCATAACAGGCTTGCAAAGTTCAAAATCTAATTTTTTAAAAATCAATTTTGAGTTATGTGTATTTTCGTGCTCTCTAACATCTCATCTTTCATATTTATAAAGACAATCCTTGTTATGGCCTCTAAATACTCCAAAAAATGCTTTGAAATGAGTAGGTTGATGCATTTTCTACAGGTAGGCTAAACTTTAGACTTTTCTTAAAATGGCCGACGCTTGCCCTACTAACTTTAAATGCTAATAGGACTCTGGAATGGTTCTTGTATCATTAGGAAGAGAATTGTCTGAAGTTTGCAAATGTATAACTTTCTTAGAATGGTCAGTTTGACACTTAATGTCCCTTTCGTGATGCTGGGTCACGTATGCAATGATTCTCACAAAGCTCCCTATAACCCTCATGCTTTTTCCCCCTCAACCGTCCTCCCCGAACCCATCTCCCCGACATTTTGTTTTGCTCTACAACGAATATTCCAGTATTCCTTTTCTTGATTTTATAGGAAATAAGCCTGTAATTATATTTAAAAAAAAGTGAATTTGGAATGTTTTTTTGCAAACGTTCCAGCAGCTTTGATCAGTGACTTATTTGTTTGTTTGTTTACGAGTTGGATAGATCTGGACATGTTTTTTTGTGGGGCTCTTTTTTGTCTAAATTCTGGTGATTGGTTGCCTTTAGTGTCGAACTTTCTTGGTATATATATATAAGAAGATGAAAAATTGCCTGCAGTACCTTTTGGAAATCAACGTAAAAATGGTGGGATTGAACAACATTAATTGTTCTCTTTAATGAACTAAGCGGCAAACAACAAAGATAGAAATATAGTTGAGGCAAGGAGAGAGGATAATAGTAAAGTAAAGAAAGGTAACCGAAAATAACTTTGGTGAAGGGAGTTAATTACAGAGAAACAGCAAAGATTATCTTCTTGCTGGAGCTCTTTAACAACTTTTCTTTTATGAAGGTGAAGTTTTGCACGCACCTTTGTTCTTTGTGTGTGTGGACAAGACCACAGGCTTTTATGAAGGTGAAGTTTTACACGCACCTTTGTTCTTTGTGTGTGTGGACAAGACCACAGGCTTTTATGAATGACAACATACAAATTTGAAGTTTACTGTATTGGTACAATTGTTTTTACTGAAACTTTTGATTTACAATTTTGTTTTTAATCTCAAAATTAAGGTATACTTGTGGCGGTGCCATAGCCGATGAGGTTTAACCGAGGCGTGGTCACCGCTACAGCTATCTGTATTAATAAAAAAAATCGGGACTTTACTGGTTTCGTACTGCCTCCGGGCATTGCCTCCAGTATTGTTCCCACCATATTTGTATTTACAAATGTCCCATATGTGTCTGATTCAGACCAAGAGGACGTAAAACATCATTTTCGCTCGTTGTTTTAAAAAAAAAAAAAATTCCCGCTGTTATCATACTTTTATTATTTTTGCATCGGAAAAACAGGGTTCTTGTTAGCACATTACTGTTCTGTGATCTTTTCCAGAATATGTGTGTAGTTTTGTTTGTTTTGTTTTTATATATACTGTAATATGTACTGTATATAATTCATTCTTATGTAACATTTGACAATCAAAATTCTTGATTGTATAGGAAATAAATTTATTAAATGGTCAGAAAGAATCTTTTTAAGCTCAAGAGCTTTTTGTGAAGAAAAAAAAGAAACAAAATAAACTTTATAACCTGTTTTCTGAAGCTTGATGCACATAAACACTTACACACACACACACACACACACACACACACACACACACACACACACACACACACACACACACACACACATGCATGTACACCAATGTATGCAATAACATCAACACAGTACTCAAATTCCCCATATTCTGACTCCTTTCAGTTTTCCACAGAGAGCTGTTTGTTTCAAGTCATTTAACAGAGGCAAATATTCTTTTCATTGATTGTGGTAGGGGATAGAAAAAAACCTTGCAAGTGGTACACCGCAATAAAACAATGTATGCCTAATGGATAAAACCCTTAGATTGGTTTATGCTGGTGATGAGTGTTAACAAAAGGCATGAACTGAAAGTCAAAACCGGGTGTGGTGTGTCGCAGGTCACTATGGTTCTATATGAATGTGTGTTTATAGAATACGTTTTAAAACTAAACCAACTCTTGAATACCATTCAGGCATGTTAGACAATCTTAATATGTACCACATTTCTTGTCAAAATGAATATCTTTTTCTTCTTCAGTGCCAAGACTTGTGCAACAATAAAGTTCAGGCAGCATCTGTCACTAGAGTACTAGAGGTGTTCCAAATTCTCTCTCTACCCCAATGCTTGAATCTCTTCACTGGCTTCCTGTCAGAAGGCGTATCGAATACAAGCTCACTCTGCTCTGTTACAAATCCCTGAATGGTCTGGCTCCTTATCTCGCTGATCTTCTGAACCTTTACACACCTCTTAGACAGTTACGTTCCTCTTCTGACACTTCTTTCCTCCAGATCCCTCGGTTCCGCACAAAGACCCTTGGCGAACGCTCCTTCTCTTTCCAGGCCCCCTCCTCTTGGAATAGACTCCCTTTATCTCTCCATTCTGCCAACTCCCTTTCTTCATTTAAGTCTTCTCTCAAAACTACTCTTTTCAAATCATAGCCTACTATATTTTTTTTCAAAGTACTGTGCCCCTTCCATCCGCGTGTGTTTGTGTGCATGCGTGTTGTTTGTGCGTGTGTGTTGTGTGTGCGTGTTGTGTGAGCGTGTTCGTGTGTGCGCGTGTGGTGCGTTCGTGTGTGTGTGTATGTCTGTTTAGTGCGTGCGTGTGTGTGTTTAGTGCGTGTGCGCGCGCGCGTGTGTATAATATATTTTTGTCGTTTCTTTATTTATATTGCTTGCTGGTTTATTCATTTATTATTGTAAGCGCTTAGGGCTTTTTCTAAGATTAGGCGCTATAAATGCTAATTATTATTATTATTATTATTAGTCTGAAGTATTCCACCATTGCATTAACTTTTTCCTCTTCTGCATGTTTTTTTTTCATGTAAAGATTTGTGATTATTATACTGCTTGGGTTGCATGTTGTCTGATTTAACCCTTTCATCGCCACTGTCGCCTCTTGGCACCACAATGATTGAACACCCAGGTCACTGAAAGACGTTGCGTCAAATGAGGGTCTGTTATCCAGTGACCTTATATTCTTTATTTTGGGAGGTAAGAATAGGCCCTATTTTATGGATGTCGCAGAGGAATTCCAACTATTGCAGATGAAATCTTTTCTCTACCCAGGTAAGTTTAATGGAAAGTTTTGGCTGAAACATGGCTGATGTTGAAAGGGTTAATTACCATATTTTACGGACTATAAGGCGATACTTTTTTTCTTAGACTGAGACCCCTGCGCCTTTTAATGTGACTGATAATATAGTAAGAAACTATAATAACAAAAAATCTGCATTTTGTGTAAAATTTGGGGGGTGCACCTTATAATCAGGAGCACCTTGTAGTCCGTAAAATATGGTACCACTTTTGGCCACTGCAATGATCACCTTTAGCAAGAGTGAATGCCCTTGGTGGGTGGGGGGGAAGATGCTTGAGTACTGACCAAACAAAGGTATAACTCTCGCCAATAACCCTATTTGAGGCCACTGAATGGCTGCCTTTTGCAAGAGTGAATGCCCTTTTGGATACTGACCAACAAGGGATTAACTCTTGCGGTCAAGGGCGTTAATAACCCTAGTTGCAGTGGCCAACAGTCACCACTTTGTTTCTTCTGGTTTGATTAGTTGTTAATGTTAAAGGTTTTCCTAACTTCCACTGCGCATACATAATGGTCGTTTGTAGTTGTCAACCTTTCTTGATATGGTTATGCGTTTGTCCTTCCATTTTTATTGTGATTCTATTGTAATGATGGTCTATTGGTGTATACAGCTGTTGTTTTGTTTTGCTCAAAAGTGAAATTTAGTTTTGTAATACATTAGTATTATCCACCTACCCCAAACACCCCCCTTGCCATCCAATATTTGTTAACCACTTTCTCTGGCCACATTTTGACTCATCATATGACTCATATAAATGCAATCCTCTCTGAAAATTACGTATTTTAAACAACTAAGTTTAAATAAAATGGTGAAAAAGGTAATTCCAAAAGATTGTTTTAATGAGACTTGGTGCGATTTTTCTCACGCCAGAGGGCATGACGCTCGTGTGGGGCTAATCCTCTCTATATTATTAGTTTGGGATAAAGAAAGAGAGAGAGACAGTGAGTGGTCCTACCATCACTCTCTCTCTCACTACGCCCAAGTAAGAAAATCGCGTGATAAGCCCCTAGTGCATTGACTGCCCTCTGGCGTGAAACATATCGCCATAGGTTGACCATTGCCACCTGAGAATAAAAAGGAAAATGTTTACAGATTTCAAATTCAATGTGATTATTGCATGTTTGCTATGATTAGGTTCACTGATTCTGTTGGCCCAACATGCTTAGGTAATGCTAATGGTATTTCTTGATATAAAAAAAAAGATGTAGAGTACCAAGGGGGGTTGCGTACCCCTCAAAATGACGCAAACATGACGTGATTTCTTTACAATCTCTACAATTTCAAGGGAGGGGGGTACACACGTACCCAACCAGCACGCAGACCTCTATACATATAAAATATAATTATTTTGTTATATCAATACTCAGAATGGTGCTGGTTTATCAACATTGAATAATGACATGAACATTTTCAGAGTATTACTTTCTGTGTTGCTCACTCAATCTATGTTTGAACGCATGCTCATGCTAATATCTTAAAATTTCAATGTGTATATTTTTGACGAGCGAAGTGAGTATATGCATGATTTGGTGTGTGTGTGTGTGATCACTGGCTCCTATGTGACTCCTACTGTGTGTGTGTGTGTGTATGCAGTCTTATTTATCTTTTCCTATTTGATGTATCCCCTAATTTACCATACACACTAAGATTGTAATTTTGTCTGATAGATGCTATCTTAGTTTTCATGTTTTATCACCTCTCAATTCTTCTTTTGAGCACATGTATTCATTTGAGTTTGATGTCAGATATTTGAGGGGGCTTGCCTTTGATAATGCACATGTGTATTTGTGACCGGTTCTGTCATATTTATTATGACTTTAAAAAGTCAGTTGGGTTAGAAGGGGATTTGGTGGGGTTTTGTGGGTACAAGAAAAAATTGGTAATAGATTGGTATGCACTGTTGCATGGTTGTTGACACACGTTTTATGGGCGTGTGTGCCAAGAGCATTTTATTTTAAAGGAAGATGTAGAAATATACACACTTGCATAAATCACATGCACACATGTGCACACTCGCAGACACACACTTTTACATAAACACACACTTATACACACACACACACACACACACACACACACACACACAAAACCCAGACTCCAAAATGGAAATTGTCATTTATCAAACATTGATATGTCAATTTTTTTTGTCTTCAAAATACAAATTGACACATACTCAGTTATTACAACCGTCTTTTTTCCATATAAGTACATGACAACAGCAACAATGAGGAATCACACGCACAACGGTTATCACATGGAATCTTTGGCCAACAAAACGAAAGGAAAAAGGAAATAATTAAAATGGTGCAAAACATGGGAATAATCATCAAGGAACAAGAACCATTTAGTCTTTTAGGTTTCCTTTCAAGAAACGGGATTCAAGAAACGGACCGGGGTGAGGCATATGGACATGTCAACAAAGTTTAAACCACATCAACTGTTTCATAGATGTACAAAAAACATTGACTCTTTTTTTGGTAAGACTTCTTACAGAGTTAAACAAACTGTCGGATGTTTTGTTAACCAGTGCAGTTATATATCAAATGTTCATGATCCAACATTCTCATCGACTGTGACAAATACTTAGGTACTTGTAAAATAAAACCTTTACATGTTTGCCTTCCTTTGAAATGTATTCGTGTCGGATGAAATACCTTTTGAAGTATTACAAAAACATTGTTTATAGTATATTTTAAGACATCAACAATTATAAAAAATCAGCTGTAGTAAAAATATTGCTGTCTGCAATAGTCTAAAAATAAAATGCTCTTAACCCTTTCATCGCCAGCCATTTTTCAGCCCCCAAATACCATTAAACTTAACTGGGTAGAGAAAATAAAATATCTGCAATATTGCGAATTCCTCTGTGACATATATAACATTAGGCCTATCCTTACCTCCCAAAATTAAGAAAATAGGGTCTTTGGATAACGGGTCCCGATTTGATGCCTTTTAGTGACATGGGTGTTAAACCATTGTGGTGCTAAAATGCGAAATTGGCGGTGAAAGGGCTAACTGGGAAAAGTTGCAGACTTCTAATCACATGGCATTCTTACACTACCCTCATATTTTAAGACGTCAACAGGCAGCATGTTTTATTTTCCAGAGCATAATTATCATCTCCGTACGGATCAATGAAAATGTTATGACAATTTACTTTTAAAATGTCTGAAATGGATTTTTTAAACAGCTACTAGCACCAGCCAGTTAAATTCTACATACTGAAAAATATATTTTCAAAGATAATTTATAATATTACGTTTTTGAAAATGGTATGTGCAAGATGTTATTTACTAGTTTTTACAACAAAACAAGGTATTATGAAAAGCATGCCCATACTTGTTACGGTCAGCTGCCACACTGAAAGGCATTTATTTCAAAATGTAGAAGCTCATAATGATGAATTTAAAAGTAGCTATCGTAATATCTGCCTACGGATTTGTCAAAGGTTTATGTGAACTTTGAAATTGCATTTGACTTTTTCCCTTTACCTGAAAAGATCAATATCCCAGCGGGTACAAATTGAAACCTAACTCGGTTCATGGAACCCTGAGGCAGCAGTAAGATTAGAATGAGCTACATCTAAAATGCTTTGCCCCAGACAAGAGTGACTTGTCCCCCCGTTTTGATAACAAAAAATGGTGTCCAATGTCTGTATTTGTGAACCTCATAACTCAGTTATCATTGTTCGTCACCGTAAGGAGACAGACTTTGAGGTAAGCGGCGTCTTATTATTTCAGGCATGGTAGACCTCCGCGAATTGCAGAAAATCCGAGAAACAGTTTGAAACAAAATTATTAAAAAATGCTTTGAAATGGCATGAAAGAGTGAAAATTTCACTAATTTTATTGAATTTTCTTCGGCCCCCTGGACCCCCGGCCATTTTCCTTGAAAACCACTTTGCCCCCACTACCATGCCTGTATTTTAATTTTTGCCTAGCTGTCCGAGGATATCTCCTGAACTACTTGACAGAATCGCTTCAAATTTAGTGAAAAAACTAAAATCTTCTACACTATTGGACTTAGATAGTCTTCAAACTTGGCATGTAGGTGCATTGGCATATGGCGATTCTGATGATGGGGTACTGGTCAAGGTCAAGGAGATAGGTTAAGGCCTTGAAAGTGGTGGGGGTCTAGGGTTTTGAGCTGTATTTTCCACATTTGTGCTTGACAGAAGCACTTTAGGTTTTGTGTGGTGGCGTATCACCTAGAGTAGAAGACATCAGAGTATAAATTATTGGAAGGCTGACCTTGACCTTGAAATTTGACCTTGAAGATCGAAATGTCCTTTGTGCTATATATTTCATGTTTGAGCTGTATCTCGTCAAAGACACTTAAAAGAAAAGACTAATATCCGGTCCCTTTTCCCTATATGAGTAGTGAGGACAGAAACACTGGTTATGTCCCTTTTAAACGTGACACATTTAGGTTACATAGCTCTTTTTTTCAAACCTGAGAGAGTTATCTTTTCATGAGTCAGTTATACTTTGGATAGCCGCCATTGTGAATGGTGTAACTACCCCACTAACGATAACTATCAGCCCGGCTCCCCATAACTCTTAAGTAGTCCATCTTACCCTTTTAAAATCTTTGATCTCGTGAACTACACGATATAATCCTTTCAAATTTTGTGTGAGGATGTGGTACTGAGACTACTAGACATTGGTACATAAATTATGCCCCGTGAATAAAATGTCACTGAGTGGCTGACATGTTTCAGTTTTTCTTCACCCTCATATCTCATAAAGTATTACATGGAATCACTTCAAATTTTGTGTGTGGGTGTAATACTAAGAGTAGAAGACATTGCAGATATGTCTCCGTTTCGCGAACCATGCATGGAATCACTTAAAATTTTGTGTCTGGGTGTAATACAACATGTAGAGCATGTTGGTGCATTAAATTATGCTACGGGTGTCGCAAGGTGAAACAGGTGACGGACATGTCTGCCGCTCTGCGATGCCCTTGTAAACTATGATTTGTTCTGTGTTCTGAAAAGAAGAAAATAGTAGTCTGAAGGACTAAAAAGTTGATGCATTTGAAATGCAGAATTATTTGCTTAGATAAAACTTTTTTGTACCCCTGTTGTCTATGTGATTTCAAACATTCAATCTGTTTAAACCAAGGGGAACTTGAGATTTGTCTTTTTAAAAAGAAGAGATTATTAATGGTACAGATTCATCCCTTCCAAGAAATGAGTGATCAGGTAAAAGCTAAATCATGTAAGTAGTGGTTCCCTTACTTACTGATGGTGACAAAACATGTTTGTGGTTAAAAACAAGCAGCATCTCGCAGTTCTGTGTTTCATCCAGCTTTTTTTGATTGGATTTTTTTTTCCCACTTTAATATCACAACAAACATTTATATATCAAATGGTAAATTAAATTAAATGGGATTTGTACAGAGCCAAAGGACTGACAACATGGCAGCAAATAGTACATATTATAAGTGAATTTTCTTGTGTACATGAATGGAGTGCATTATTTTTTTCAGAAATAGTAACAAACAGGGTGTCCGTTTCATTAAAATAATTTAAAAAAGACACCTTTCATAATAAATTATGTCACAGCTTTGCAAATGAACATGCATGGTATAGGAACAGAGCAGGGTATGTACAATGTATTAATTTGTACACCATCCACAACAATGTGTGATAATTAAATACACCTAACGACAAAAATGCAGACATAACTCAACTGTTGCCAACATGTGCCATAAAGTGCACATTGTGAAAATAAAAATTGGTCCCTTTGATTATTAATTCATTGTGTGTGTGTTTATAATGTTCAACGCTGTCTAAGCATGCACATGAACATGACTTACTACTTACTGTAATAATAATGATAATAAAGTATACTGGTCTCCAAAAGTTAAGGGCCGGCTTCTGTTTTCAGTAGCTTGATATCTATTTATTGTACACTAAGACAACAATGAAAAAAATGGTAAAACTTAGGCTACTCAATAACTTTCCTTCCTGTTGCACGTGCCTGAACCAGTTTGGCAGACATTGCAGTACAGCAACAACGTTTTCAGGTACGCTTACAATGTGGCAAATTCACAAAAGTTTGGTCTCTTTTCGCTGAAGAATCAGGGCTGATGCAGGTTTCTTGCCTATTGCACGTGCAAGGCATGACTGTAGTGAACACTGCTGAGCAAATGTGTATTTAAGGGCAGCAACCAGAGCTCTCAATAAGCATGCCTCCAAGACAGAAGAGAGAAGATCGTTCTTCCGGCCCTTAAATTTTGGAGACCAGTATATTTGGAACATTTCTTAATAATACAAAAAAAAGTTAAGCGCAGTTATTAATGTTCGGTTATGTTGCAACAACAATCAACATTAATTAACTACATGTAATTTGTAAAACATACAAGGATGCACAATGCACACAAATTGATTGAATCTCAACAAAACAATAATCATCTGAGCTTTTTAGGACGGGGCTCTTTTTTTCTCTCTAGGACATAATATAAGAATACATAATAAAGATTGCTATGAATCAGTTCATCGATCGCTGTTTCGGTTTCTTACTTAATGAAATGTGCGCAGCTCGTGTATATGACAGACCTGTTTGCTCTACTCTTTTCGAGTAGTATTCTACTCAATTTGGATCTCTACTACTCTTCAAAACTGAAAATAATGCTCTTTAATTCTTGATTACTACTCATTTTCAGTGAACATTATTTGATGGTTTAATGAATAAAACTACACATTTTGCACCAAAACTACTCATTTCAGCTATCCAGACTACTCAAGACTTGTGTAGGGGGTAAACAGGTCTGATATGAGTATGACGGACACACATGCTGAACATATGCTAACCTCAGACATCCCAAAATAGATTTGATTATTATTGGAGAGTAATTCTAAACACACACATTGTTACAATACAGCTTGAAACATTTCCATTCGCATTATGTGAAAATGTAAATGAAAAAAAAATGTATATAAACGACGAAACCTTTTGAGTGATATCAGATTGTGATCTGGAATCTCATTATCTGGATGTGGAGAAGAACCAAGAACTTAATCTAATTCTTAAAGGTGGACCCTGACGGATGAGTGTTTGCAAGAAACACGTCGAGGTCACCAGAAAGACGGCCTTTTCAAGGATCGGAACACTCACTTTGCTCTGATTTCCTCGAAATTAAGCCGTCACAACGGCGATTCCTCCTTGGCGGAGATAGTAGCCATTTTGGATGGGGTGGGTGGAGGTCACTCGATCATTGTAGTTGAATTCTTTTTTAGTAGTGCAGTAACAAAATAATTGGAGCTGTTTCCTTTGTTGTGAGCGAAACTCCTTTAGATAAACTATTTAATTAAAAAAATAAAAAGGCTTGTATTGCGAAAATTTCGTGCAAACGATTTGGTGGCCTTTAGAAAAGAGATGGCACACGCCTTCTCTTTGGGTGAAAGAATTTGACTTCCAGCACCTCCACCAAGGAGGAATCGCCAATTTGACGGTTTGATTTCTAGGAAACCAGAGCAAAGTGAGTGTTGCAATCTCTGTAAAGGATGTTTTCCTGGTGATCTCGACGTGTTTCTTACAAAAAACACATCCGTCAGGGTGCCCCTTTAACAATTGGATTCTATAATTATATACATTAAATTGTGAATATTTAGTAACAAAAAATACACTTACAATAAAATAATTATGTTGAATGTTTGTATTCAAAGCTTCCATGGTGGCATCCAGCATTTGCTGTCACTTTTCAGAGTTCACTGATGAAAGACATTTTTTTAAAGAAAAAAAAAGACACATAGATTTAGGGTTTAAAACATCTAACCCGAACTGGACTAAAAGTCTAGCTTTATCAGAATTGTAAATTCTTCTAAAAGACTTCTAAATTATGAATAATTCTAGCATTGATTGTTTGATGGATTGACTCCCTACCCACAATGCAATATACTAGGTTAGTTCTTCCTGTTCCTGACACTCACTGATCCGTTTTTGGTCTTTACAGCAAGGGAAAGCACCCAATAGTCTTTTTGAACGGATTTTTCGAAGTGACCCCAAATTTTTTTCTTCTTTCCACGTGACGTGTGCAGTATTGACTCAGCGCGATGCTCGGAGCGCCATTACGGATTTTTTTCTTCTAATTCATGGTTTGTTGTGTGACATTGTGTTAGCTTTCGAATGAAAATATCATCATTGCTATTCAATATGCATCTTTCAGAAATTAAATGTGAGTTCGACTTTATTCTGGGTGATTTTTTTAGATAAAAGATTTGGTGTGACGTTCGGAGTTACTTCCCATCTCTCGGTACTCAGGATCGATTATCGGTTCGATTGATCAAGCGTTAAAGGGTTAAATAACTATTCTATTCTTATTCTTCTTCCAGTAATGTTCACCTGCCGTTTATCGGCAATTATTGACGCATACAGGGGTTCAAAGACGAGGATGAGATAGGATTTGATAAATATATTAGATAATAGAAAAGCGTTGTTTACAATGATATTGAAAGGATATGAAGAGATTAATTTGGTTATATTGATTGATTGTAGATGTTTATTAAGTAATTCAATCAGTATTTATCTTTAACAGCATTCATTGTTTGGTTATGTGTGGGTTTTTAAAAAGAGTAGTTTGATTTTTTTACGGGGGAGGGGGGGCATTTAAGATTGTATCATTACCTTTTTACTTATCCAATTACTTTTACACACGCACTCATAGACGTACCACTCGCACTTAAATTATAGCCACATCAAAATCACACCTCAATATAATATTGTCTGAATAAGTGGAAGACCGTTAAATTGAACAACAACAATGTCTAGTATTGCCGAGAACAAAGAAGAAGAATGTGACGCATAAAGCTGTATGAACTAAGAATGCCCTGAAATAGATTAACCTACTTGCCGAATCACTGTATTAAGTTTGCTTCTGCTTTGTTGCTGATAATATCAGGGATGGGAATTGTCCGCTAAACAGCAAATTTCCGCCCAAATAACATTGCTTTTCCGCCAAAACCCCCCACTAAATTTATGCCTTCTAATCCTGTTTTAGGGCTTCAATTACCAAAAAAGCTTTTGGGGCCTTCTGCAGCCCCTAGACCCCCGCTTTTCAACTTCTTTTTTACTTTTACAATTCCCATGCCTTTAATAATTATGTAATGATCACTGTTCAATAGAGCATTTGCCACGAATGTTCGTTCTCTATACCAGACTACTAATTTGCCTGCGCTCGTTCTGCCCGAGTTACATTGACCTTTCTAATTCAACTCGGTGAAATTCAAGGTTGCCCTCACGTGGCAAATGCCCTATTGATGAACAGTTAGTGTATCATATCATATCAGTTTAGGCTTTGTAGGCTTTTTTTAAGCCTTTTGCCCTCTAGATATGTTATATGTAGTATAAATTGATTTATATTTTTGCCCGTGAATAACTTTGGCTTTTGTGTATAGATTTTTTTTATAATTTATTTTCTCCAAATTTATGGAGTACATAATAGTATTGGATTTTTTGGTCAATAAGATTTGTGAACATATTTAGTGATGATGCATTTACAGTTTCATTAGAAAGATTGTTCCATGCAGTTATTACTCTGTATGTGAAAAGATGATTACCAATCTGGGTATTGCACTTCTGAACTGTGGGGACATCGGATCTGCTTTTTAGTTTTACCGTAAAGCAATAATGGTATTAGTGTATCTGATCAAAAAGTGTAATAGTTAAAAGTTTCATGATATAACACAATCATCGTAAAATCAATAACAATGTTTACTTTAAAAAAAAAAATTAAACAACAAAATTGACAACACTAAAGATATGGGTACGTAAAAAGTATTGCAGATTAGGGCAACGTTTCTTGTTTTTAAAATTTTAATTGTTTGTATCTATAAAACGCAAAGCGTAGCAAATACATTATACTGTGCTTGATATATAAAAAAAAAGTGCCCAGGTAAATGACAAACTAGCTCCTTGTTTCAGCAGATAGTTACCCTTATCACTTCATACTTTGGACAAGTAAATCCTGTGAATAGTGTGTTGATTTGCATTACCCGTTAACTAACAGATATAAAACTAAGAACAACAAACGAATGAAAATTATCCGAAAAAATGGATGCAGTTGAGCCTCCATATTTTCAGAAACCTAAACTCAATTATACAAACAAACAAAAAACACAATCAAGTATATATACTGCTCACAAAAAGTGGGGTGTTTTGTGTTTTGTAAGATCACAGTGGGTTCAATGGCAAAATTATAAGTTCTATCCAATTTAAAAACAACAGTATTTTATTCATCATAAAATCAAAGACTAAAAATATTTTTCAAACATCATGTGATTGCCAGAGAAGATGGACATCAATGGGTGCAATGTCCAAAAGTCACAAAAATAGTCATAAAACAGTTGAAAATGTTTTGGACCATGGTTTCCTGCAAGGCGTAGTGAGGCATTTGATTGAAAATGGTCAGGGGACCTTGTAGACCGTGTGAAGAAGGTCTGGGGTTTGTGGATGTGAAGGTGATCTTGCACAAAATGTGCTCAGTGGAGACGCGAATTGTCATTTTGGAGGTTAAAATCTGCCCAACGCTGGCGTTTTTCAATTTCAGCTTGCACCATTGTAACGGACGTAAGGGGATCTAAGAACGCTAGGGAAAAAAACTTTAATCCTCCAGAAAATCTTCAGGAGACTTCCAGAGCATGAGAAGGCATTGCCTTGAATGCCTGGTAACAAACAGTGGCCCAACAATCTGTCAACCGTGTAAAGGTGTTTTGTGATTTCGATTAACACACCCACTGATGTTTATCGCCTCTGGCAGTCACGTGACATTTTAGAATTGATTTTTGTCCTCGATTTTACAGCCAAGAGAGGCTGAACTATTATTTTCACATGAAATGAAACTTATGATCTGGTTATTGAACCCATGGTGATATTGCAAAGTCAATATCCCCTACTTTTTGTGAGCAGTATAGGTTATTTGTGAACGAATGTGTAAAGGCGTGTGGCTATATATATACAGAAACCCATGTGCATGTCCCATCCGAAAAAATAAATCTGGAAGTAAAAAATATTAGGTATTATTATTATTAGGTACTTTATAGTCACAGAGGCGTCTCTGTGAAATTTGGGTTGCTCCCACCTGGAGAGCGTGTCGCAGCCTGAGGCGCACCACCCAATTTTGTTTTTATGGGGGTTTTTGCATGCGATTTTTGTGTGACTGATGAAGGAAGGAGGAGGGGTAAATTTTCACCAAATGACAACTTTTTCATTGCCACTGGGTTTATGTGTGCTAAGTGCATGGGCATACGGGACCTCGGTTTATCATCTCATCCGAAAGACTCCACGTTCAGACTGTAAGGCAAAGTGAGAGGTGAAATATGAAGGTGTATACACATTTACACAGAAACCCATCTGCATTTCTTCCAGATGTTTTTTAATTGCAGATGGGATATCATATGTGCATGGGTTTCTTCATATATTTGCACACGCCCTATGTACTTTATGTACATATGTGTGTACGCATATATGTATGTGTGTGAGAGACGGAGAGAAGAATGAAAATGTGATGCACTGTATGCATACAGTGTTAAAAGAGGCCATGATTGAACACATGACATACCATTGGCACCTTTCACAGTCATGATAAATTCATTTTATGATGACTGCACCCACAGTTGCACACACTTGCAATTGGTCGCACGTAATCAAAGCACAGGAATCACCACACACTTCAGCACACCACACACTCCAAAAACACATAACACACTTCAAAATGAGTAAAAATTGAACCTGAGTAATAAAATTTAAAAAAAGATCCATGGACTAAAATGTGCTTCCGTGCTTAAATCAATAAACTATAAACGACGTCATTTACAAATGTGATGCAGCACAGGAAAAGGAGGCTAAAGTCGGGCAGCCGCAAGTCAGGCTGAGCTCGCCCCTTTGTTGTCTTCGGATATACAAACTTTTAAAAATTGTTGAAAATTAACTATTAGAGATACATGTAGATGAATTCTGTTTTTTGCCTGTTAATCTGTTGTCTCTGGCCTTTCTGATAATATGAATAAGTCAAAAGTGATCATTTACGACATTAGCCTCGTTTTCCTGTGCTGTATCACAAATTCCTTTAAATTAAAGGACCAACCACTTTCTTTTTGTTTCCTTTTCATTCATTCAAAAAAGTGTTTTTTGGTGTGGTTTTCCCCCCCCATCTCTTTCCTCCATCCTGACTCTTCCCGTCTTATTCAGAGATGAAACCATGCCGGTTTCATGCAAATAGGAAAATTTTCTAACTGCTCAGTTAAATCTTTGTACCATACGTTACGGGCTATAAGGCCATATTTTTTCCCCAGACCAAGACCCCTGAGCCTGACTCAAAAATTAATAAGAAAATATAAGAACAAAATCTAAATTTTGTGTAAAATTTCGGGGATGCGCCTTATAATCAGGTGCACCCTGTAGTCCGTAAAATACAGTACTTTAAAACAAATCCTTTTTTTCTTTGACAATGACACTGCACAGAGATTGCAGTGCAAAATGTTTGGTATCCTCCCCCTCCCCCGCCCCCCCCCCCAAAAAAAAAAGAATAGAAGAGCAACAGCAACCCTGAAAAGGACCAATAAAAACAAAACAAAATATCACAACACCAATTCAACAAACCCAAAAGCATACAGCTCGGATATAAAACGATAAAGAAGCAAATTATGACAATATAGTTAAGGACATTTGATTTTCGTTTTCACGACTTTTCTCACTTGTTATTATTGCAAACTTGGTCCCAAATGGAAAATTAAGGGGACTGTTGTCGCACACATACACACCTCCCACCCCACACAAAGCAAATAAATATGAAAAGCCAACCTTGTGGATATACGTAAGTGAACAGTATAACAAAAACAGGTATATACTATATATATATATATACAAGGCAGATCTTTCTAATAAAGAAAACAAACAAAAAAAACACCACTTTTGATGGGGATTTTCAAAAAGACTTGGGTTAAACATCAAATGTGTGTCAGCACGGGTGTGTTACTGAGTGCAAGTTCACATAATATGCCAGGTGTGTGTGAGCATGCATACTTGTGTGTGCACACGCACGAGCTTTATTGCCCTGAATTGCAGAATTATTGGGTTATGTCAACCCCTTCAATCATCGTTTTAATTTGGCTTGGTGGTGCTGCTGTAAAAAGCTTGAGAACACCACAATATCCCTAAAAAAAACCCAAAAAACCACCACCATGAGAGTTCCTCGCATCAAGCGACACAAACCTTTTTTTAAAATTCTGGATCAAACTGCTTTCCAATTGTCATAACTGCAGTCATCGTACTTTGGTAACCTTAGGCTTTGTAGCGCAAAATGTTTCTTTAGGTCCATTTTAAGCACACATCACTTCAAAACATTTAAATAATGCATCTTTTTGCCCATCTGTCATCAGCAGTCCCCACAGAGCTTCAGAGGGCAAACATAATTCACTTTTATCTGAAACCAGTTTGGTATTGGTTTTTAAGCAGCATTCCATAGCACAGTCATGAGTAAGGGTTTTTTGAGTCGGTGGTATGATGATGTATTTAGGGCTAAAGCAGCATTGACCCATATGCATAAAGTATTTTTTGCGCAGATCATATTTGTGCGAATCGTATCGGTCACAGGCCATCTCATAAATCTGATGATTATTTGATTTCGTAGAGAGAAAGAACCTCCAATAATTGTACACAAATGTCAACTTTTAAGGATTAATAAGGCTGTTCCAACCACAGGTATTATTTATTCATCACTGGATATGCATTCACAGACAATCCATAGTTGTTAACAACCAGAAAAAGAGCCCAGCTTGAGAACCCTTTTTTTCCATATCACAGTCCAATAACCCAGCAAGGGCCTCCACAACAAACACAGACCAGCTACCACATACGCAAAGAACATGGCACTTGACTCGAAAGATCATCCCTCCACTAGCAAAATCTGGATGAAATTCTTTTCCTGCTCCACCGTCTCCTTTCCTTTAAGCATATCTCTTCTTTCAATCAGCACTGACTTGTCCAGCCAAACTACAAGTCCCAGTGAAGGTCTTGACACTTGTCCAGCCAAACTACAAGTCCCAGTGAAGGTCTTGACACTTGTCCAGCCAAACTACAAGTCCCAGTGAAGGTCTTGACAGCTCACAAAATCTTGGAATGCACGAGAACAGACTTTCGCGGTTAGTTCTTTCTTACGTTTTGTCTTGTCATGCGGTACTTGCCACTTCTCCACAACGCAGCGACTCATTCAGACAGGATTTCCGTGCAGCACAGCTGCTTTAAACCCTTCGACAGAAATGGAACAGGGGTTTGACCCTGGCATCACTTGGCCCGTTTGAAGCTGAGCTTGGAGAAGGGCTTGAGCTTGAAGGTGCTCTGGCGTTCGACGGGCGCGGACAGCTGCTGGACAGGTGGCGCCAGCGTGGCTTGCACCACGGCTGTGTTGTTCACCTGGGACGGGAAACTGATGGACCGCCGTACTGTGTCTGCAACAAGTGGACCTCCAATTTAACATTATCCTCTGTCTCTCTCTCTCTCTCTCTCCAAGATTATCCACTCTCTGAGGCTCTCCCCGTGTCTCTGTCTCTGTTGATATCTCTCTCTCTCCCTCAGTGTTGACTATGAGTGTGTGTGTGTGTGGATATAATATGTGACCCACCACCACGAAAGGGACATTAAGTGTCGAAATTGCCATTCTGAGATAATAATACAGTTGGAAAAGTGAGGCAATTCTCTTTCTAACGATGTAAAAAACATTCTTATATCCCTTTTTGGTACAGAGTTAGAAGCATTTAAAGTTGGCAAGGTGACTGTCAGCCATTTTGAGAAATCAGTCTCAAGTCTAGCCTATCCTAAGAAAAGGCATCAGCCTACTAATTTTAAAATACTTTTTGGAATACTTGGAGACCATATTAAAGGTTATCCTTTATGGATATGAAAGATAAGATGTTAGAGAGCATGACAATACCCATAATTCAAAACTGATAAAAAAAAAGATTTTTGACTTTGCAAGCCTTTTCAGTCTGAGAAACTACCCCAGTAAATGTCCCAGTATGGGTCACATAGTTGTATGTGTACATGTACTGTGTTCTCATTTGAATAAAAACATGTCTATCCAAAATGTGTGATGCTGCACTAGTGGAAACAAGCTATCCAAGTGGGAGCAGCCCAAATTTCTCTGAAACTAGAAAACAATACAAAATTCGAGGGGTGCCTGCCAGAACGGTCTATCTCAAAAGGAATAAAGAGCACAGATGGGCAGTTCTGGCATTCACCCCTTGAAATACAATACTTTTTTTTATGAAAGAGTGCACATGGGCGCATAATGTGAACAGGTAATGTGGATACGTAAATGCCTATTTATATTTTCAATGTGAAACGATTGTTTACAAATATTTTTTTGTCCGTTTGGTTATGCAGCGTTTTTAAATCATACTGATGTTATAAAAGGAGTTTCTTAAAACCCCACTGACCCAGCAAGTCCCTTGTTTCTTTCTGGGTAAGTGTGACCCACATACAATTTCCCCCATGGCTGTTCTTTAAAGTGATGTCTCGTTTTCATATATGGGGGGATTTGCATAGAAGCCACACCCGGTCAAAATAAGATTTCTTACCAGCGAGAGAGGGAAACCCGTGAAACCCGTGATTTTCACTCATGGATCTGGTGGGTCTTTAATATCTAAAAACCAAGATTGTTTTTGTACGACATAAAATAATATACACCTGGGGTCTGTTAAACGAATACCCATTGCCCCTAACAACATACCTGGTGTTGGTTGAAATATCAGGAGTTTCTCATTGGGCGGTGGGTGCTTTGAGACTCGCTTGGACCCAAAGCGTTTTGCAAACCCTGAGCTGCGAGGCAGGGAACTCTTCAGAAGACCTACACTTTTGCTCTTCTCCTGCAAAACAACGCCAATCATCAATGCCACATTAACGACAAGATCAGACACCATATAATTGTGAGTTCCTGCCCAAATTGCTTGTCTGCGATTTTTTATTCTGTGCTTTTGTTTAAAAAAGCATCAACAAAATCCACATATAAAAAGGATTTTTAGGGTGGGGAAGGGTGTTTGTGTGTGCGACGAAAATGGAGTTTTACGTCCTCTTGGTCTGAACCAGACACATATGGGACATTTGTAAATATAAATATGGTGGGAACAATACTGGAGGCAATGCCCGGAGGCAGTACGAAACCAGTAAAGTTCCGATTTTAAAAATTAATACAGATACGGTGACCACGCCTCGGTTAAACCTCATCGGCTATGGCACCGCCACAAGTATAACATAATAATGAATAATGGTGAATGGTGTTTGTGTGTCTTCAAGACGGCCTTTTATGATTCCCTTTTGAGACAGACCCATTTGGGCAGCAATCCATGCATTGCAAAGGAATGATAAACCTAATAACATACATGCACACATACAAAGTTATCTGTGGTTAAATGACAGAGCGGATGGAGGAACTTTTTTTAAGTGGAAGTAAAATGGAGAGAAACAAAAACACTAACAAAGTAGGGACAGTATGTGGATGCCACCACACGCCTAAAGTTACACCCCTTTGCGTCTACATAAAAACAACAACAAAGAACAATAACACTAGGCAACAAGTCTAGGCAAACGCAAAGAACAATCACTTTGGAGATCGCGTTTTACTCCACTGACAATGAAAGGACATGAAAAAACAAAAATGTTGACACCGAAAAGAAATTACCAAAAAATAATGAGAAAAAAAAAGACATCATAGGACTATAATACAGTGGAGCTTCCCTAATATTAATATGACACTGAAGAATCAGCCAAAATTAGGTCTTATTCGTATTTGGTATATTCTAGTCACAGAGACTTATCTCTGTGAAATTCGGGGTGCTCTCCTCTGGAGAGGGCGTCTCCGCAAGTGCAGCACCTACCCAATTTTTTTTTTTAAATTTTGGCGGGGGGATGAGGAGGGTGGCAGCGGGATTTCTCCCTGCTCTTACCGACTTTCAACTGCTGTGGGATTTTTATGTGCATGGGTCAGACTAGCTTTAAGTCCCCATCCGAGGGACTGGACGTTCAGTTCGATTTTCCTGTCAATCTAGAAAGAAAGGGCGAGGCCGGGATTCAACCCGGGTCACTCACGCTGCAGTCACGCATGACATTTGGCAGGCAAACGTCTTAACCCTTTCACCGCCAAACTCCCATTTAAGCACCACAATGATTTAACACCTACGTCACTAAAAGGCATCAAATTGGGGTCTATTATCCTCAGACCCTATTGTCTTAGTTTTGGGAAGCAAGGATAGACCTTATTTTATATATGTCACAGAAGACCCCCAATACTGGAGATGGATTTTGTTCTCTACCCAGGTAAATTTAATGGATGTTTTGGGCTGAAATATGGCTGGTGGTGAAGGGGTTAACCACTCTGCCACCTTTCTCTCTTAAAAGGGAGGGTCTTCATAGTCACTCAGTAGTTCAGTATAGGAAGGGGGGGGGGAAATCGGTGAACATTTTTCAGGGTCACTTTTCAGAGGGAGTCTTTCTCAACAGGGAAGGTCTTAACAGCGAGGTTGCAGTGTACTGACCTGCTCCTCGGGCAGCATGTTTTCGCGGGGCATGAGGACGAAGTGGAAATGTTTTAGGGTCACATTTGAGAGGGAGTCTTTCTCAACAGGGAGGTTCCAGTGTACTGACCTGCTCCTCGGGCAGCATGTTTTCGCGGGGCATGAGGACGAAGCGGACATGTTTTAGGGTCACAATTCAGAGGGAGTCTTTCTCAATAGGGAAGGTCTTAACAGGGAGGGTGCAGTATACTGACCTCCTCCTCGGACAGCATGTTTACGTGGGGCATGAGTACGAAGTGGACATGTTTTAGGGTCACATTTGAGAGGGAGTCTTTCTCAAAAGGGAAGGTGTTAACAGCTAGGGAGGTTCCAGTGTACTAACCTCCTCCTCGGGCAGCATGTGTTCGCGGGGCATGAGGACGAAGCGGCCGGTGACCCTCCACTCGCACTGCGCCTCATGCACGCTCTCGTCATCCGCCAGCACCCGCATCTCCACTTTGTCGCTGCCGTGGCGCCGGACCACGGAGGATCCCACGGGCGTGTGGTCCCCGTCCCTGCCCTGAAGGTCCAGCTCCTCCACCAGCACGAAGTTCCTGGGGTCTTCACCCGACCGGTGAGCCTTCTTCATTGCCTGTCAGTGCAAAGGGCTAATAGTGAATGGTACATGCCTATATGTATGCATGTTGACTGATATGCTTGTATATCTTTGATTATGTATAATAGTGAATGGTATCAAACAGAAAGTGTGCTTTGAAATGGGGTCTGTTCAAAAAAAGTAAGTGTGCTTTAAAATGGGGTCTGCTTAAGAAATTAAGTGTGCTTTGAAATGGGGTCTGTTAAAAAAAAAGTAACTGTAAAAGTAAAGGCGGCGACAGACTATGTGGCTGCCTCATGTGACTCGATCAGGTTGTGACGTTTCACCTCATTTGCATACCATCTAACTCGATCAATCTGACTCAGTCGGGCCCAGTCAGGTGACAGGGCTGAATAGGGCAGGTTCTAAATTTCACTGATCGAGTCTGATCGGGTCAGGTGGCTTGTGACCTCTTCTGTGCTGGAAACAAAATTTGGTCTACGTCACGACCTGATCGAGTCATATGAGGCAGCCACATAGTCTGTCGCCGCCTTAACACTCACTCATACAACTACATTTCATAGCAGAAAAAAAACCTCAAACACAGACTTTGTTCATTAGATTTTTTTCTGACAGAGATGCGAAAGCGAGCTGAATAAGGTGGAATCAGCGCGCTTGTCTTTCTTCTCACCTGTGTGATGACGTCTAGTGCGGTGCTGGAGCAGGGCGCCTTGAAGACGGTGTAGGGCTGATCCGGGGACACGTTGTACACGCACACCAGGAACATCTTCTCCTGGGTCTCCCAGCCTGCCGCCTCCTGCTCCAGCTCCAGTTTTCTCTGCCAAACGCATTGTAACACGACCCTAGTATATGAAGAACACACAGCTGTTCCGTTGCACACAAAGTTGAGCTGGTTTAATTAAATGTCTGAATCTAGAAATTTGTTTAAAAAAAACATTTTGGCTGTATGTTCTTCCGTAGTATTTTTTGATACATTTCTTCCATCAGATTTATCAGTGGTAAAAACATATTTTTGTTGAACAGTACCATGCAACTTATTTAATAGAAAATGTTCTTAAATAATACACTTATTATCGCAAACAATAAATAAAAATGCTCTTGAGTGAAAATTAAACACTCTTTACTGAATATAACTAATTTTCTTACATTCTGTAGGCCTAACATTATTCTTGACTGCTGTTTTTGAAAAGTAATAAATGTGAAGTTGGCTTGAAACAAATAAATTAAAAGTTCCTCTTGGAACAGATGTGAACACTCATCGGCTAAGATGGAGATTCAACACTCCCCTCCAAGCCTTGGTTCATTGCGGGGTTTTTTCAGTCGCGCCTTTATATTCTACTATAAGCAAACGCAATTTTAAACGGTTTAAAAGGATGAAAATTAACTTTAATACAGAACACGAAGCAGGGTTATGTGCTCAATCTGCAGTAAGAAAAGCAAGACTGAAATAAATCCCGGAAAGAACCCACAAAATGGAGAGGTGTACATCTTAATCTGCATCTTTGCCCACTCATCCAATTTCTCATGTCATTTTTAACACTGTATGGCTGGGGACCAGTTGTCGCCATTTTCCTTTTTCAAGCAATGACATAAGACGCGCCCAGCCGCCACCTTGGGATTAACACGGCGACCCACTCAACTAGTTCTCTACTTAGATTTATCCTAAAATGGCAGCTACGACGACAGCTAATATCCAGCAATAATGCCTAATTAAAGATTCAGATGCACCGGGATTGCCGTTGGTTCGCCACATCAATTAAAGCCTCGTGTGACCCAAAGTGGGGCAAGGCCTAGTTGCAGCTGTGCAACCCTCTAAACACCCAACATGTTAACTGAATGGTCAACTTAGGATGCTCATTTTACCACCAGGGGGCAATCAAACCAGTAGGGGCTAAGCGCATGATATTCTTAGTTGGGGGTAGTGAGAGATGAGTCGATCCCTCCCTCTCTCTCTCTCTCTCACTACCCCCAACTAAGAATATCACACGCTTATCCCCTACTGGTTTGATTGCCACCTGCCGGTGAAATGTGCATCCTAAGCTTCTCATTATTTTCTGACAATACGTTTAAAGAAGGAAATAAGGTGTACATCCTATGCATTTTCGTAGGATTACCACACATATTTTTTGGTTGGGCCTGATCACATGTTGCTGTCGTACCCTGGCTTAAAGACTCCAGGGATCATCCCAACAGCCGAAGCACTTGAACACTATGGTACAAATGCACCAGCCAGGGATGAGTACATTATTACGTGTGTGACCATTTTTGATTACCTCGCCAAGTGCATCGATCGGCAACCACACTTCGTCTTCAGAGGATTTTGGACTGATGATGTTATGCTAGGAGCTTGCCAAGGCTAAAGACAATCCCCTCATAACTATGCAGAACATAACAATTTTTCATATAGCCTTTGTGTTCTAGCTTATGTTAATTGGTCCGACACAGGCCTTATGCCAAGGCGTTGCATGATCACATGACCAAAGACAAAGTTATTCGTCCAAAATGTGGAATGCTCTTTCTTCACAATGCTGCTTTCAATATACACACACACTCGATGAACATAACTATTCAACCTTTTCACATGTTCCTTAAATAAACATGTAGCCTACATGTGAAAAAAAAGTAGTTCATTCAAACATCCCTTAGAAGCAAATATATTCTACTTTTGACTCTAAACTTCTGTGTAAGGTGTTCTGCTGAGGGCCCGATCGAAACGCCCGATTTATTTTATGAAATTGAAGAAACAAAAATTTTGTCAAGAATATTTTTATAGTGCTTGAGTGGGGGGGAGGTTCTCTGAAGACCCTCTAATATCCAGCTCTCCGTAGAGTTTCTTTGCACCCCCTTCAAAGACACACATCCCTCATCCCCAGCTCCATCCCAAACCATCCTGTGCCCTTTATCCCCACGGCCCTATACCCCACCAAGCAACCCAAACCACTCTTTTACCTTCTGTTCTTTCAGCATTGTTGTGACCCACGCACGACTGGTTGGATCCTGAAGAAAAGAAAAGAAAAGAAAAGATGCACAACCAATATTGATTTGACTCGAACACTCCTCGGTAGGTAGTTCTAATTCTACCAGATGGTTCATGTAGGGCAGGAGAGAGAGAGAGAGAGAGAGAGAGCAGATAGAGAGAGAGAGAGAGCAGATAGAGAAAGAGGAACACTGGAAACTAAACTAAGATAATTATTCAAACAAAGGAACCACTCCAGTCCAGCCAAGAAACACACAGACACAGACACTCAAGCACTGGTGTTGCAATAATAATAATAATAATAGTAATAGATAAAGCTTATATAACGCTCTTCGATGAGAAAATTAATCCTCAGAGCGCTTTACAAATATTTTGAGAATAAAAGACAAAACAAAATCAAATAGAAGAAAACATTATTACAAATAACTAAGAACCCGAATAATAATAATAATAATGTAATAACAATTTAGCAATGCTAAGGTTCTAGTTCTGCTGATCATTGTCTGATGCCCTATACAATTGCATAATACATGTACACAGTACACAAAGAGAGACATACAGACAGGCACGGGGGGGGGGGGGCACAGAACAGACGAGACGATAGACAGCAACTGGTAGACAGCGAGAAGGGGAGAGAAAGAGAGACAGACATACAGAGAGAGACAGAGGGATGGAGGGAGGGGGAGACAGACAGACACACAGGAAGAGAAGCGAAAGGGAGTGAGGGAGTGGGGGTTGGGGTGAGAAAAATGAGCAGAAAGAAAGGAGAGAGAGAGAGAGAGAGAGAGATGCAAACACACACACAAACCTGTGAAACAAAGATAAAAGACAAAGAAAAAGAGGTGTGCCGCACACACGCACACTACACTACACAAACACAGACACACTACACAAACACACTACACAAACACACACATCCACAGCACTGACATCGCTGAGTTTCCTGAGGACGAAGCGGCCTGCTCCTTTCCACTTGTTCTGGGCCTGCAGCACCTTCTCCGTCACGTCCAGGATGCGCTGGGTGCTGGCCTTCTCCTGGTCCTTCTTCTCCCAGCCGCTCTGCACATCCTCCACCAGCATGTAGTCGCCCACCTTGTCGTCCAGCCGCTGCACTTTCAGCAACGCCTGCAGGGAGGGAAAGACGTTTAAGAAAAAAAAATCCACAGTATTGCAGTCAAATGAAGAGTCTCCTAGTCCTTTGATCTTCTCGCAGCCCTCTGCACGTCCTCCACCAGCATGTAGCCCAGCCGCTGCACTTTCAGCAACGCCTGCAGGGAGGAAAAGAAAACAGAAAACTAGGTACTGTAAGGAACAATTCTGCCAAGTTTTGTTCAGGTTGGTTAAGTGGTTTTGGGCACTATGAAGTGGAGCACATTTCGGTCACACACAGACGCCCACTCACACACACACATACATACATACATACGGACAGTAAAGAACACACAGCCCTCGTAATGTAGTCCCGTTCTTACAGAACTGGGACTACAAAAAAGATCTGCAGGATTGCGATCACATGAAGAAGAAAGTAACAGCAAAATCGAGGTTCATTTTACACAGAACGATGCCCATAATCTAGGCTTTCTGTCTGGTGAGTTCTTTCTCTCTGTATCTATTCTAAGCTTTCTGGTTTCACCTCACAGAGGAGTCAGGACTCACCTGGGCGATGACGTCATAAACGGTGGATTCTTGGGTCACCTTGAGGATGACGTACTCATCGGGCCCTGTCAGCCCGAAGACACTGATGAAGAACAACCGTCGTTTGAGCTTGGGCCCTATGTTTGGCATCTGTAAAATGCAAGGAATAACGGAACGGATGCTTCACTGCAATACGCTTATAAGGTTAGCTTTACTGAGTCGTGGATGAAGATACAAACATGAAGAATGTGGTTAGCTTTACTAAGTCGTGGATGAAGATACAAACACGAACAATGTGGTCAGCTTTACTAAATCGTGGATGAAGATACAAACATGAAGAATGAAGAAACCGCTATTCTGGAAGCCTTGACTGGAATTAGTTTACAATGGAGAACCGTTAGCCAGGGACCTTTGGCACTTTCTCAACAACAAAAAACCCAACCCCAAAGGACTTCAGCAAATATGGCATTTAAAAAATGTCAATTTCATGCGAAGAGACCAACTATTCTTCTTGGCTGTAGCAGTAAGAGCCAAACTCTCTTTCAATAAGAACCTAATAAACAAAAACAAACCAGAAAATGTATTCCCTTGCTCACACTTTGGTGAACAGCAACACACACACACATATATATGTATACATACATACACACACACACTTTCCCTCTCTATCTCAATCACACACACACACACACACACACACACACACACACACTATCCCTCTCTCTCTCTCTCACACACACACACACACGCATGTAAAACAATACCTCTTTGATAGCTCACGCACTTTAGCGAACAGCAATGTAATATGCACACATACCCCCCCCCACCACCACCACACACACACACACACACACACATCCCACCCAACAAAACAAATACCTCTTTGATTTCCTTGCTGGCGTCGGACAGCTCACGCACTTTGGTGAAGAGTGACATCCTCTTCCCCGTGGCGGCGGCGGTCTGGGAGAAGTCGATGCTGCTGCGGCTCTCCAGCAGGTCCTCCTCCGTCTTGGAGTAGATGAACAGGGTGGCCAGCTCCGAGGGCTGGTTGCAAAGGGAGCGCAGCCTTAGGTGGCGGTAGCCCGGCCGCAGGCTGGAGAAGGGCACGATGCGCTGGGACACCACGTGGCTGGTGCTCGTGTCCGTCACCATGAAGCGCAGGAAGCTGATGTCCGCGAACATGATCTGTGGCAGAAAGGAAATGATAATTCCTCAATAATGATAACACTACTTTGTGCTGCTCTTGTGCTGGTAGGGCAGGTGGGAGGACAGAGGTGTGTCTCTATTTTTTCCTTAAAAAACACACACGATACGAGAAGAAGATGATGCAGAAAATAAACAAAATAAATTAAAACACACACACAATCTCGCTTTTAGGGCTCTCGAGGGCAGGATGAAAAAAGCTTTGTCAGTTTATTCTTTAACCCTGAATAAAGATGATTTGGACTTGACCTGACTTGACTTTCACTCTATTTACACACACACATGCACACGCACATACACACACATGAGCATGTGTATGCACACACGAATACACTCTGCACACATACTTTAGACAGAGGACAGGATGCACAATACAAATAAACAAACGAACAAACAACGACGACACCACCAGTACCACCAACAACAACACCAAAGCTAACACGAACAAAAGATCTCTCAGTGCAGCTCTCTTAGTCAGTCTTCAGTTTTACAGGCATGGTACTGGGGGAACGTATTTTTCTCTGAAAATATTTTGGTTCAAAAGATGTCTCTTGGTATGGTCAAGGGGTAGAGAGTCCTTTATGGTGACCAGGGGGCAATTCCTCTTGAAGATGAATCAATAAAACTGTTAAAATTAGGGAAAAGTGCATCTCCTCGAGCTTAAAACCCCCTCTGATATTTGACGAAATAAGGCTTTACGCCCTCTTCGGCCTTTCGGCCATGTGGGGCCTCTGATATTTGCTTTTCTACATTCACTTTTCTCTGAAATCAGAAAATTACGCTGAAAATTGCCATGCCTGTTTTATCAACCTGCTAGGCTCGGTCCAAGCTTAACGGTTTCTCTCCCACCCCACCCCTGTCCCCTCTACTATCCAGTTACCATCAATACCAAGGTTAATGTTCTATCCACACTGCATACGATTCGATTCAGTGCAATCCGATTTTGACATTTGTGAGGCATGATTGACGTGAAATTCTACTGTCTAAATGAATCTGATGAAATCCTACTACATGTAGTGATGTTCACTATATTATTGTTTTGTAGTCTACCGTACACGAATCAGATGAAATACTTTATTTTTGTATCGGACATTTTATTAGTGTATTGGGGTCTTCGATGTGCATAATGAACGAAAAAAAGTAGAGTTATCTTTAGACAGAAATATTTCACGTGAATCATGACTCAAGACATCAAAATCGGATCGCATTGGGGTCAGATCGTATGCAAGTGAGGCTGGCCCTTAACCTGAAAGGTGAAGATGTCATTCCAGATGGGGTTGAGGGCGTTCTTGGGCACCACCTTGGTCCTCTGCTTGGCGCAGTCCACGGGGATGCCGATCACCTCCACCTCCACCTGCACGTTGGCCGTGTAGTTGGTGCACACGTACTGCCCGGAGATCACCTGCACCCACAGTTTGGTTCACGTGTACCTTGAGAAATGGTAGTGTCATGATGTACAGTACCTGGTGCAGAGCCACGATTTGTTGGTGCACATGTACTGCCCGGAGATCACCTGTACCCTGAGTTAGGTTCATGCATACCTTGAAAAATGGTAATGTCATGTTGTGCCTGCTGCAGAGCCATGATAGTTGGAGCACACATACTATATACCCCGAGATCACCTGCACCCACAGTTTGGTTCATGCGTATCTTGAAAAATGGTAGTGTCATGTTGCACCTGCTGCAGAGCCATGATAGTTGGAGCACACATACTATATACCCCGAGATCACCTGCACCCACAGTTTGGTTCATGCGTATCTTGAAAAATGGTAGTGTCATGTTGCACCTGCTGCAGAGCCATGATAGTTGGAGCACACATACTATATACCCCGAGATCACCTGCACCCACAGTTTGGTTCATGCGTATCTTGAAAAATGGTAGTGTCATGTTGCACCTGCTGCAGAGCCATGATAGTTGGAGCACACATACTATATACCCCGAGATCACCTGCACCCACAGTTTGGTTCATGCGTATCTTGAAAAATGGTAGTGTCATGTTGCACCTGCTGCAGAGCCATGATAGTTGGAGCACACATACTATATACCCCGAGATCACCTGCACCCACAGTTTGGTTCATGCGTATCTTGAAAAATGGTGTCATGTTGCACCTGCTGCAGAGCCATGATAGTTGGTGCACACATACTATACCCCGAGATCACCTGCACCTACAGTTTGGTTCATGCGTATCTTGAAAAATGGTAGTGTCATGTTGCACCTGCTGCAGAGCCATGATAGTTGGTGCACACATACTATATACCCCGAGATCACCTGCACCCACAGTTTGGTTCATGCGTATCTTGAAAAATGGTAGTGTCATGTTGCACCTGCTGCAGAGCCATGATAGTTGGTGCACACATACTATATACCCCGAGATCACCTGCACCCACAGTTTGGTTCACATGTATCTTGAAAAATGGTAGTGTCATGTTGCACCTGCTGCACAGCCATGAACTTTTCAGTTAATTGTGTGAGAGATGGCGTACGTGGGGCCAACAATCTTAGCTAAGACTGTGAGGATGTATTTTGGTGATATGCATCTCCATCATAAACGAACTGCTGCAATCCTGCAGTCCAGAATAAGCGGGTGGCCTGATCTGCAAAGCAGTGTTGATAGTCGGACACGGTTAGCAGACACACATACACACACACACGACACACACGGAGCACAGAGAGTCTCACATGCAGAGTGAAGATGGTGGCGTGGAGCCCATCAAACTCTTTCTCCCAGGGGTTGAAGTGTCCGTACATGACGTGGCTCCTCTCCCACATGACCGCAGGCTTCAGCACGTAGCCGCAGCGCCCGTTCTGCTCGAACATGGCCGTGTTGAGGGCGATGGCCATGTCTGCACGTGCAGTTAAAAGTCCCGTAAGAGCAGGGAGAAATCCCTCTGCCTGGTATCACCAAATTGATAGCTAGGTTTCCCAAGTCTGCCATCCCCCACCGCCCCCCAATTAAAAACATTTTTTAAATGAGTAGGCGCTGCGCTTGCGACGATGCGCTCTCCGGGGGAGAGCAGACTGAATTTCACAGAGGTACGTCTGACTAGAATATACTAAAAATCCAAAAAACCCACAACCAAGACAGCATAGAACAAGTCAAATAAACACACACACAAGCTTTTTTTCCTCGAAATATCCCAATGTGGAATTCTCTTCCAGCTGCAGCAGCTGAGGCTCCCTAAACACACGTCAAGATATTATTAAGCAAGAGTCAAATAAACACACACAAAAGTTTGTTTCCAAGCGAGGAATTCTCTTCCAGCTGCAGCAGCTCTCCCTCTTCGGTGACTTTCAAGAGGGAGCTCAACACCATCCCTTTATACATTTTTGACCAAGGGCCATAGCCAAAGGAGTTGTAAATGAACAGAAGGAGCTGTGCCGGTCAGGGTTTAGCCCCAGGGAGCGTTTCGCTAGCCGGATTTGTCTAGTCTGGTTATTATACTGCGAACTAACAGTGAATGGCCCATCTCTCTCTCTCTCTCTCTCTTTCTTTCTCTCTCTCTCTCTCTGTCTCTCGCTCTCTTTCTCTCTCTCTCGCTTTCTCTCTTGCTAGTTATTTTTACGTTTTCCTTAAATCTTTGTTTACTTTGATGCCTTGAAACATTATACATGCCCATATTATATATGTTTGCCTCAATTAAATGTTTTACATTTGTTTAGTTTTCGTCCCAAGGACAGATTGGAAGAATAGGCTTGGCTTAAAATCTCAATCCTTGTGTAATACAGTTTTTCACTCTTCAGTCTCTCTCTCTCTCTCTCTCTCTCTCTTAATGGTTTGAAGATTGAAATTCCCAGGTAAACCAACCAACCAAACCAAATCAAACAAGCAACAGTAACATTGCAACAAAAAGACTCATTCTTCATCACTAGTGGAGGTTACAACAGTCATGTCAAGAAGAGTTATGCAACAAACAATCAAAAACAGACGAAATGATAATAATATGTACAAAAATTAACACAGGAAAGTCATGGTGTGCACACAGTAAGAGAGAGAGAGAGAGAGAGAGAGAGAGAGAGAGAGAGAGAGAGAGAGAGAGAGAGAGAGAGAGAGAGAGAGAGAGAGAGAGAGAGAGAGACATAGGCCTACATATAGATAAATAGGAAGACTGACAACTCAATATAATTATGTTGTTGTGCATACACAATTAGGTCTACCTTTTAAGTGTTTCATTTAACAATTATTTCAAGTATCAATATAGCATACTAAGCCTACATTCAGGAACACGCACAAACACACACGCTATATCTCTATCTGTCTCTCATAGGAAAAAAAAACCCAAAACAGAAAGCAAGCAACACTAGCCTCCCTATACCTGTCGTACCTTCAGTCTGATAGTTGAGAGCCACCATCTGGATGCCGAAGGCCCAAAAGATAACAGGGTTGAAATTGGACGAGTCTATCCTCATCCCGGCCGGGTAAGTTCGCATCAATTGTCGTTCAGTATGAGTGAAGCAAGTCAAGGAATAGGGCTACTTTTTGGCTCACTCGTGTTAACAAAGTTAACAAGACTGAGTCTATAGTATGATAGTTGTTCGGTTGTGTGTCTGTGTGTGTGTGTGTGTATGAGTGTGTTGCGTCTGTGGTCTAATATCCAAACTTTAACGTTGGCATTTTTTCGGGAAATAGAAGGCATACATTGTTCAAACTTTGCACACATATAGATGTCTATGCAAGCTTTCAAACAGTAATGATTTGAATAATTAAATACTTAAAACAACACTGTAAACAGATAACAAACAGATAACATTTTAGATAAATGGGTTGGAGAGTATTCAACAGGCAACATGAATTAAGAAACTCATCAACACTGAAAGCCTCAATAGCTCATTGGTAGAGTGTCTGTCTGTCATGCCAATATATGGTTCTGGGTCCGATTCTCGGCACGGGCACTTTTTATTTTATTTTAAGTTGCATCCATTAATGATAGTTTCATTTGTACTTTAACATTTTATTGGTAATCTTGTACTTTAGACACCCTCCTCAATCTTTGTTTGTTGTTGTCCCACATGTTCCTGTTTGAGTGAGCCTCGAAGGCTTTGCCTCTTGTCTTTTTATGATAAAACAAATTTTATCATTTGTATAAAGCTTGTCTGTATTTTCTTCTTCCATTTTGTATGACTGAGCCTGTTAACACATAATTATGTCTACTTCTTCTTCTTCTTCGATTGCTCAGTTTCCTGTCAATTATGAGCGCAGATGCGCCATGCTGCCGTTATGCGCCTGACTAACAAATAATTAGGCCTAGCATGTCCGACTTCGGCTGGAGGAAATCTTTATCAAAGTGTTTTGTGAAAAAAAGGCAAGAGAATGGACTGGTAAGGCAGAAATATAGTAGATGACAGGAGGCAAATGGAAAAAGAAGAGTCAAAGAGAGTGACAGATTAGAGGAAGTTACAAGCACAGAACTTCCAGAAGGTGGGGGAACTATATATAAAATACCCCCCGGTATCCCCACGGGGGGATTATGTCTTAACTCCAATGTGTAAAAATATGTAGATTGTTTAATGCTGTGGTGTATTAATCTCCCTGTCTCTCTTCAAATTGTTTCACTTCTTAATATTTTTTTTTCTTATCTCTATTTGTTTGTTTATTTACATTTATATCTATGTATGCATGCATATATATGTATGTATGTACATATGTATGTATGTATGTATGTATATGTACAACGTCCATGCAGCCGTCAAGTCAGACGTGTAACGGGCATCTTAACGAGCACACTATAAGCTTTAAAGACACACTGACTCACCACGATTAAGTCCCTTGTTTTTTCTGGGTAGCTATGGCCCACATACAAATGTCCCCAACTTCAAATTGAGGCTGCTCATTAAAATGGTCGTTTTCAATTTGGGGACATTTGTATGGGAGTCAAACCTGGTTAAAACAACATTTCTTACCAGCTATAAGAGGGAAAACCTGTGAAACCCGTGAATGTAACACGTGACCTGATGGGTCTTTAAGCTTGTTGCTTTCTCTCAATATATTTGTTGTATTGCATTTATTACTTGACATTGAATAAAACGTTGTTTAAACCAAACGGTAAAGTAGAATATGCATAGCAGTTTTCCAATAATATATTATAGACTTTTTAAACAATTTAACTTATGAAGACCTTTTTGTAGGCCTATTATGTAAGCCTACACTAGTTCTCCACACCAAAGTGTTTATTGTACACTAGAGAAATGATTTTGTAGTTGGTCTGCATAGAGGTGTGCAAGGACATTTTCAACATAATTAATGCTTGCTCATATGCATAGACTTTTTTATGCTGTATTCCACCCCCACCCCCATCCCCTCTCTCTCTGAGCAAGCGTGCCAGCGAGTGTGTATGCACAGGTACGTATGTGAACGAAAGTGGGCATGTGTGTGTGTGCAGGCATACAGATCCATTCGTTTAAGGTGTGTATAATGCGTTTGTTTGCGAGTGTGCGCGTTATGTATGTATGCATGCATGTGAGTCTGTATATTATGTATGCGTCTTCGAGTAAGCGGCGAGTGTGTTTGTGAAACAGAATCGTGTGTGTGTGTGTGTGTGTGTGTGCTCGCACGGCGTGCTTGCATGCATGTGTGTGCGCGCGTGCATGCGTGTGCCTGTGCATGTGCGTCTGTGAATGCATGTATGTGTGTGCGAGTGCGCGTGCATAACAATATGCTACCCCGTGTTGGTTGGTTTTTTATGTGCTCGGAGATTTGCACGCGTGGCTTTCAATTCCAGATCATGTAGGCTTTCCCATAACTGTCACAATACACGCTGCTATTTTTGAGCGCTTTCCCCCATGGCAACACAGTGATATGGCAAGTCATAATTATGATCACTAGCGTATCACTAGTGTTTGCCACGGGGAAAGAGCGACAAAATATCAACGTGTATTGTGACACATAAGGCGTGTGTGTAGTGACAAGGATATGTGACCACGCCCAGTGGGTTCCTCCGACACAGGTGCTTGGCCTTGTTCTCGTTGAGCGAGGACACCAGGTAACAGGGAGGGGTGCCCTCCACGCGCTTGGCTTTGGGCAGGGAGGTCACGGAGGGGGAAGGCTCCAGCTTGTCACCTGAAAAGGTTACTGCGAAAATTAATGGGAAGGTTTTGTAAACTTCACCATCGTTAGTTAGTTAGTCTGTTATAGTCCCGTCAACAGCTATGGTTATCTCAGGACTGTCACCACATAAAAATCTACCACGTATAGCAAAACACAAATCCAAGAATCTTAACAACGTACAAAACCTGAAAACAAAAAATGTAGTACAATTCATAACATGACACTTCCATTATTATACCCTATAGCACATAAGTCCACACAGTGCTGGAAACGTGGAGCCACGCTACTCTCATTTATCGGATCCAGGTTAAAAAAAACAGTACAAAAGGATAACAAATACATACTAGTAAGCTAAAATACATAAAAAGGCTATATAAGCAAATATGCACTGCAGAATGGACAACAGGTGCCCACTCAAGTGCGCAAGTATCACGTGTGGATGCCAGTGTACAATAATAAAAAAACCTGGCATGTCATAAATTGTAAAAAGGAAAAACGTGGAAGGGTTTTATAGAAAAAATGCAGGTGAATGGGCCAATAAGGCAGAAAAAAGTAGACGCCAGAAAGCAAAAAGAAGAGAAAAGACAGAGTCAAAGAGAGTGATAGAGTAGGGGAAGTTACTAGCATAGAACTTCCAGAAGAAGAGGGAACTATTTCTGCTGAAAGACCCCCCGGTATCCCCACGGGAGGGCCATAATCACATAAGCCAGCCTAAGCTGTTGCCCGCCTCCTACGACGAGGACGTGTGGTTGGACTTTAGGAGGCTGTTGGGCTACTCTCCGTAAGCCCCCCCCCACCATGATAGGTGGAAGCCCGCCGGGGGGAAACTTCATCATCATCATCATCATTATCAACAGCATCATCACTATCTATCAAATGTACTATTGCAACAAGAAGAATGTTTACCATCATCATCGATCATCATTAATATCATCATCATCAACAACAAAAACCACAACTACAAAGATGTGTGCGTGTGTGTGTGAGTGTCTGTGTGTTGGGGGGCTATGCACATACACATGAATGCATTTAAAATGTTTATGTTTACGTGCCCAAGTATACATGCGTGAGTCAATAAGTGAGCGCTTGAGTTTCTGTATGTGTGTCTATAATTATGTCAGTGCATATAGGTCTATAATATACGCATGCCTGCGTTGGTAGGCTATACATAAAGTTCATGCAGGGATGCGGACAGGAACACTCACTGTCGATAGGCAAAAGCAACGAGGTACTGGTTGAGTTTTTTTGTTGTATTTTGTACAAATATCTCTGCGCCTATGAATTTATGTCAGTGCATATAATATGTGACCCAACACCACAAAAGGGACATTAAGTGTCAAACTGACCATTCAGAGAAAATTATACATTTGGAAACTTCAGACAATTCTCCTACTAATGATATAAGAACCATTCTTGTATCTTTTTCTGGTCCAGCGTTATGAGCATTTAAAATTGGTAAGTTCAGCATCGGCCATTTTGAGAAAACAGTCTAAAGAGTAGCCTAGCTGAAGAAAATGCATTGCCCTATTCGTTTTAAAACACTTATAAGACCATTTAGAGACCATATTAAAAATTATATGAAAGATAAGATGTTAGCGAACACACAAATACTCATAACTCAAAATTGACCCAAACAATAAGATTTTTGACTTTGCAAGCCAGTTGTGAGAAACTAGCCCAGTGACTTAATGTCCCTTTCGTGGTGCTGGGTCACATATATACACGTGCCTGCATGTGTGTGCATAGCGTTCACGCATGCGTGCAAACAGGGCAACTTACTGGAGGCAGGCAAAAGCGACGGGGTGCTGGGAGGCTGGCCTAGTGTGGGCACCAGGATGCTCTTCCTGGATGTGATCTTCTTCTGCCTCAGAGAGGTGTTGGGGCTCAGGGACAGACCTGCCAAGAGAACCAGCTGAGTTTGTTATGTATTTTGTATTAAGTACTGTTAGGGAAACATGTTTGTTATTGTATGCAAATTATTGGTACATGAAAATGTTTGCAAATATGATGTAAGTGGGGCTGCATTTTAACGTTAATATTGCTTAACTAGATTTTATGCAAGGTAACATTGCTACTTAAATAGGTTTGGTAATAGAATATTAGCACTTTTCAAATAAAGTAACCCATTCTCACTCAATTAATGGTGTGGTCTTGATTTGTTGCAAAAAAGGTTTTGTGGATGCAAGAAACACAAACAATGCATTATTAACATTGCCGTACTGCTTGCTACTCAAAGGAAACGAGAAGGATGTTTGGCAATGCGGCGTTTTAGCAGTACGCCTTTTTTCTTTTTAGCTGGTAGGCTCATTTTATGAGATCACACACACAGACACCCCTCCACATACATATGCACAAACACACACAGCGAGGCTATGCTAGTGCTTCCAAGTAAGTCTACAATCTACTCTTCTACAGAGCCAATATCAGCACCATACACAAAACAATATAACAAAAAACAAGGTCAACAGTATCATATTGATTGGACCAATTTTCAAACGAAAGGTCTAAAATTTGTCATGGCTCTTGCTTTCAGTTAGTAAAACCACTATTGATCAGATTTTTTTAATCTAATAGTGTCATTATATGGTACAGTGCTGTCCTAAACTCCACGTCATAGGACATATTATAGTTCTATCAAGACTGAGAATGTTATATTTAGGTTTTCTCCTGCAGAACAATTTGTTAGGGCTATGGAAATTGAACACTACTTTCCATATAATAGTTGAAAACTGCATTCACAATCGCACGCTGTAGTACAAGTCATGAAGAAACCCAGACATTTCATGACCCTCGTGGTCCAGAATTAGAAATCAGAAAAAAACTTGAAATATGGAAATAGGTCAACCAATACTTGAATAAAAAAACTTTTTTTTTAAAAAGAAGAAATTGAACACTAGCAGTCTTCCTTCTATTGATTTCTGCAGTTTGTTGTAGCACTTTTCCGTCCTTGTTGCATCACTGGCGGCTACAATGCCAAACGTTTTGTGCAAAACATCGTTACTTCCTCACACCCCACTTCCACCAGTAGTGAGTACTATAAGCAGGGGCATTTAAATTAATTGAACAAAAACGCGTGTCTATGGCACTGACGGACCTCTGAACTTGACAGCGTGGGTGTAGACGACGAGGTCGGAGAGTTCCCTGGCGATCTGGCTGGCCTTGCGCGGCCGTGCCTTGGGCACCTTCACCTGCGGAATGTCGTCGTCAAACTGCCAGTCCAGCTCCGGGTGGCTCTTCAACCGAACCTTCTCGCTGAACGACTCCGAGCCCTCCCTGTGATCAACGACAGACAAGCGACAATCGTCATGCTTTAATTAATTTAACCCTTTCATCGCCACTGTCGCCTCTTGGCACCACAATGATTTAATTGAATAAGACACTGCTTTAGCGATCAAATATTTCAAAGACAGAAAAAAACTTAAACAGACTACAACGTCATTGGATGTTGTGTATTTCAAACATAGGCTTACTATTCGGATGTACTGGTTGCATAAAATATATATTTATTTTTTAAAGACCCACCACGTCACATGTCAAAATTATGGTTTTTATGTGTTTTCCTTCTTATAGCTGGTAAGAAATCTTCAGAAATCTTCGTAGCACAAGAGGGAATGTGACACGTGATGTGGGGGGTCTTTAAGAGTGGAAGACTTCTGATTCACGTGTTCCTGGAATCGAAAATGCCATCTCTACTAGCTCCATTTCGGCGAGGGATTTTTCATTCACAGTCCACAGTCCAGTGGACTTCATTAAAAAAGGTTCCACTGACTTTAATCGCTCTGAAGGCTCTTAAAAGATCAGCCCTATTTATTTGTATATCTTACGATACAAACACAATGATCATACAATTACATTGTAACTCCTATTGATATTGAATGAATCCCAGCCATGATATATCACTAAAATATAAATCATATTATAAACAAATCCTCTCCAAAACTGTTAAAAAAAGAACAATGAAGCCTAACATTCTCAAGCTAGAAAAGAAGCTTACTTTGTACGTAGATCAGATCAGATCAGATAATAGGGACAAGATGATATAGCCGTTAGGCTTTTAATTAAAACCTCTTTCAACGCTAGCCATTCCCCAGCCAAAATTTACCATTAAACTTACCTGGGTAGAGAAAACATTTCGTCTGCAAAATTGGGGGTTCCTCTGTGACATGCATAAAATAGGGCCTATCTTTATCTCCCAAAAAGTAAGAACATAAGGTCATTGGTTGACAGACCCTCATTTGATGCCTTTTAGTGACATGGGTGATAAGTCAGTGTGGTGCCAAGAGGCGACAGTGGCGATGAAAGGGTTTTAAAGTCCCATCAAAATTTCATGTATTTTGCTTAGTTGACAAGGTCGTCGATTGCTCAGTCCTTCAGGACTGTCGTACATTCTAGAACCTGCGAGACGAAACTTGGCTGTCGTCACACCAGTTCGGGAAAAGATCTTTGGCTCTTTGGAGGATCTTCGGCGGACGGCAGCCTTCGTCCGTGCCACTGGGGTTCCTGTCTGAGCGAACGATGAAGAAGAAGAAGAAGATGGGATTTCTCAGGGTTTTTTTTAGCTTAGCTTTCTTCAGTGTCGACTGCCGTGTGACGACTCAGGTGGGTCAGCACATGCCTCTGGGAGTACCGCTCTGGGCCTGTAGTCATGAGTGCGGCTAAGACGACTAACCCAGGACGGAAAATGCAAATTGATCTAAACTGCCAATCGGATTGGTAGTTTAGATTATTTTGCATTTTCCATCCTGGATTAGTTGTCGTAGCTGCACTCATGACTACATACAGGCCCAGAGCCGGCTGTCACATTTTCAACTAATGCTCACCTGCTTCTGATTTCGCTGAAAGAACCGGTGCGGGTTCGGATCTGGGTCTTGTTGTCCTCTTCGTGGTCTGGCAGAGGGCTGTCCTGGCTGTCCATGGAATGCCTCATTGCCTTCACTGCTGCCACCCCACACACAGTGCCGTGTCATTAATTGACAGTGTCTTTTAACGCAACAGTAACATGCCATCAATTAAAGAAAAAGTCTGTCAAAATTGATGATGGAATCACAATTGTTACTCAGTCATAGTGTGAGTGTGTTTGGTGTGTGTGTGGTATGGTGTGTGCGTGGGCATGTATGTGTGGGTTGTGTATGCGCAAGCGCGCTTCGATTTAACAAGTGTGTGCGCTTCAATTTGATTTATATCAAGATTTAGTGCAGTATAAATACTAGGTATGTTGTTGTTGAGTGTGTGTAGTTGTGTATGCACGGCCACGAAAGCCCAATTCCATGCTTTGTTCATTCCGACTCGGGTTGTCTTGCTTACATACCCCGTTACATCGCATGTGTGCCTGCATGCCTGCACGTGTAAATGCATGTACGCAACTTTGATTCCTTAAAAGCATTTGCATGGGGTGCATGTACAATAAGCTCATTGATGTGCAGCAAGAAAATGAGGGAACAGATTAATTAAAGATGGTGAGTGTGAGAAAGGAGGAAGGAAAAAGCCTGAAAGGAGGGGGTAGATTTTCTTAACACCTCCCACGTTAATCCTCAATATTTTATTTTGTTCAGTCTATTCGATCTTTTTTTTTAGGAACATACCATCAGCCACATCTTCTTCATCTTCATCTTCGTCGTCGTCATCTTCAAAATCGTTTATGGACGACGGTATACTGCTCGTTCTGGACTGAGTGTACACCTGTACAAATTAAATATATGATACAAAAGGCGTGGCAGAGAGAGACTGAAACAGAGACAGACAGACAGGCAGACAAGACAATCAGACAGACAGACACAAATAGACTGATAAAAGTAACATGAACCAACCAGCAAGAATATGAGCAGGCATGCAGTGAATACCAGTAATGATCTTTTATAGATTCTTTGTTGCATAACTTTGTTTGTATGAATCTTTTCTCATTGGTGTGGAGGGTATGGTATTAAGATTATTTCTAGTCACAGAAACTTGTCTTTGTGAAATTCGGGCTGCTCTTATCTGGAGAGGAGACCAGCACCCCCCATATTATGGAAGGGGCGGTGGTGACTCGGAAAAGCTAGCAATCAATTTTGGTTCACAATAGGCAGCGAGACTCTCCCTGCTCTTTCCACTTTTCATTGCTGTGGGTTGTTTACGCGCGTAAACAGCACGGGTCAGACTTTCTTTAATTAAGTCCTCATTCCATTCCTGTCCGTCTTGCCTTATATGCTCGGTTGAAGAGGGAGTTAGTGCTACAGGCATACGATATTGATGTGCCAGCTGACAATTAAAAAAAAAGCGTGAATGTTGGTGAACACGACAGGAGCAAGAAGAAAAGCCCAAACAAACAAACAAAAACTAACAGGACACATACAATAGCCTACATTTGATTATTCTGCTCAATACTCTGCTCAAAATTGCTCAATACGTCCATTGGCAAAGATGTCATTTCTTGCTTGTCTGTCATGCGAGCTGGCTTGTAGCTCACGCAGTAGTCGTTTGAACTCAGTGAACGGCTCAGAGAACCTGTTTCCTGCGCCGCGTTACGAAGGATCGAAGGTGTCTCGCTGTCGACTGGCTTGATAATTTAATTTAACAGCATGGACTTGGAAAATGCAGCAGAAAATAGATGAAAAGAGCCACATCAAAGCTAATATTGCCTTGGCTTGAGGCTGTGTCAGACCAATTGACATCGGCTAGAACACCAGGGCTACATCAAATTGTTGTTATTCCATGCATAGTTATGCGGGGGTTGTCTTTAGCAATCACAAGCTCCTAGCATAACAACATCAGTCTCCACAATCCCCCGTTGTCGGAGTGTGGCTGCTAACGTGGCCGGGTAATCAAAAACGGCCACACACGTAATGGAGCTGATGCACTTGTACCATACAAGTGTTCCAAGTGCTTCCGCAGTTGGGATGATCCCTGGAGACTTTTAGCCAGGGTAAGCCAACAACAAAGAAGCTAATATGAATCCCCCCCCCCCCCCCCCCCCCCCCCCCCCGCCCCCCCCCCGTACATAATAGAGCCCATTCATTATCCCTAGACATACTCCAGGTTCGTGTTACCTTCTTGAGGGTGAGGGGGTTGTCGTGCTCCCTCAGCTTCTTGTTCTTCACCAGGATGCGGAACTTGAGCTGGGAGGGGGAAGGCAGCTGAGGGTCCTCGCTGAAGTCCGAATCGAACAGGAACTTGGTCACCAGCCGTTCGCCAAATACGTTCTAAAAACCAAACCGACGACATTTTGTAAATTGATTGTAAAGCGCTTTGGGCTCATGGGCACTATATAAATGTGCTATTATTATTATTATTATTATTATTAATTCAACTTGGTACAACAAATGGGACAGTGGGTGGATGCCTCGTATGTCCATACGGGGATCTGGATGACCCCGCCCCATCCACGAGTCTATCCCCCCCTGTGGGGATACCGGGGGAGGGGGGGGGTCTTTCATAAAAATAGTTTCCCCACCTTCTGGAAGTTCTGTTCTTGATACTTCCCCTAATCTGCCACTCTCTTTGACTCCCTTTGCTTTCTGTCGTCTACCGGTACTATCTTTCTGACTTATTGGCACATTCTCCTGCCTTTTTTCTCTCCAAAAAGTTCTCTATATCATTTTTCTTCTTTGAACTCCTCTGAACTTGGAATGTGTCGGCTGTAAGCAGCGAGGAGACCAGTGAAAACTGAAAACCGGACACATATGTACCTTACCCATTATGGCCATCCTGGGAACGCAGAAGAAGAAGGCACAACAAAAAATGTGTTTGACAACGCCACTGTACAGCCCAGAAGATGGGACAGCGCAAAAAAAAAAAAAAAAAAAAAAAATGTGTTTGAATGATTTACAATCACAGTGGCTACGGTTACACCATTATTGTTACAACACACAGGCCATGATCAGCCAGGGGAAGCGACTGATACGAGTCAAATTATACGTCATCAAAATGTATTTTCTTATTGTTATTCTCTGCTATTCAGGGGAATAAAACAATTAAGGCTCATTACAATTCATATACCTGGAACTTCTGCGTATGTGTGTACGTGCCCATAAGCTGTACGACAATTTTCCATAAAAATGTTTAACAGCTTAGATGACATTAGCATTGATTCTCTTGTTACACTGTCCATTTATAACAGCACTAGAAATCAAGAGGGGAAATTACATACACAGCGTTGTAATACTAACAAATGTAAACATTGTTTCAGAAATCGAGTTGCTAACCTCTGGAATTTACTGACACCTAACCTAAAAAGAGCACCAACACTAAACAGTTTCAAAACTCTCCTTGACAAGGATGAAACTGTTAGCCAGCTATTTGTTTTAATACGAAGACTGACTTACAATCATAATTTTAAAGGCATGCTTTAAACAAACAAAACTGTGATCAATGAAGGGACATTTATAAGCCGCAAGGCTTAGGCTTGAGCCAGTCCCACATACTATATATACTATACTATACCATGCTATACTATACATACTAAACTAATAAAGTGCTCTTTGTCTTAAGTGTTCAAACATACAAGTGACATTTGTGTCAATACATAGTACAGTGGAACCTCCCTTATAAGACCTTCAAAAATCATCCAAAATGAGGTCTTATAAGGGAGGGGTCTTATAATAGAGGTAATTTTAATACTTATAAAGAAGAGCAATGTCTCAGAGAAGTAGGTCTTATGTGGGAGGGAGTCTTATAATGGGAGGTCTTATAAGGGAGGTTCCACTGTACGGAATATCAATGCTTCATATAGCTCTCCCTGATGATACAAATCACCTGTGACAAAATTGTAATACAGATAGACAGGAAGGGAAGGCTTAAAAAAGGCTATTGGAAACGGACAGAACAGATGACAAGAAAGGAAAGGGGGAAAGAAAAGAGGAGAGTAAACAAGGCACACTCACGATGAAGATCTGCGCCATTTTCTGTTGCTGCGGGATGGAGCAGTGGTTTTCGATGGACAGGATGACAGGGTAGGGGGAGGTAACAAAGGCACTTTTATTGATCGCCTCCACAACCGACTGCAAGTCAAAAACCAATTTGTCATGTTATTCTTAAAAATACATAATATTAATAATAATAATAATAATAATAATAATAATAAATAAAGCTTCTATAGCGCTCTTCAATGAAAGAAAAATCATCCTCGGAGCACTTTACAAATATTACAAGAGAAAACAATCAAGAAGAAAAACATTACAAAACATGAAGAAATATAAAATAAAAAATAAAATAAAAATATTACTATTACTTATTATTATTTATTAGCACTTACCGCAATAAATGTATAACTAAAAAAAAATTTGATGTGATTTTTTTGGAGTTGCACAATCATGTTCACAAGATACTACACGGGCAGTCAAGCAGAGAATCAAACCAAAGTACAATCACAACAACAACAAAAAACACCAATACTTCCCGAAGCTTCGCTCAGAAACTAACAACAGCAGCAGAAGCAACAACACAAATAATCACAATATCCCCTCCACTTCAGGACGGCGACCATGTACAGCACACCAATTCCCCACATTCTGACAGCTTTTAGTTTCCCAAAGAGAGCTATTTGTTTCAAGTTATGTCCTTTCACATAGGCAAGTATTATTTTCAATGAGTGTTGTTAGGGCTAGGGACATACCTTAAAAATGGTACACTACAACAAACGAAGCGATAAAAACTTTGGATAGGTTTACACAGGTGATGAGTTCTACTAAAAATAGGCACAAACTAAAAGCAGTTGTAACGGGGTGCTGTGCGACAAGGGCTGTATCTGTGTATGCCAGTCTGTCGCTTCCGACTATAACGTCCACACAGCAATGAACCCCAACTGCTATTCTTCTTCTTCTCCTAAAAAATCTCAGATTTTCTTCTTCTTCTTCTTCGATCGCTCAGTTTCCTGTCAATTATGAGCGCAGATGCGTCATGCTGCCGTAATGCGCCTAACTAAGAAATAGTTAGGCCCAGCAAGTCCGACTTCGGTTGGAGGAAATGTTTGAAAGCGTTTAGTGAAAAAAAGACAGGAGAATGGACCGGTAAGGCAGAAGGACAGTAGATGACAGTAAGCGAAGGGAAAAGGCAGAGTCAAAGAGTGACAGATTAGAGGAAGCTACAAGCACAGAACTTCCAGAAGGTGGGGGAACTATGTATACAAAAGACCCCCCGGTATCCCCATGGGGGAGAACATGAGATGAGACTGCTATTCCGGAGTGCTGGACTAACATTTGTCTATACAGTGGAGTCCGGGTAAAACGAATTTTAACGGAACACAGACTCAGTTCGTTGTATCAGGATTTCGTTATACATGTACATGCACAATGTATGTTGAAAACAAAAACCGTTCAAACACTCGCCAATGATAACCGAAAACATAAACTTGACCAGTTTGGATCGTCTGTCTTAATCACGGGATGTACAAGGCTTGAAGTAGTTCAGCAGTGTTGTCTGATGCTGGTCTGTTTTGGCACACTTTTCAACAAGTTTGTCCATTAAGTGACAACACATCACACAAATTTAGTTTGTTATAGGCTTTCACGAACTTTTCGATCTTTATTTTGAGCGCGAATTGTAAAGCGACCTTGAGAAACCGAATGATCTGTAGGAAGCCTAGGCCTAGCAGACGACCCAGTGTGAATCTAAATGAGTTCACGCATGCGCAGTTCATATTTTCCAACTTCCTTCCTCTTGACAACACTTTCTAGCTTGGAGTTTGAAGGCCTAGGTTTTTGCAGCGCATCGCACAGGCTGAGTTCGTTATAGGCTATTTTTCCAAGTAAATAAAATTATCCTGGGGCGTAGAACATGTGTTCGTAAAAAGCGGATGTTCGTTATTTCAAAAGGATTTTTTGTTCGTTATACCCATGGCTTTGCAAGTGACAAATAGAAGGGCATTTGCCGGGAAATTGAAGTCAGTTCGTTAATCGCGAAATTTCGTTAAAAGCGAGTTCGTTATAGTTGGACTCCACTGTAGTAGAGATGCTTTGCCTAGGGTACATCCCCACTCTCTCTGTCAAAGGCATAAGAGGACAGAATTTGAAAGTCCTCAAAGGTCAATCAATCCCTTTGGTTGCAGCAGTACCAACAAAACAAAGCTAGCGCAAACGCCCCCCTGCTGTGTGAGTCCTTTTCTTCCACAAAAAGAGCTTGTATTCATTACATCCGCAATCGGCAAGTTCCGTACAGAAACAACATACACATAAATAAGAAACGGGCGGACGGGATTGCGCGTGAGTTTCCACATGTAATGTACACACTCCTACATATTTCTTACTTCCAGTTTTTGCTTCGCGGACCGCGCATGGGTTTTCGCACGGAACTTCCGCATATGCGTGTACTTGCCCTTAAGCTGTACGACAATTTCACGTACAACGTCTCACTTGAGCATTGGCTCCATAACGACATTACTTTGAGGGGGATCTTGGTGGTGAGGGTGTGTCCGTGGTAGATGATGGGCATTACCTTGAAGGGGATCTTAGTGTAGGCATTACCTTGAAGGGGATCTTGGTGGTGAGGGTGTGTCCGTGGTAGATGGGCATTACCTTGAAGGGGATCTTGGTGGTGAGGGTGTGTCCGTGGTAGATGATGGGCATTACCTTGAAGGGGATCTTGGTGGTGAGGGTGTGTCCTTGGTACATGATGGGCATTACCTTGAAGGGCATCTTGGTGTGGGCATTACCTTGAAGGGGATCTTGGTGTGGGCATTACCTTGAGGGGGATCTTGGTGGTGATGAGGGTGTGTCTGTGGTAGATGATGGGCATTACCTTGAAGGGGATCTTAGTGTGGGCATTACCTTGAAGGGAATCTTGGTGGTGAGGGTGTGTCCGTGGTAGATGATGGGCATTACCTTGAAGGGGATCTTAGTGTGGGCATTACCTTGAAGGGAATCTTGGTGGTGAGGGTGTGTCCGTGGTACATGATGGGCATTACCTTGAAGGGCATCTTGGTGTGGGCATTACCTTGAAGGGGATCTTAGTGTGGGCATTACCTTGAAGGGGATCTTGGTGGTGAGGGTGTGTCCTTGGTACATGATGGGCATTACCTTGAAGGGGATCTTAGTGTGGGCATTACCTTGAAGGGGATCTTGGTGGTGAGGGTGTGTCCTTGGTACATGATGGGCATTACCTTGAAGGGGATCTTGGTGGTGAGGGTGTGTCCGTGGTAGATGATGGGCATTACCTTGAAGGGGATCTTAGTGTGGGCATTACCTTGAAGGGGATTTTGGTGGTGAGGGTGTATCCGTGGTAGATGATGGGCATTACCTTGAAGGGGATCTTGGTGGTGAGGGTGTGTCCGTGGTACATGATGGGCATTACCTTGAAGGGGATCTTAGTGTAGGCATTACCTTGAAGGGGATCTTGGTGGTGAGGGTGTGTCCGTGGTAGATGATGGGCATTACCTTGAAGGGGATCTTAGTGTAGGCATTACCTTGAAGGGGATCTTGGTGGTGAGGGTGTGTCCGTGGTAGATGATGGGCATTACCTTGAAGGGGATCTTAGTGTAGGCATTACCTTGAAGGGGATCTTGGTGGTGAGGGTGTGTCCGTGGTAGATGATAAGCATTACCTTGAAGGGGATCTTAGTGTGGGCATTACCTTGAAGGGGATCTTGGTGGTGAGGGTGTGTCCGTGGTAGATGATGGGCATTACCTTGAAGGGGATCTTAGTGTGGGCATTACCTTGAAGGGGATCTTGGTGGTGAGGGTGTGTCCGTGGTAGATGATGGGCATTACCTTGAAGGGGATCTTAGTGTGGGCATTACCTTGAAGGGGATCTTGGTGGTGAGGGTGTGTCCGTGGTAGATGATGGGCATTACCTTGAAGGGGATCTTAGTGTGGGCATTACCTTGAAGGGGATCTTGGTGGTGAGGGTGTGTCCGTGGTAGATGATGGGCATTACCTTGAAGGGGATCTTAGTGTGGGCATTACCTTGAAGGGGATCTTGGTGGTGAGGGTGTGTCCGTGGTAGATGATGGGCATTACCTTGAAGGGGATCTTAGTGTGGGCATTACCTTGAAGGGGATCTTGGTGGTGAGGGTGTGTCCGTGGTAGATGATGGGCATGCCGTCGTCGCCGTCCCAGCAGTCCAGCTCCACGCAGCGGCAGCCCTGCAGCAGCACCTGGCTGTACAGCTCCACCGAGGACTCCCCCTTCAGCTGGTGCCCCGTCAGGTAGGTGTTGTGCGACGACGCGATGAAGTAGTGAGGTAGCGGGTGGTCCATGTTCTGTGCGGGAGAAGACACACAGGTGTGTCAATCTATTGATATTGTCATCATTGTCATTGTCAACGTCAAAATCAACATCATCATCATTATCATCTGTCTGGTTCTTGTTGTACTATGACGCGATGAAGTAGTGAGGTAGCGGGTGGTCCATGTTATGTGTGGGAGTACACACACAGGCATGTCAATCCATTAACATTGTCATCACTGTCATTGTCATCATCATCATCATAATCATCATCGTCATCATAATCATCATCAGCAGCATCAATATCATGTCTGGTTCGTGTTGTGCGACGACGCGATGAAGTAGTGAGGCAGCGGGTGGTCCATGTTCTGTGCGGGAGTACACACACAGGCGTGTCAGTCCATTGACATCTGTCATCACTGTCATTGTCATCGTTGTCATTGTCATCATCGTCAACATCATCATCATAATCATCAATATTATATGTCTGGTTCGTGTCGTGCGACGACGCGATGAAGTTGTGAGGTAGGGTGGTCCATGTTCTGTGCGGGAGTAGACACACAGGCGTGTCAGTCCATTGACATCTGTCATCACTGTCATTGTCATCGTCATAATCATCATCGTCATCATAATCATCATCATCAATATCATATGTCTGGTTCGTGTTGTGCAACGACGCGATGAAGTAGTGAGGTAGCGGGTGGTCTATGTTCTGTGTGGGAGTAGACACACAGGCGTGTCAATCCATTGACATTGTCATCACTGTCATTGTCATCATCATCAACATAATCATCAATATCATATGTCTGGTTCATGTTGTGCAACGATGCGATGAAGTAGTGAGGTAGCGGGTGGTCCATGTTCTGTGCGGGAGTAGACACACAAGCATGCCAGTCCATTAACATTTGTCATTGTCATCATCGTCAACATCACGAGATATAACTCAGACATGAAATATACAGCATAAAGAAGGGAATTTCGGTTTTTAAGGTCAAACTTCAATGTCAAGGTCAGCATGCCAATACTTTATGCTCAGGTGTCTTCTGTCTTCTACCTTAGGTAATACACCACCACACAAATCTGAAGTGCTTCTGTCAAGAAAAATGTGGTAAATATGACCAATGTTTAGACCCCAACCACTTTGAAGGTCTACAAATGTTCATGACTTTGACCTTGATCGGTACCTCATCATCAGAAGTATCACAAGCAAAATACACCTACATGCTAAGTTTGAAGACTATAAGTCCAACGGCGTAGAAGATAAGTATGGCCCCTTAAAGATTTAAGGTTTTCAAAGTCATACATCAAGGTTAAAGTCACGACATCGATAAGTGATGCACGTGCAGCATCTAGACACCAAGTTTCATTAAGATTGGTTCAATGGTTTAGGCGCTATGACGTGGAACACAATTCGGTCACACACGCACAAATTCTCCCCCACACATACCCCCACAAACACAGACAGCAGGAAACGCACAGCCTTCGTCCCCATCGTAATGTAGTTCGGTTATTATAGAACTGGTACTACACAAACACACAAAAACACCAAGCAGCAGTGAGCTCACTTCATCGAGGCAGGGCGTCTTCTCGGGCAGGCAGGCGTAGTTGTCCTTGTCCATGAGGAAGCGGGCCAGGCCCTCGAAGGACAGGCAGCACTGGTCGCGCAGCACCGAGTCCGGCTCGTGCCGCTGGATCAGCTCCAGGATCTCGTGGTCCTCCTTGTGTTCGTCCTTGAATTGATGGGGGAACATTTATTGGATAAGCTAAATGATTGCGTGGATGGATGGATGGATGGATGGATGGATGGATGGATGGATGGATGGATGGATGATGGATGGATGGATGGATGGATGGATGGATGAATGGATGGAAGGATGAAGGACAACAAATCAAGGAAAAAAAGATAAGGAAGGATAATTATCATGGTCCTCCTTGTGCACGCCCATGATGGGAAAACCGTCAGATAGGTAAAATGAGTGGATGGATGGATGGGTAGATGGATGAAAGAAGGAAGGAAGAAGGGAAGGAAGGAAGAACGGAAGGAAGGAAGAACGGAAAGAAGGAAAGTTCTTATGATCATGGTCCTCCTTGTGCTCGTCCTTGATGGGGGGACATTGGATGAGCGAAGTGAATGGGTGAATGGATGGATGGATGGATGGATGGATGAAGGGAAAAAAGGAAGGAAAGAAGGAAGGATCTCATGGTCTTCCTTGTGCGCATCCATGATGGGAAAACCGTCAAATAGGTAAAATGGATGGATGGATGAAAGAATCAAGGACGGATCTCATGGTCCACCTAGTGCATGTCCATGATGGGAAAACCATCAGATAGGTCAAATGAGTGGTTGGGTGGATGGATGGATGGATGGATGGATGGATGGATGGAAGAAGGACGGAAGGAAAGAAGGAAAGATCTCATGCTCCCCTTGGTGCTCGTCCTGAGATGGGACCATCAGATAAGTGAAAAGAATGGCTGAATGGATGGATAGATGAAACAAAGAAGGAAAGAAGGAAGGAAAGAAGGAAGGAGAGAAAGAAGGAAGATCTCATGGTCCACCTTGTGCTCGTCCAGAGATGGGACCATCAGATAAGTGAAAAGAACGGCTGAATGAATGGATAGATGAAACAAAGAAGGAAAGAAGGAAGGAAAGAAGGAAGGAGAGAAAGAAGGAAGATCTCATGCTCCCCTTGGTGCTCGTCCTGAGATGGGACCATCAGATAAGTGAAAGGAATGGCTGAATGGATGGATAGATTAAATAAAGAGGGAAAGAAGGAAGGAAAGAGGGAAAGAAGGAAGATCTCAAGGTCCACCTTGTCCTCGTCCTGAGATGGGACCATCAGATAAGTGAAATGAATGGATAGATGGATGGATGGATGGAAGAATGGAAGGAAGGAAGAATGGAAGGAAGGAAGGATGGAAGGATGGAAGGAGAGAAAGAAGGAAGATCTCATGGTCCACATTGTGCTCGTCCAGAGATGGGACCATCAGATAAGTGAAATGAATGGGTGGATGGACGGATGGATGGAAGAATGGAAGGATCAAGGAAGGATGGAAGGAGAGAATGAAGGATCTCTTGGTCCTCGTTGTGCTCGTCCTGATCTTTGGGAACACCAGATAAGTGAAATAGATGGATGGATGGATGGATGGATGGATGAAAGAAGAAAGGAATGAAAGAAGGACGGACGGAAGGAAAGAAGGAAGGAAGGAAGGGTATTATGTTCCTCCTTGTGCTCGTCCTTGATTGGGGAACACCAGATACAAGGAAGGAAGGAAGGAATAAAATTAATGGATGGATAAGTGGATGGGTCAATGAATGAATGAATGAGTGAATGGATGAACGGAGGAATGGATGGGTGAACAGATTAATGGATACATGCTTGGATACATGAATGGATGAGCATCAAGCCAGAAAGCATACAGGTCCATGATCGGCCTCCACAGCTCCAGTATCTCGTGGTCCTCCTTGTGCTCACCCTCGATGGAGGACCAACAGATACAATAAAATGGATGGATCGATGATGGATGGATGGGTGCATGGATGGATGGATAGGAAGATAGGTAAGTGAAATAATTGATGGGTGGGTGGATGGATGGGTAGATGGGTAAGTGAAGTAATGGATGGATGGATGGATGGGTGGGTGGGTGGATGGATAGATGGGGGGATGGATGGGTAGATGGGTAAGTGAAGTAATGGATGGATGGACGGATGGGTGGGTGGATGAGTGGGTGGATGGATGGATAGGCTAAGATGTACTTTAGTCCCCCTCCTCATGCTCATGACCCTCAACCTAAACTCTGCTTCTTTCAGTTTTATGGAAATAATCATAGGCTGATCATAGCCCTAACCTTTTTTCCAAACATTTGCAGAATGTTGCTTCTCTGTGAAATATCGAGAGGGTGGGGTGACTAAAATACATAATAGCCGATGGGCTGATGGATGGATAAATGAAGGAATGAATGTGTGGACGGATAAATGAATAATGAACGAGTGGATGGGTAGATGGATGGTAGGATGGATGGATGGATGGGTGGTGGGATAGATGAATGGATGGATAGACATAGCATCAACTCTGTGACCGCAAAACACCTCCCCCCCCCCCCTCCCCAAATGTTGCACTGACTACAATGACCCTAAACCGAGTCCCATTTTTTATGTATTAGAACTATCCCTTTTTATAAAAGGATAAAGAGGCGAGTTCAGAAACCCAGGAGAGGCAATAATATGACAAGTGAACAACAACTACATCATTTCGCTTTCACTTCACCCCTACCATCATCCTGAAAAGAATAAATGAATAAATAAAAAATATATTAGACTGTTATGATTTTACGAAAAGTTGGTTGAAAAACATGCAAAAACGTGTAAAAGGAATCCTAAACAAGTGGTTGCATACATAATTGTGATGGGGAGAGAGGGAGATAATGAGAGAACGAGGAGTTGTAAGGTATATATCCCATTACTTATGCAGATACGATTATTATTATTATTATTATTATCAAACGCGCTTCTATAATGAACAGATGAATTACGCCTTTGTAATCATTGAAATCAACATAAAAATGGGAGTGCTTGAATTGATACCGTGGTGAATCTAACACTAAACAGACAGAACAAAGCAAAACAAACAACACACGTTTTCCACGAATAATTGCACAAACGTGCCTTCATTTTGTCCCCATGCCCTCAATCACACTCAGAACAGCAGAGGAGAGGCAACACGGCACAAGACTGAGAGAGAGAGAGAGAGAGAGAGAGAGAGAGAGAGAGAGAGAGAGAGAGAGAGAGAGAGAGAGAGAGAGAGAGAGAGAGAGAGAGAGAGAGAGAGAGAGAGAGAGAGAGAGAGAGAGAGAGAGAGAGAGAGAGAGAGAGAGAGAGAGAGAGAGAGAGAGAGAGAGAGAGAGAGAGAGAGAGAGAGAGAGAGAGAGAGAGAGAGAGAGAGAGAGAGAGAGAGAGAGAGAGAGAGAGAGAGAGAGAGAGAGAGAGAGAGAGAGAGAGAGGGAGATAGGGAGATAGACCGACAGACAGACAGAGAGATAGAGAGAGAGAGAGAAATAAAGAAAGACAGAGTGAAAATGGACTGCTGATTTTATTTACATAAATTAAACATGTTTCTCCGCTTTAATCCATGGACCTTCAATTCAAAACAACAACGACATCATCAACAACAACAACAACAACAAATTGACATGGAATCAAACACAAAATAACACTATCTACAACCTCCTGATAAAAGTACATTATTCTGATTTTGTTTTTATACATGCGTGCTACATGCTATTTTTTACAGAGCAGTGCTTTTGTGCGATTTTTGTGATTTGGTTTGTTCAAGATCAATAACGTTTCGGCCTTTGAAATAGCAAAAGCTAATCAATATCGACACTGAAATGCATGCACGCGCAAGCGTAATCTAATACCGCATCATTTCAGATGATGCATTTATCATACAATTAATTT
>CM065683.1:24166843-24184343 GCA_017654935.2 Phymorhynchus buccinoides
GCTGGTTCTCTGGGGGGGGTTCCTGACCTGTTGTGGTGTTTCTCGTCCGTGAACCTATAACAAAATCAACCCAAAGAAAAGGGCCCCAAACAAAACCTTACTCATGTCTTTGTCCCGCGGAGAAAAGGGCCGTCCCTTGAGGTCGTCTGGCGGGGCTCCCACGCTCTGCCTGGGCACAGCGATCAGCTCAAACAGCTCCTTCAGGTCCTTGCGGCAGCGCAGCCCGAACGACTTGAACAGGTCCACAAAGTCCAGGAACGATAGCTGCCCACACAGAAACAAAAAAGAACTGGGTAAAGATGCAGACCCACACACCCTCTCCTCCATTTCTCGGTTCTTTCCAGGTATTTTTTTATAACAGTGTTGCCTTTCTTGCTGCAGATTGGGCACTTCAACCTCTATATCGTTTGCTATATTTAACCCTTTCACCGCCAGCCATATTTCAGCCCAAAACTTCCATTAAATTTACCTGGGTAGAGAGCAAAATCCATATGCAGTATTGGGGAGTCTTCTGTGACATATAAAAAAAAGTCTATCCTTACTTCCGAAAACTAAAACAATAGGGTCTTTGGATAATACTATGATAATAGACCCCAATTTGATGCCTTTCAGTGACATATGTGTTAAATCACTGTGGTGCTAAAATGAGACTTCGGCGGTGAAAGGGTTAATGTTAATTTTCATCCATTTACACAATTAGAAATATGCATTCGATAACAGAGTAGTAGAAGCTAAAGGCAAGACGGAAAGGACGCAATGAACCAAGTCTGTGACCAACGCTCCGCGGCTGTTGTGTGTAACTGCGCTGCATTACTTAAATAATGGCCTTTATTATATGACTGCGATTAATTATTGAACAAAGATAATTAGCCCACAAAATTGATAAAATACAGCTTAATATTTGCTAAGAAACGCAAGTCTGGAAATGCGGGGAGAGCCGAGAAATCGAAGGGGGAGGGGGGGGGGTGTATTGATCTGCACCTTTACCAAGAACTGTTAGGCGGATCGTTGTTTGCCTGTCTTCTTGTGTGTGATATTGTTCTTTGTATCATAACTTATGCAGTGATGTACCGAGGATCGAAAAGTTGATAGGGCAAACTGTGCTGAGACAATAGAAACCAATAGGACAATGTCCTGGCTCTTGCAGCAACCAATAAGACAAAAGTTCACCATTAATAAAACTTTAATAAGACACTGGTCCCGCACAATAGAACATTTTCAATTTTAATAGGTCAATGGCCTATGACCGGGGCCTCGGGACATCACTGCTTATGACATGGTCAAACATGGACACGAACGACCTGATCCCTTGTGCACACCACATGGAGGAATGGAGGTCCCTGTCAGCTGCTGCTGCTGCCCATCAGCCCCCTCCCCCTCCCCCAACGACCATGAAGGTCAAGGGACGTAATAAATGAAAGGAAGGAGGGTGACATTCTTTTGCGGTTGTATGGCCCCCCCATACACTGCGTGAGTTTACATTGCAAAGCTTTCTGCAATGCTCGTGGTGCTAGACTGTTGGGTGCCTTTAAAGACCCACCACGTCACCCTTCACATTCCCTCTTATGCTAAGAAGATTTGCTAAGATTTCGTACCAGCTACTAGAGGGAAAACAATTGAAAACCGTGATTTTGACACGTGAAGTGGTGGGTCTTTAAAGACCCACCAGGTCCGTGAGTGAAAATCACGGGTTTCACGGGTGTCCCTCTCTCGCTGGTAAGAAATCTTATTTTGACCAAGAGTGGCTCCCATACAAATTTCCTCATGCAACGAAAACAAGACATCACTTTAAAGAGCAGCCTGGATCGTATATGAGGAAAGTCTGTATGTGGGCCACACCGACCCAGAAAAAAAAAAAGGGGACTTAGTCGTGTTGGGTCATGTGACGTAAGTGTCCCGCGCGACCCCTCTTTCTTTATCTACCCCTTCACCCCCCTCCCCCCCCCCCTCCTTTTCTTTTCTTTACTTGGCCGCCACGTTAATTGCCACCCACCATCTAAAGAATGCCGATTCCGGGATTGGTCCCTTTTGAAGGTCAATTTGTCTCCCCGGTCAGCACGTACCACCTACCGAGGTTATCTCCCTTCACCCCCCCCCCCCCCCCTTATCTACCGTCTCATCACGAGATAGTGATATCAAGAGTCGGTTCCCTTTGTAAGACACCGTGTCATTACCCATCACAAGAAAGTGACAACCGAGGTTATCTCCCTTTGAAGATGGTTTTGCCGTTCCGAGCACGAGAAGGATTTGAATCCGGCACGTGATAAGGATGTAATAGGCGCGTGATTGTTCGGTACATTTAGAACAGCATCTTGTGACGTGTCGACTGCTATAAACCAATAGCAGGCTTTCATTGTTTGAAAGTGAAGGCTATAATTGGCGTAGTGAGAAAAAGTTTTTCACACAAGACGCTGAAACTGACTAGAGCAACACCTCTCCCAGCCAGAATAGCCCACCTAGTAAGTCTTATTGATGACTGGTGATTGAGACTGGTTGTTTGTTTGACTCTAGTTTTGATCTAGATCCTATGTTCAATGATGAATAAGGAGTAGATAGATATGCTATAGAAAAGAAGTGGTAAACATTCTATTCTATTTATGTGCACTGATTATTTGTGTGTGTGTGTTTTTGACTTGAACACTTTTGGTACCAGAACCGGAGTTTATGCCTACTAACCCTTTTGTCTATTTTTAGTAGGAAACCTATGGGCCGCAATCTTGCACTTTATGATACCATTCCTTTCCAGGTGTTGGATGGAGAGTGATGATGTCTTGATCACCTTTTATGTTTTACTGATCTCAGTTTGTTAACTGAAATTCAGTTTATTTATTAACTACATGTAGTGCTATTGTACAAGGGAAGCCTTCAAGCCGGTTGGGATTCACTAATTCCCTGCCGACTGAAGCCCCTTGTCTCTAAGCCATAGAGATCTACATCCACCTTCTCCTGTGATTATCAGCAGGGCATCGTGGGCCGGAAGATCATCCCGGACTCCACCAAGCACCAAGACGGGATCGCCGCCAAGACGACCCGCACCCAGAATCCGCGAGGAGACCACGCCTGAACCGTGCCATCCCGCGAAGCCGTAACCGGAACGACTGGGAGCTACTCTCACCTGACGAGCAAGCCCAGAACTTCAAACAGCTAAGTCCACCTGACTGCGCCAATCATTTGAACTTTCCTACGGACACCGAAGATAATTAGTAACCCTTCCGGCATGGGGCGAACCTTATAGAAAGACAAAAGTCTTGTGAATCCTTTCGGATTTCATTGTGTTTTATCCATATTTTGTTTTGGCGCCATTGAGCTGCTTTATTATTATTGTTGCATAATCTTATGCAGATTTTGGGAGTAAATAAAATACAAGTGTCAAATAATCCTGAACCCTTTGGTCAGACTGATGAGAGTGGGAGTCTTGTAATTTCATGTAAAACCCTACTTCTCTCTGTCTGCCATTTAGAGCAATTCAACCACTTGTATTTCTTACAACCATCTGACGAGCCAGAACCCGGGCACAAATATAAATTTATTAGATGAAAAGGGGCCGGGAAAGTTGCTCATCTCCCATACCCTAGAGAAGTGGGCTAAAGGCAAATTTTCTAAAGTCTTCCCTAGGGACTTAGCCTTTTAACCCATTACCTCGTCACATCTAAGTGTGTCTTTAACAGTGTGAATAATTATACGAAAACCAGAGTAATCGTTACTTCAAATGGAGGATTACAGGGATAATATAAATGAACGGGGGGAAATAGGGGGGGAGAGAGAGAGAGAGAGAGAGAGAGAGAGAGAGAGAGAGAGAGAGAGAGAGAGAGAGAGAGAGAGAGAGAGAGAGAGAGAGAGATCCACAGAGAGACAGAGAGAGAGAGAGACAGAGATCCACAGAGAGAGAGAGAGAGAGAGAGAGAGATCCACAGAGAGAGAGAGAGAGAGAGAGAGAGAGAGACAGAGATCCACAGAGAGAGAGAGAGAGAGAGAGAGAGAGAGAGAGAGAGAGAGAGAGAGAGAGAGAGAGAGAGAGAGAGAGAGAGAGAGAGCACAGAAACAAAGGGAGACACAGAAGAGACTCAAAAAGGAGAAACAATAAAAAGAGTGAGAATGGAAAGATTCAGATAAGAAAGACAAAGAATGGAGCGACGGATTGAGGAGCACAGAATGAGAAAAATAATGTTGAAGTCAAAGACAGAGCCGAGGAAGGCCAACAGAGTGAACAACAGAGAAATACGTTCATGTAGGCCCACGTCAAGCTCTCTGTGCACGTCAACATCATTAACAAATTACGTGGGGTGAATGCCAGAACTGTCTATCTGTGTTCTTTATTCCTTTTGAGATAGACCGTTCTGGCAGGCACCCCTCGAAAATATCTCTATTTCCGCGTGACAACACGGTGCTAGGCCACTCAAAATATTAATAAGATGCCTTACAGCTCACTGGGTTTTCTATGGGGAAATAGTGATATTCTGTGAATTATGTTAAACGCGTACAGGGACCTTTTAGCTTACCTGCGTGGTAGACAGACAGAGATATAGAGACAGAGAGAGAGGTGGGGAGAGAGAGAGAGACACAGAGAGAGAGAGAGAGAGGGGAGAGAGAGAGAGAGAGAGAGAGAGGGAGAGAGAGAGAGAGAGAGAGAGAGGGGGGGAGAGAGAGGGGGAGAGAGAGAGGGATATAGACAGAGACAGAGATAGAGAGGGAGAGAGGGGGAGAGAGGGGACAGAGAGAGAGAGAGAGGGGGAGAGGGGAGAGAGAGAGAGGGGGGGTGGTGAGAGAGAGAGAGAGAGAGAGAGAGAGAGAGAGAGAGAGAGAGACAGAGAGAGAGAGAGACTGAGAGGGAGAGGGAGAGACAGAGACAGAGCGAGATACAAAAACAGAGACAGAAAGACGAGAGACAAAGATATATAAAAAGAACAGGCCTAATGTAAACACATCCACTTACCCATTTTCATCGAATAAAAACAACAACAAAAAACAAACGTTTTAACCCTGTCACCGCCAGCCATATTTCAGCAAAAAAATTTCATTAAATTTACCTGGGTAGAGAACAAAATCCATCTGCAGTATTGTGGGTCTTCTGTGACATATAAAATAAGGTCTATCCTTACTTCCCAAAACTGAAACAATAATAGACCCCAATGTGATGCCTTTTAGTGACATCGATGTCAAATCAATGTGGTGCTAAGGGTGAAAGGGTGAACATTCTCAACAACAACAAAATACATGTAAATCAAATACCTGCGTGGAATGAGTGATGGAGGCCCCGGAAGACTTGTCGGCGGCGGAGCGGGCGCCCAGGGACATCCGCCGGCGTCGGGAGCGGTAGCGGTTGGTGAAGCTGAACGTCAGGGACCGCTGCCTGAAGCCCGGGGTGGGGCTGGAGCGGCTGATGTGGTTCAGGTTGGGGTCGCTGGCGTGGGACTTGTGAATGTCGCTCCGCATCTGCGCGCACGTGTCAAGGCAAGGCACTAGTAGGTGAAAACTTGAAAACTTTAACTTTATTTTCCCCCAAGGATAAAGATTTTAGGGAAACGCCTAGTCTTCCAATTCAATTCAATACAACTTTATTCATCCTTGTGAAAAAATATTTCAATCTGTCCTTCATACGTATACGATTGATTGATGTTGATTGATTTTTATAGCCCCGTTGACTGCTACGGCCATGTCAGGGCTGTCACCACGTCAAAGATACGTATACGAACATAGAATACAAACATGGTAAGGCATACTATTACACATACATATTTGAACATAAAGGTGCTGTTATGATAAAAAAGATAGGTTTAAATACAGATTCTTCCAACCTGTCCTTGATACGTATACAAACATAGAATACAAACACGGCAAGGCATATTATTATTACACTTACATATTTGAACATAAAGGTAGCAAAGCAGGTGCTATTATGATAAAAGATAGGTTGAAATGTAGATTTATAAAACTTGCATACGCACATGCATAATTGTTAATTCTCGTGCGTGCATACATGCGTGTAACCATACACGCACACACCCGCACGTGCGCGCACACGCAAGCATACATGAGGTGAGGTGAGGGTGGGGGTGTGGGGCGGGTGTGGATGAAAAGACACTGGGTGAGATGACGATGATGATGCTGATGGTGAGGTGATGATCTGGATAATAATGATGTTGTTGTTGTTGTTGTTGTTGTTGATGGATGATGATGATGAAGATGATAAAGGTGATGGTGATGATGGTAACAATGACAACAACAACGATGATGACGATGTTGTTGCTAATGATAACACGGAGACGAGGAGGAGGAGGAGGAGGAGGAGGAGGAGGAGGAGCAAGGAGAACTGGAAATTCATGGTGAACTTATTTATATTGCAGAGGGTAGGATAGTTGGGGTGATGATGACACTAACAGACATTTTGACCAATGAAATATAGTTAAAACAAATCAATGGAAAACAAAACAAAAGTAACACCACAAATTGAACAGTCGTGAAATTAAGTAGTCGTGGCTGTTTTGTTTTCCGACAGGGTGTCTAGTAGATGAGCCGGCTTTATACGACTTTTCTGACGAGTCCAATAGACGATTTTCGGAAAAATAATAACTAGGGGAGAGCACTTCGTGAAAATTAGAGTTGTTTACCTTATTTACTCGGTCAAATACCATAGCAACAATGGCGTCGAAGAGTGAAGCGAAGCGAGTGAACGATTTGCAAACATTTTAAATTAGAAAGAGGGGTTAACTTAAACTACAAACTGATCTAACTTGCAAAAACGAGAACTCGCAAAGAAATAAACATTGAGATTGACCCAGATAGCTTAATGGCGAGTAACACAAACCGGGTGTGTCTAAATCTAGATCTACTCAAACACAGCATGTTCGGAGGGTGATTGTTACCATCTGAGGGGGCAATTGCTATCATACAGTCTTGACATCTGTATGCCCCCTCCCCCCCTTACCAACAATGCTTCAGAATAAGGGGTACCATTATAAATAACATGTTAACGGACAGATTGCTATCATGCATTTTTGGAAAGGGTTGACTCTACAGATGTAAAAAAAAAATTACACGATAGCAATTGCCCCCCCAGATGGTAATCATCCCTATTTGGGGGATCTACCTGATGGCAAAGTAACTTCCCCTGTTTGACCGATTGAATTAGGCAAGATCACTCCCATACACCATAAAATTACTCTCCTGAATTATTTCCGAACAATTCCTATTGGCATTGATTGTTTTCAGCCTAGTATTAAACCACACAAGCATCTCACCTTTCGCAGAGGGCTGGGTGTACGTTTAGTCTTGGACCCCCCTCCCCCGCCCCCTGCACTGCCGCTGACCCCGCCGCTGACCCCGCGCGCACCGTGACCGTGACCGTGACCTTCCGGGATGCCCCCAGAGATGCTCACACCCGTCCCCTTCTCTGACTGCTGAACAGAACACGTGAAAAGAACACTGAAGGGCCAGCCTCACCTCCACTAAAATCGCACGACTGTACGGTACGATTCGATCACGCGGTCTCGATGCGCCAATCCTATTTTTTCTTGGAGACCACGTGATCGAATCGTATCGTACAGTCGTGCGATTTTAGTGGACGTGTGGCCAAGCCTTAAGTCGCAAGTTAATTATGTGTGTGGTTTCACGATCGTTGCAATTTGTTTCATTCAAGGAATCAATTTATCAGATCGGAATTTAGTCTCGGATTTTTTCCCCCAAAAAATATACTAATGCGTGTAATTAAAAAATGTTTTTGGCACGCACGCACACGCACACACACACACACCCACCCCTCCATTTCTCGGTTCTTTCCGGGGGGGTTTTCAGTCTTGCCTTTCTTATCGCAGATTGAGCACTTCATCCTCTATCGTTTGCTATATTTAACGCTAATTTTCATCCATTTACATAATTTAAATATGCATTCAATAATAGTGGAAGATAAAGGCAAGACGGAAAAAACGCAATGAACCAGGACTGTGACCAACGCTCCGCGGCTGTGTGTGAGTGACAATGGAGTTTTACGTCCTCTTGGTCTGAATCAGACACATATGGGACATTTGTAAATACAAATATGGCGGGAACAATACTGGAGGCAATGCCCGGAGGCAGTACAAAACCAGTAATGTCCCGATTTTGTATTAATACAGATAGCTGTAGCGGTGACCACGCATGTTCATATACTGATCCCTTCTCGGCCTTTTGGCTAAGACAGTGATTCAGGAACATAATTTTTTGTTTATACCCTGGTTGGTTTGTTCAGCCCGTCGTACATGGCGAAAGCCGATACGCGACGTTAAACTGAACTTCCACCGGTGACCACACCTCGGACCGCCACAAGTAACGACCAGGCTGTTGTGTGTATTGCACTATATATATAGGAGGGGGGGGGGGGGGGGGGGGCTATTAAGTAATGGCCTTTATCGCGACTGCAATTACTTATTCAACAAAAATAGTTAGCTCAATTTAATTTTTTTTTAAATACAGCTTAATGCTTGGTAAGAAAGGCAGGTGTTAAAATGCGGGCAGAGCCGAGAAATGTAAGGGGGGTGGCATATCTGCACCTTTACCAAAATTTTAAAGAGGAAAATAAGCTGCTTTAAAAAACGTGGTCTGGCCTGTTAGTCTGTGTAAGCTCATTGCGAATAGGATTCAGTATTAGACATACACTCGAACCAATCCACTCTTCGTCGAAATGTGTGAATAAATGTAGGTACAGGCATCCATTATTGGATCCACTGCCAACTCCTTATGCACTGCCTTTCCAGCTCTTGACATGTTGGGTTCAGGGAGTAGCTACACTACAAGGTTTACTTGCATCCCTTTAATTAGAGGATCACCTCAGTGGATGGCTCTTTCTACCCACATGTATTACATTTTTCAAATCGCTATTTCCGCATTTTAATAACATTTATTTTACCCATAATGTTCATTTTTCTTTTCACCTTGTGCTGGTTTGCTTAAATTGTGGACTTTTCGGCCTAGTGCAGAGTGGACACCATTCTTTTATTAGAAATGTTTTCCTGTTGGGGTTGATCCACAAGATAGTGTTTGTTAGCAGATATACATACTGACGAGAATTCCATAAATTCGAAAGAGATCTGGCTATGTACTTGCTCATACACTGTCTGTCCCCCATTGGGACAAAAAGTAAACCAGCACAATCTTTTACTTTTATTTTACACAGTTAGTGGTGTTTGTGGTTTCTTTGATCAAATAAATGTAGGCCAATGAGACTAAAATTAGGCCCTGGTTTTTAAAACAAGTAAAACTTCACTGGGTTGTGTTATCTATTAGTCTTCAGAACGTTTGCTGTGTGTTTACCATCCGAATTTACTTGTGTAGAGTGGCACAGAGGTAACGCGTTCGCCTCGTGTCAAGTAAACCCGAGTTCGAACCTGGGTACAGGGGATTTTCCCTCTCACTTTGCACTAGGCCTTACGGTCTGAACGTGGAGTCTTTCGGATGAGACGATAAACCGAGGTCCCGTGTGCCCATGTACTTAGCATAAGCTAAACCCAGTGGCAACAAAAAAGTTGTCATTTGGTCAAAATTTCCCCTTTCCTTCCTCATCAGTCACACTAAAATCGCATGCAAAAATAATAAAATAGGTGGTGTGATTGAAATTCTCAGTCTTGAGACAATAAAGTTCTCTGAATTTTAAAAATTGTCATCATCCCAAAAACCGAAGCGCTTAAACACTATGGTACAAACGCACCAGCTAGGGATGAGAACATTACGTGTGCGGCCACACTCCCGACTTCGGAGGATTTGGGAGATTGATTATGTTATGCTAGGAGCTTGCCATGGCTAGAGACATCCCCCGCATAACCATGCAGAGCATAACAGCATTTTGATGTAGCCTTGGTGTTCTAGCCTATGTCAATTGGTCTGACACAGCCTTAAGCCAAGGCGTAGCTCAATGCCTGGATGAAGGATTAATTCCTTTTATTTTATTTTCTTTGTCGATCGCTCAGACGGGTGGTTTTTTCCTGTCGCATGAGCGTAGATGCGTCTCGCTGCCGTTATGCGCCTGCTGAGAAATCACTAGGACCCGCATGTACCCTCTTCGATTGGAGAAACATTTTGTAAGAGTTTACAGAACAAAGGCAGGAGAATGGACCAGTATTATTAGGCAGATAAATAGTGGCTTTTGGGATGATGACAATTTTTAAAATTCAGAGAACTTTATTGTCTCAAGACTGAGAATTTCAATCACATAAAGACACACATGAGATCTCGAAAGCATGCAAAACAACTTAAAAGAAAATATTTGGATGCAGAATCATAATACGATCAAATCGTTTCCAGACATGAATGCTAAGATACAAACGCTACATAAGACATACGCGATGATAACATCGTTCCAAATATGCTAAGATACATAACAGTACACAAACATTCAATACTAAAATACAACAACAAAAACAACAACAGTAGCAGCAGGCATTGAGTGTGTCACCTTGCTGGAGTAGAAGTTGGAGCTCATCCTCTTCTTGAAGCCCACCCCGAAGCTAGGGGTCCGCTTGAAGGACACCTGCTGGTCTGAGGTGGTGCTGCTAGTGCTGGGACCGGTCTGCCACGACCGCCCCCCGAACACCTGGGGTAGAGCACCACATCCATTTCAACAAGTTAGATAGAAGACACTTGAATGAAATCCATTTGACAGTGTACGATAGAAGACCATCAACACAGCATCATCATCATCATCATCATCATCATCATCATCAGCAGCAGCAGCAGCAGCAGCAGCAGCAGCAGCAGCAGCAGCAGCAGCGGCAACAACAATAGCAAACACGTACAAAAACCAGTTTTGTGTTAGAAGTAAAGTAAGAGAGAACAGAAGTAAAGTAAGAGAGAACAGAAGTAAAGTGAGAGAGAACAGTCTATCGTGTGTTTTGTGTAAGAAGTAACGTAAGAGATAACAGAAGTAAAGTGAGAGAGAACAGTCTATCGTGTGTTTTGTGTAAGAAGTAACGTATGAGAGAACAGAAGTAAAGTGAGAGAGAACAGTCTATCGTGTGTTTTGTGTAAGAAGTAAAGTAAGAGAGAACAGAAGTAAAGTGAGAGAGAACAGTCTATCGTGTGTTTTGTGTAAGAAGTAACGTAAGAGAGAACAGAAGTAAAGTGAGAGAGAACAGTCTATCGTGTGTTTTGTGTAAGAAGTAACGTAAGAGAGAACAGAAGTAAAGTGAGAGAAAACAGTCTATCGTGTGTTTTGTGTAAAGTAAGTAAGAGAGAACAGAAGTAAAGTGAGAGAGAACAGTCTACGTGTGTTTTGTGTAAGAAGTAAAGTGAGAGAGAACAGTCTATCGTGTGTTTTGTGTAAGAAGTAAAGTAAGAGAGAACAGAAGTAAAGTGAGAGAGAACAGTCTATCGTGTGTTTTGTGTAAGAAGTAACGTAAGAGAGAACAGAAGTAAAGTGAGAGAGAACAGTCTATCGTGTGTTTTGTGTAAGAAGTAACGTAAAGAGAACAGAAGTAAAGTGAGAGAGAACAGTCTATCGTGTGTTTTGTGTAAGAAGTAAAGTAAGAGAGAACAGAAGTAAAGTGAGAGAGAACAGTCTATCGTGTGTTTTGTGTAAGAAGTAAAGTAAGAGAGAACAGAAGTAAAGTGAGAGAGAACAGTCTATCGTGTGTTTTGTGTAAGAAGTAACGTAAGAGAGAACAGAAGTAAAGTGAGAGAGAACAGTCTATCGTGTGTTTTGTGTAAGAAGTAACGTAAGAGAGAACAGAAGTAAAGTGAGAGAGAACAGTCTATCGTGTGTTTTGTGTAAGAAGTAAAGTAAGAGAGAACAGAAGTAAAGTGAGAGAGAACAGTCTATCGTGTGTTTTGTGTAAGAAGTAACGTAAGAGAGAACAGAAGTAAAGTGAGAGAGAACAGTCTATCGTGTGTTTTGTGTAAGAAGTAACGTATGAGAGAACAGAAGTAAAGTGAGAGAGAACAGTCTATCGTGTGTTTTGTGTAAGAAGTAACGTAAGAGAGAACAGAAGTAAAGTGAGAGAGAACAGTCTATCGTGTGTTTTGTGTAAGAAGTAAAGTGAGAGAGAACAGTCTATCGTGTGTTTTGTGTAAGAAGTAACGTAAGAGAGAACAGAAGTAAAGTGAGAGAGAACAGTCTATCGTGTGTTTTGTGTAAGAAGTAACGTAAGAGAGAACAGAAGTAAAGTGAGAGAGAACAGTCTATCGTGTGTTTTGTGTAAGAAGTAACGTATGAGAGAACAGAAGTAAAGTGAGAGAGAACAGTCTATCGTGTGTTTTGTGTAAGAAGTAACGTAAGAGAGAACAGAAGTAAAGTGAGAGAGAACAGTCTATCGTGTGTTTTGTGTAAGAAGTAACGTAAGAGAGAACAGAAGTAAAGTGAGAGAGAACAGTCTATCGTGTGTTTTGTGTAAGAAGTAACGTAAGAGATAACAGAAGTAAAGTGAGAGAGAACAGTCTATCGTGTGTTTTGTGTAAGAAGTAAAGTAAGAGAGAACAGAAGTAAAGTGAGAGAGAACAGTCTATCGTGTGTTTTGTGTAAGAAGTAACGTAAGAGATAACAGAAGTAAAGTGAGAGAGAACAGTCTATCGTGTGTTTTGTGTAAGAAGTAACGTAAGAGATAACAGAAGTAAAGTGAGAGAGAACAGTCTATCGTGTGTTTTGTGTAAGAAGTAACGTAAGAGATAACAGAAGTAAAGTGAGAGAGAACAGTCTATCGTGTGTTTTGTGTAAGAAGTAACGTAAGAGATAACAGAAGTAAAGTGAGAGAGAACAGTCTATCGTGTGTTTTGTGTAGAAGTAAAGTGAGAGAGAACAGTTTATCATGTGCTTTGTGTAGGAAGTAAAGTGAGAGAGAACAGTATATCATGTGCTTTGTGTAGGAAGTAAAGTAAGAGAGAACAGTGTATCATGTGTTTTGTGTAGAAGCAAAGTAAGAGAGAACAGTTTATCGTGTGTTTTGTGCAGAAGTAAAGTGAGTGAGAACAGTGTATCGTGTGCTTTGTGTAGAAGTAACGTAAGAGATAACAGACGTAATTAAAGTAAGGGAGAACAGTTTATCATGTGTTTTGTGTAAGAAGTAAAGATAGAGAACAGTGTACCATGTGTTTTGTGTAAGAAGTAAAGATAGAGAACAGTGTACCATGTGTTTTGTGTAAGAAGTAAAGATAGAGAACAGTCTACCATGTGTTTTGTGTAAGAAGTAAAGATAGAGAACAGTCTACCAGGTGTTTTGTGTAAGAAGTAAAGATAGAGAACAGTGTACCAGGTGTTTTGTGTAAGAAGTAAAGATAGACAACAGTGTACCAGGTGTTTTGTGTAAGAAGTAAAGATAGAGAACAGTGTACCATGTGTTTTGTGTAAAAAGATAGAGAACAGTCTACCAGGTGTTTTGTGTAAGAAGTAAAGATAGAGAACAGTGTACCATGTGTTTTGTGTAGAAAGATAGAGAACAGTGTACCAGGTGTTTTGTGTAGAAAGATAGAGAACAGTCTACCATGTGTTTTGTGTAGAAAGATAGAGAACAGTGTACCATGTATTTTGTGTAGAAAGATAGAGAACAGTCTACCATGTGTTTTGTGTAGAAAGATAGAGAATAGTCTACCATGTGTTTTGTGTAGAAAGATAGAGAACAGTCTACCATGTATTTTGTGTTGGAAGTAAAGTAAGAGAGAACAGTCTACCGTGTGTTTTGTGTAGAATTGAAGGAGATATCAGCAGAAATAAACAACCCAAACACCACACAAAGAACAACAAACACAACAACCAAAGAACAAAACAAAACAAAAATAAAACAAGCCAAGAAACCCCACTTTTGATTTCCACGCAGAATAAAAAATAAACGAAAAAAGTTTGTTTGTTTTGTCAAAATGTCACCAAAGTTCTTTAATCTTTTGAACAATGAAGACAAATAATAAAAGTTCCCATCAACTTCATTTCTGATTTATTTCGTTGTTTTCCAACTCCTCCTCATCGTTTGTTGATACTGTTATCATGTTTGCAGAAGAAGAAGAAGAAGAAGAAGAAGAAGAAGAAGAAGAAGAAGAAGAAGAAGAAGAAGAAGAAGAAGAAGAAGAAGAAGAAGAAGAAGAAATAAAGAAGAAGAAGATGATGAAACTAAGCCCAGCATGTATATAGGAAAAACCAATCTCCATGTTTGCTTTATTTCGAGAGAAAAAAAGAAGAAAAAAAACAGGCAAAAAAGAAAAAAGAAAAAAAGCAAGACATCCTTCTACTTCCTGAAGCCCATTAGGACGTTAATGGAGCAGGGAAGATGATTTAGGGCACTGGGGGAGAGAGAGAGAGGAGAGAGAGAGAGAGAGAGAGAGAGAGAGAGAGAGAGAGAGAGAGAGAGAGAGAGAGAGAGAGAGAGAGAGAGAGAGAGAGAGAGAGAGAGAGAGAGAGAGAGAGAGAGAGAGAGAGAGAGAGAGAGAGAGAGAGAGAGAGAGAGAGAGAGAGAGAGAGAGAGAGAGAGAGAGAGAGAGAGAGAGAGAGAGAGAGAGAGAGAGAGAGAGAGAGAAAGGGGGAGAGAGAGAGAGAGAGAGAGAGAGAGAGAGAGAGAGAGAGAGAGAGAGAGAGAGAGAGAGAGAGAGAGAGAGAGAGAGAGAGAGAGAGAGAGAGAGAGAGAGAGAGAGATGGATACAAGAGAAACAAACACACACACACTCACTCACACACACACACAGAGGGGTGTTAATCAGCTTGGACGTGCACATCAGAGACCAGAGTTGCCCAAAACATGGCGTGTCAAAACTCATCACAATGTTTACCTACCCCCCCCCCCCCCCCCCACCACCACCACCCCTGCAGCTGTCAACACGTAAGAGAGCTGGATCTGATAACAGGGATAGCGAGGGGAGGGAGTGGTGGGCCCAGCCACACTACATACGAATCGACCCCAATACGATACGATTGTGACGATGTCTGCGAGTCAATGATTCACGTGAAATACGTCTTTCGAAGTCGGAGTGTGGCTGCCCACGGTTAGCGGGGTAATGAAAAACGGCCAGGCACGGCGTAAATGTTCTCATCACGAGATGGTGCATTGGTACCATGATTAGTGTTCAGGTGCTTCGGCTGTTGGGATGAGCTCTGGAGTCTTTTAGCCGGGGTACGAAAACAAACAACAACATGGAATACTTCCGTCTGAATATAACTCTACTTCTTTCGTTCACTACACTCATGTACACCGCAATACAGGAACCGAATAAAATGCCCGATACAAAAATAAATTTTTATCAGATTCGTGTACGAGACCTAATTATAGTGAACATAACCAGTAGGATTTCGTTAGATTTCTTCAGACAGTTTCTCGGTTAGTTGTATTTTTCCGTTTTTGCCTTTCTTACCATACATAAAACTGTATTTTAGGAACATGTTTAGCTAATAACCTTTTTGGAATACTAACCCTAACCCTACCCCCCACCCTATAAGACGGGAAAACGCAACGAACCACAACTGTGACAAATCGCGGTGTACTGCAGTACATAGTGGGGGGTAGGGCTAGGGTTAGGGATAGGGTTAGTATTCCAAAAAGGTTATTAGCAAAAAAAAAGGTTCCTAAAATACAGCTTTATGTATGGTAAGAAAGGCAAAAACGGAAAAATACAATTAACCGAGAAACTGTCTGAAGAAATCTGACGAAATCCTACTAGCTATGTTCACAATAATTAGGGGAGGGGTTGTTAATTTGCATCTTTACCGAGGCTCTGTTTTGTTTTATTTTGTTTGTTTGTTGTTGTTTTCTTAGGAAAATGTTACTTATCCAGACACAACTTTGACTGTTTTGTTTGTGATTTTGCGACTTATTTTTATTTTGCATAATCTTCCGCGGGTTTAAGAGTGTCCACAATAGTATCACCATGGCAAAGAATAATGTTCATGTTTATACGCTACCTGTTCGTCCAGCTGTTTATCTTTTAATCTGCTGGTGCAATTCATACTAAGTTATTTATTAACAGAACGGTAGCATTTTCCAAATAGTATTAACAACGGATAGGAGTCGATAGCATTAACCCCTTCCATGCCTGCTGCGAGATACTTTTGATAGTCATAGCTTTGGAACTATGGTTTTGTGGTTAAGATATGCCAGGAAAGATATCGATATATCTCTAGACCATTTTTCTCAGATGGAGTCTTTTGTTTTGAACTTTAAAATAAGAAAATCGAGAATTTATCAGTTTGCCTGTGGCAAGTGAAGGGATTAAGGTCTGTGTACACGTTAACATTATTCATAAAATATCACTACTTCCCCATGGCAACAGAGTGAGTTGTAAGTCATATTAAGGTCTGTGTACACGTTAACATTATTCATAAAATATCACTATTCCCCCATGGCAACAGAGTGAGTTGTAAGTATGTGTACACGTTAACATTATTCACAAAAAATCACTACTTCCTCATGGCAACACAGTGAGTTGTAAGTCATATTATGAGTGGCCTGACACTGTGCTGCCATGGGAAAACAGTGATATTTTGTGTATAGTGTTAACGTGTACATAGATCTTTAACAGAAGCTTTGTGAAAAACGAAAGTAAAAACATAATAAATACAGTGGAACCTCCCTTATAAAACCTTCAAAAAGCATCCAAAATGAGGTCTTATAAGGGAGGAGTCTTATAAGGCAGGTGATTTTAATACTTACAAAGAACGGCAATGACTCAGAGAAGTAGGTCTTATGTGGGAGGGAGTCTTATAATGGGAGGTCTTATAATGGAGGTTCCACTTTATATTCCAGTGCGCTTGCACTTAGGCATACCACAAAATACAGGAAAACCTAAACATTCCAGAATGGAGATAAAGGGTACCCAGCCAACTTATTCTGTAAACGGAGCGCACAGTAGGAAGCATACTCACACGGGACTACTGTATTTGAGTCAAATTTTAACAAAACAAACCGGAAGGCTTTTATATGCCTAAAGGATTATTACCTCTCTGTCCCATTGGTTTCAAGTCTCCCCCCGAAGTCGGAATGTGGCTGCCCACGTGGCGGGGTAATCCCCAAAAAAATCACACACGTAATGTTCTCATCCCTAGCTCAGTGATGCATTTGTACCACCATAGTGTTCAAGTGCTTCGGCTGTTCGGACGATCCCTGGAGTCTTTTAGCCAGGGTACGACATTGACAACAACATCAACAACGAGTCTAGCAGACTCAGTATTATTTTTCAAAGCTTATATTTCTCGATAAATCGAAGGTAATCAACCCTTGTTAAAAACAAAAAGAGAGAGAGAGAACCCTCCATAGTATTCGTATCTGTTTCGCTTAATTAGTTAGTATTTCTTTCCCGAATCTTTGCAAAATCGACCCTGGTTACTGAGCTTGGATTGTGAGCTTTACAGACACCCCCCCCCCCCCCCCCCCCCCCTCTCCGCCCCTCCCCCCCCCCCCCCCCCCGGGAGACTTGACAGACAGCAGTAATACCTGTGCGTGTGTGTCGGGGTGGGGGTGGGGGGTGTCTATTTTTGGTAGATAACTCTTGTGTGGCTTTGGTCGTGTCAGCCCCCCGTGGGGATACCGAGGCGGGGGGGGGGGGGGGTGTCTTTTGCATAAATAGT
>CM065683.1:24191843-24194343 GCA_017654935.2 Phymorhynchus buccinoides
AGTGGATAGGGCTAGGATCAGCCTGGGTTTTTGTCATTAAACTGAAAAGAACCAGATTTCGATATCAAGAATCATAAACATGTAGGGGATAGAGTTAGGATCAGCTTAGAGTAGTCATGAAACTGAAAAGAACCAGACTTTGAGATCGAGAGTCGCAATCATGAATATGATAAGGTCAGGATCAGCCTATGCATGTTGTTATGAAACTGAAATAAGCCAGAGTTTGAGATCGAGTCATAAATATGAAGAGGATATGGTTAGGATCAGCCTAGGGTTGTTGTGAAATTGTAAAGAACCGGACTTTGACACTGAGAGCCATAAAATGAATATGATAGGGCCAGGATCAGCCTAGGGTTATTGTCATAAAACTGGAAAAAAACAGACTTCGAGATCGAGAGTCGTAAACATGAAGAGGATAAGAATAGGATCAGCCTACAATTGTTGTCATTAAACTGAAAAGTACCAGACTTTGAGATCGAGAATCATAAAGACGAAGTGGATAGGGTTAGGATCAGCCTCGGGTTGTCATGAAACTGAAAATAATCAGACTTTGATATCGAGAGTCTGAAGAGAATAGGGTTAAGATCAGCCTATGGTTGTTGTCATGAAACTGAAAGAAACCAGACTTTGACTTTTGAGATAGAGAGTCATAAACACAAAGAGAGTACGGTTGTGTGAATGAAACTGAAAAGAACCAACTTGGCTCATGGTCGTCTTTCACTGTCACCTGATTGTGTCCGTCTGCAAACCTTTGTACTAGGCCTATAGAGACTGACCCTGCTTCCATAGCTCAACACCACAGCACAGAGAGAGTCGCAGCACTAGGCCTACCTAATGGTTTCGATCAGTTGCTAGGCTAACGCATATTCATGAGTCTCTCAACGGGCGTGTGTGCATCAATGAAAAAGAAAGGGGGGGGGGGGGGGGGGGGGGGTCAAGGAATAGTCAACTGATAAATGAACGTGAGGACAGAAGAATATAAAATCCATCCATAAGTCTTTCTTCAAAATAAAGGATTTGATGAATTTACAATGCCAAGCAATATAGAAAGAAAACGTTTTGTTTCTAATATCTGAGTAATAGCAAAATGAACAGCCTTCCTTCACAGTACCACCCCCCCCCCCCCCCCCCCCCTTCCCCAAGCGAATATTGTCTGCTAAATGAAATCCATTTGACATGACACATTTCGCTTTGTTTTGAGGCCCTGTAAAGGATTATCCTGCCAAAACGGCGAAAAATAAAAATGTTAAGTGTGCAGTCATTTTATTTTTGTTTTTGTTATTATTATGAAGAATGCATTTTTATCTCTTTTGACAATGCACTTGCTGTGATATAGCAAAAGTTTGGCAAGGCACTTCCGTGATTTTGCAAAGGTTTAAGCAGACAACACGAACGTCAGTGGAGTGAAGGGGTAGGGTGGGGTGGAGCATAGCCGACAGTAGTATAGTTAGCGATTGGCAACGAGTGGAGGGGGGGGGGGGGGGGGGGTAGCAAGAATGTTTAAAGGTGGACCCTGACGGATGAGTTTTTGCAAGAAACACGTCGAGATCACCAGAAAGACAGCCTTTTCAAGGCTTAGAAAACTCACTTCGCTGTGGTTTCCTAGACATTAATCTGTCAAAACATTGTGATTCCTCCTAAGCAGATGTACCAGAGAGAAGCCATTTTGAATAGGGTGGGTGAAGGTATTAGGTATTAGGTACTTTATAGTCACAAAGGCGTCTCTGTGAAATTCGGGTTGCTCCCACCTGGAGAGCGGGTCGCAGCCAGAGAGAGAGAGCGAGAGACAGACAAAGAGACAGACAGACAGACAGAGACAGACAGACAGACAGAGACAGAGAGAGACAGAGAGAGAGAGACAGAGAGAGAGAGAGAGAGAGAGAGAGAGAGAGAGAGAGAGAGAGAGAGAGAGAGACAGGCAGAGAGTGAGAGAGACAGACAGAGAGAGAGAGACGGAGAGAGATACACATAGACACACATAGAGAGACAGAGAGAGAATGAGAAAGAGAGACAGAGAGAGAGAGAATGAGAGAGAGGGAGAGAGAGAGGAGAGAGACAGACAGAGAGAAAAAGAGAGACAGACAGAGAGAGAGAGCGGGGAGAGAGACAGACAGAGAGATAGAGACAGAAAGAGACAGAGAGAGACAGACAGAGCGAGAGAGAGAGAGACAGAGAGAGAGAGAGAGACAGACACAGAGAGAGAGAGAGACAGAGAGAGAGAGAGAGACAGAGAGAGAGAGAGAGACAGAGAGAAGAGAAGACAGACAGACACAGAGAGAAAGACACAGAGAGAGACTACGGTTGTGTGAATAAAACTGAAAAGAACCAACTTGGCTCATATTCATCTTTCACTGTCAACTGATTGTGTCCGTCTGCTAACATTTGTACTAGACCTAGGCCTACAGGGACTGACCCTGCTTCAATAGCTCAACACCACAGCACAAAGAGAGTCGCATCACTAAGCCTACCTAACTGTTTTGGTCAGTTGCTAGGCTAACGC
>CM065683.1:24199343-24211843 GCA_017654935.2 Phymorhynchus buccinoides
GTGTGTGTGTGTGTGTGTGTGTGTGTGTGTGTGTGTGTGACAGTGCACGCGTGCGCACACATGTACGTGTGTATGTTGTTTAAAGGAGATGTCACAACACTATGGTCCTATTTCGGATCTCCTATTTCAGTTGCTGGTTTCATCTTTTTTTCATTTAAATTTTTTTTAAATTTAGGTTCAATATCACAACAATCTGTTCGTTATCAGATTGCATAATGATACCACATGCTTGCTTAAAATGTTCAATGTAAAAACTGCGAGGGAAAATAGGCTAATCGTTAACCCAAAATATGTATTATATTTTTTTCTCTTAAAATAAACAAAGTTTAGCCTATTTAAAAAAAAAATTAAAACCCTCCACTGTCCCCGCCTTTCTTTTCAGGCTTAGCCTATTAAGTTAACCGAGGCACCAGCGCAGACGAGAGAGAAGATCTCGAGGAGCGTTTTGTCTATGCATCCAGGCCAATTTTGTAAGGACATAAATCACAACCCGTTAGTTTGGACCAGACTCATGACTCTTGAGCTCTTCCTTTCATATTATCGAATCATACTCTAGAATACTGATGCATCACGAATGCCTTCCATCCATACGTCAAAATAGAGAGCCGATACCAGGAGTTCCAGTATATTGATTGTTTGCTATCCGGCCTGAAGGTGAAGTGATCTTGCAAGTGTGCGTTTCTCTCTCTTCTACTCATTTCCAACATCCATATTTTCTGCAAATCACCAGTGTTGGATTTCTCAGGCTTTTTTTCCCCGAAGGACACTTTAGTATAACAGAAAATCGCACACGCGCGCACGCACACGCACACTAACACACACACACACACACACACACACACACACACACACACACACACACACACACACACACACACACGCACGCCCGCGCGCGCGCGTGCGCATACACACATTTCCGCGCATGTGCACAAACCACTGGAACATGCTTTTAATGGAGAAAAAACATGCAATGTCATAGTAAGGTTGTTTCTTTCCTCAGCTTCCTGAGCTTTTTTTTTAAAGATAGATTTACAAGCTTGCATTACTCATATTTTATCAGCAGTGCTGTCACGGCATCATATCAAAGAGTTCTAAAGAAACCAGCATAGCATTTTCGCGTGAACATCATCTTCCCTCCCTTCCCTCTCCCTCATCTTTTCTTCTTACCCTACTCATACCCCCCCCCCCCCTCCCCTTTATTTTTTAAGTTTTACGAATGATTCTCACACAAATCGCTGTGTAGCTGATGAGGTTGAACTCCGTAAAAAAGAAGAAGAATATGACAGATTCCTACAACATTATTATGACACATATCACCTTACTCTCCCTATCCACCCCAGCTACCCTACACTATCTAGTACCCAACCTTCTCATTCCTCCTTTTTTTTAAAACTTATCTATACAAATGCATATCGCACACAACTCTGAAAATTAACCCTTTCACCGCCAATGGTATTTATGCACCACAATGCTTTAACACCCATGCCACTAAAAGGCATCAAATCAGGGCATGTTATCTGAAGACCATAATATGTTCGTAATTTTGGGAGGTAAGGATAGGCCTAATGTTATACATGTCACACAAGAATTCACAATATTGCAGATACTTTTTTTCTCTACCCAGGTGAGTTTAATGGTATTGTTTGGCTAAAAAAAATGGCTGGCGGCGAAAGGGTTAATTTTGATGTTTTTTGTATTCCACGGTGAGTGTTGCAAGCGTTTTCACGTCCACACCACAGAGATAAGGTTCCTTATTGATTGATGTCCGGGAGGACAGAGCTAGTCCAGAGGTGTGCATGACTGGTTCCGGAGGAGGGCAGGGGTTTCTGAAGTTTCCGCACATTTCAGCGCAGGCAATCAGACCACTGAGCCAGTTCTACACCAGATCACGGGCACCAGACCTGCTTACCCCCTACAGAAGTCTTCAGTAGTCTGGATAGCTGAAATGAGTAGTTTGGGTGTGAAATGAGTAGTCCTCTTCATTAAACCATGAAATAATGTTCATAGATAATGAGTAATTAGAGCATTATTTTCAATTTTGAAGGGTAGTAGAGGTCCAAATTGAGTAGAATACTACTCGAAAAGAGTATAGAGTAAACAGATCTGGGGCACACACCAAGGTATTTAATTTGGTATTGGTATTTCGCATTGGTATTTGGTATTTGATATTGATATATTGGGTATTGGTATTTGGTATATTCTAGTCACAGAGACTTATCTCTGTGCAATTCGGGCTGCTCTCCCCCCGGAGAGCGCGTCGCCGCAAGCGCAGGGCCTACGGTAGGAGGCCGTGGTGATCCGTAGGGTGCACCCTTGGCTCATCTCCTGTCGGTTGCGACAATGGAGTAACCACGAGACTCTTGGAGCAAGGGTGACCTTGATTTCCACGCCTGAGGGGACCACGACGGGTCTAAAGGAGAGGGAGTGAGGGCAGTCATTTGCACTGTCGTCATGGTCGGTGTAGAGTGGCACGGAGGTAACGCGTTCGCCTTGCGTCAAGTAAACCCGAGATCGAACCTGGATACGGGGACTTTTCCTCTCACTTTGCACTGGGCCTTACGGTCTGAATGTGGAGTCTTTCGGATGAGACGATAAACCGAGGTCCCGTGTGCCCATGCACCTAGCACACGTTAAACCCAGTGGCGACGAAAAAGTTGTCATTTGGTCCAAATTTACACCCCCTCCCCAACCCTTTCCTTCCTCATCAGTCTCACAAAATTTGCATGTAAACAAAAATTGGGTTGCGCGCCTCTGGCTGCGACGCTCTCTCCAGGTGGGAGCAACCCGAATTTCACAGAGACGCCTCTGTGACTATAAAGTACCTAATACCTGTCGGAGAAGGCGTATTTCTGCAAAACATTGGGGCTGGATTTGCTTGTCATTTTGTCTGAATTCACCGTCAACGCGTCTTTATTCTTAGTTCTAACAGTTAGATGGATCGAAAACTAAGTGTAATGCTAGCTAAACACTGTTTATCTACATCAAAGATTCTAAAAGGGTAAGATGGACTACTTAAGAGTTACAGCGAACCGGGCTGATAGAGTTATCGTTAGTGGGGTAGTTATACACCATTCACAGCGGCGGCTATCCAAAAACTCAGACTGGAATTTGAACGGAGAATTCAACTGGCCTATCGACTTGTTGTGTCACGTTTAAAAGGGACATAACCAGTGTTTCTGTCCTCACTACTCATAATATAGGGAAAAGAGACCGGATGCTTGTCTTCCCCTATACAGTCTTTGTCTACATGTAAGCTAGTAGCAACACCACGTGATAAGCGATACAACCGTCAAATGAAGATTTTGTGTTCGTACGTACGCAGGACACAAAAACAGCAAACAGAAATATCCTTTTTCCCAAGCAAAATGTATTTGTTCACTAATTCTCATTTGTTTTGTGCTTGCTCGTCTCGCATCGATTTGCTTTCTTGGAACGGCAGATTTATGACGTAGGCTAATGAGTCACACAGCAAAATAAGCTTCTGCTAATCCTGTCTATTTCAGTACAAATGTCATAAAACACTAAACAAGGAAGCCGTTGTAAACAAATCAATGTTGTGACGACCAGTTAGGCAACTCGTAAGCACACACGCATACCTGCGGACACACAAACACGCACGCGCAGGGACACCTACACACACATGCTAAGAGATGCGTATCGATACTATCATAATTTTTCTCCGTGAAAACGCACAAGCGCTTAGAGCTTAAAGATTAGGCGCTATAAAAGTTGTCTTAATAAATAAATAAATAAACAAGGTAGGCCTACTATTAGCCATATTTTAGGTATTAGGTATTTCATAGTCACAGAGGCGTCTCTGTGAAATTCGGGTTGCCCCCACCTGGAGAGCACGTCGCTGCCAGAGGCGCACCACCCACCTTTTTTGCATGCGATTTTTGTGTGACTGATGAGGAAGGAAAGGACTGTGTGTGTGTGTGTGTGAATTTTGACCAAATGGCAACTTTTTCGTTGCCACTGGGACTAACGTGTGCTAAGTGCATGGGCACACGGGACCTCGGTTTATCGTCTCATCCGAAAGACTCCACGTTCAGACCGTAAGGCCTAGTGCAAAATGAGAGGAAAAATCCCCTGTACCCAGGTTCGAACTCGGGTTTACTTGACGCAAGGCGAACGCGTTACCTCTGTGCCACTCGACACCTATTGCTTCCCTTTGTGGCTGACCTGACCTTTACACGAGAAGTATTATCAGGGCTCCCAGGGACCCCCATTTGGGGGTCTATGAAGAACTAGAATTATAGAGGACCCTTTAAAAGAATGTGCAGGGGGTCCCAGTGATACACTAGAAAACATCTTTTTAGCATTCGCAATGCCACTGGAACCCTCTATCCTAGGACCCTCTATACCGTCAGTGAAGGAGTCCCTGGGACCCCTTGTTTTGCGGGACGATTGGGAGCCCTGATTATAGTACTTATAAAAGTAAACTATGCATGTAAATACCAGAAACAAGACTCAAATGAAAAGTCCCATCGAACATTGCAACACTCACATATTGGAGTTTAAAATATGGCAATGTTTACGTTGTTTACTTTGTTTTTATTTCTTGAATGAAAAATGGTGTTTTACGTCCTCTCGGTCTGGAACAGACACATATGGGACATTTGTAGATACAAAGATGGTGGGAACAATACTGGAGGCAACGCCCGGAGGCAGTGCAACACCAGTAAAGTCCCGATTTTCTAACAATACAGATAGGTGTAGCGGTAACCACGCCTCGGTTAAACCTTATCGGCTATGGTGCCGCCACATTTTGAGTAAGTATATGGTTGTTGTTTTAATTTATTTTCCCGTCCATCGTTTTGTACACGTGTCTCGTGAAATTAATCAACTGGTATATTACCTGCTCTAAAATGACAAAACAACATACACACCGCCTTGGCATTAGGCAGTGTGAGACCAATTGACATAAGCTAGAACACCAAGGCTACATCAACATGTCGGTTATGCTTTACGTCCTCCCGCTCTTAAAAGAACATATGGGACATTACTTAATATATAAAAGTTGTGCGAAACAAATCATCAACATGTCGTTATGTTCTGCATACTTATGCGGGGATTGTCTTTAGCCATGGCAAATTCCTAGCAAAACATCATCAGTCCAAAATCCTCCGAAGTCAGAGTGGGGGGGGGGGGGGGGGGCTGCCCATGTGGCGGGGTAATCAAAAAACGGTCACACACGCAATGTTCTCATCCCTAGTTGGTGCATTTGTACCATGGTGCTCAATTGATTCGGCTATTGGGATGATCCCTGGAGTCATTAAGCCATGGAACGACAACAACAACAACAACATACACAAACAACAACGACTACAAAAGCATCAAAGAAATGAAACCCAGAAAATCAGCAACAATATATACAATAAAGAATATTTACAAGCAACTAAACACGCATTTCGCAAGTTGGCGAGACACCCATAAATGACAACTACGGTTTTTCCCAACGGATTGACGTCGAATTTCTTATACGTGTATGATCGACATTTATTTAGCTAATAACCATAAATAACAGGGTCGTTTACAGAAAGCTTAGTCTTGAAGTGGTGAACGCAAAACGTTGCCTGCGTAACTTACCAAACCTTAGTTAATCCAAACATACTACTCAACAAAAAATAAGTACCACTTCGTTCACAAGCGCATAAAACAATGATGCATAAGACCAAGACGCATAGCCAAAGTCGTTTTATATTTTGAAGGTGTCTAATTCAATTGTTAATAAACAAAAGTCTTAATTTTGATTTGTTTTTTAAAATCGCTTCGTTACTTTTGAAGCAATAGCTCAACAAGCAACGCACGTTTCTAAGAAGCGGTTCTTAACTTTTGTTGAGCAGCATAGCTAATTTAACTAGACAGCAAAGAAAACTTGCATACATTTACCAAGAAGATTACTCAAGCTAAAAGTCAGCCACGACGGTGCATTGCCACATGAAGTTCGTTCCCCATGAACCGTGAAAGCCCGTGTAAAAAACGAAATAAATAACTAAATAAATCAAAACATTTATTGTCTTTAAAACATAAAGTAATTCTTTGTCTGGCATGCACATAAAACACACATATAAAAATAGAGACAATAAGGCAATATACAGTAAATACATCATAATAATTAAATTACAATGCAATATAAGACACACACACACACACACACACACACACACACACACACACACACACCACCCTCACACACACCACCCCCTCCCCTTCCCCACAACATAGTTTTCAAAATCTCCCCCCTCAACCATGCCTTCCCCCCCTCACACACACAGAGAGAGAGAGAGAGAGAGAGAGAGAGAGAGAGAGAGAGAGAGAGAGAGAGAGAGAGAGAGAGAGAGAGAGAGAGAGAGAGAGAGAGAGAGAGAGAGAGAGAGAGAGAGAGAGAGAGAGATAAACAAACAATTTGTATAAAAGTAATAATAGGACAACAAACAAAATTTATAAAAGGGGGTACATAAAAACAAGGCTTAGATCATAAAAGCCAATGCTGAATACTAGAACAATGTAAAATAATGTATGCTAAAGTCAACACACATTCACCCTCCCCCCCCCCCTCTCTCTCTCTCTCTCTCTCTCTCTCTCTGTCTCTCTCTCTCTCTCTCTCTCTCTGTGTCTAGCTCTCTCTGTGTGTGTGTGTGTGTGTGTGTGTGTCTCTCTCTCTCTCTCTCTCCCTCTCTCTCCTCTCTAAATGCATAAACAAAAAAGCAAACAAACAAAAAACGTGTATCCGAAATTTGCCATGTGGAATTTTAAAATGCCCTTTCTGACTTCCGAGTCATAGCAGTTTAGTTTAAAACATCTGTTCTTGGCAAACCTGAACAGCAAAGTTCATTCCTCAAATGCATAGTTTGTAAAACTGGATCATCCCCTACGCTATGTTCAAAACAAGGTCCTTCCAGAAAAACAACACCAAAAGCGTCACATTTTCGGATAAGAGACTTTGAGTTGATGTGTTTTAAAGGAGCGTATGTTCAACAAAACGCAGGCAAAGATGCGACACTTCGAAATTTTTTGGGAAAAACTAGGCTTACTTTGAATCACGAATCCTTGTATGCACACGAAACTTTATCAAAATGTATCCTTATCTTCAGTAAATCCTACTTACAATGGAAAAAGTGTTATATAGAAAAGAAAAGAAAATAACCAATATGAGGGGGAAAACATCTAGGAAACAAATTTATACACGAATAAAATCCAAATCCTGTATCAGAAAGACAATTCAAATTCAGTTAAAATTAATGGATCGACCCTTGCTTGAAACTATCCTAACCAATTAAATGCAATAAACATCCGTAGACTTAATTACTAATCATTATGTGATCTTTTATTGTTTTTCAATAAGACAAAGAACCAAACATACAAGCTAGCGAAAACAGTACACGGTCTCTTTTACTAAGAACATGAGGTCGATTTTAACTTGTTCACTTGCAACACACATCCTTAGCCCCAAACTCATAACATTTTTCTTCGTGGGTGGGGTGGGACGGTAGGGGTAGTGAAGCGGTCAGACTCCACCAAGTGATCAACATAATACAATTACCTTCGCATGCGTGATAGTTCATCGTGTTTGTCTAGACATGATTTCACGACTATCTTATACCTTACCCCCCCCCCCCCCCCCCCCCCCCCCCCCCCCTTCAAATGTTCGCACTGAAAAAATTTAACCGAGGTTCAACATTCTACCATTCTCAGGAAAGGGATAGGATTAGGATCAGTCTAGGATTATTTTCATACAAAAACTGAAAAAAAGACTGAGATTGATGGTCGTAAACACGAGGGAGTGTCTAAAGTACAAGTTTGCCGATTCAAAAAAAGAAAAGAAAGAAGATTGCCGATTCCACACAGTAAAAAATGTCTTTGCGTGAAGAACAAAAGTTGCGGAGCTGGAGTAGACTTGGTTTAAAAGAATCTTTAATAATGCCCAAACAAATCATAACCACAATACAAAAACGAGCACCAACAAGCCAGAGCTTTTAGCGTGCTCTTATTAAAAACATTTCATAAAATACGTATACTTTAATGAGGTAAAACAGTGACAAAGCGATGAGCAACAGAAACCATTACGATTCTGGGAGGTGCTTGCTGATTAGTAGTACAGACATGCAGCTACGATTTCTATAATGAAGCCCATTTCCTTAGCCAGCACCCTTGCTGGTCAACCAGGAACTATAAATAGGATGTCAATTCCGCCAGGAAATTGTCGTAAACTGTCCATCCGGTCATGAGCTAGTAATAGACCCTGGCCTCGAGAATTGCAAATAAGGTGGGTTAGTTCAATCCTGGCAAAAGCGGATGAAGGTGTATAAGCGAGCCAGCCACTAGATTCAAGTCATCTAGACACACTTGTCAGAAAGTTGGAACCCTCTGCGTCTTGCCCAGGAAAGTGATACGAGTCTGATTTCAAAACAATACTTTATGAAAATTGCAGTGAACTACGGAAGAACATGGAAATGCCAATACAAAGCCAGTTGAGAGTCTGCATGGCTCCCAATCATCCCGCAAAACAAGGGGTCCCAGGGACTCCTTCACTTACAGTATAGAGGGTCCAAGAGGTGGGAGGTCCCAGTGGCATTGCGAACGCTAAAAAGAATGTTTCTCGTGCATCCCTGGGACCCCCTGCAAATTCGTTTAGAGGGTCCTTTAGAATTTTAGTGTTCATAGACTGATGATTGTGGGGGTCCCTGGGAGCCCTAGTCTGAAATCAAAGCATAATCATTTCGAGCAGAGGTAACTGAAATAACGGGAATCGTTCAAAAGCACACCAGGAATTATTAAATCAGTTTTCTGTACGGAAAGGTCAATTAAGTTATATTATTATCATTATTTTTAAAAAAAACGTTTTGCTCACAGACAAACACACAACTATGAAGAACAGACATAAAGACAGACACCCGAGGAGCGCAGGTGCTCTTTTTACCCCCACAAGAGCCAGCCACACGTCCACTAAAATCGCACGACTGTACGATACGATTCGATCACGTGGTCTCGAAGCGCGACTCGCATTTTGTTCTTCGAGACCACGTGATCGAATCGTATCGTACAGTCGAGCGATTTTAGTGGACGTGTGGCTGGCCGTTTAAAGCTACATACACAGACCTGCACCCTCTGTGCATTAAAACCAGTCGTAGATATGGTTCTTCCCTGCGTATCATTTTTAATACTTGGCGCCAGATACTTTGAGTAGGTGTAATCCAGAAAGAAGGGATCGGTAAGCTTTCGTGTTGCTTACAATGGGAGCCACCTATTAAAATATCTCATGAATGGGCTCTGGGATTATTATCACAGAGCCCACTGCCGATCTTTCATAAACCGGGTTCCGTGTCCTGAACACAATAAATAATAAACATCACTTCGCTCAGCGTTCGACTTTAGATCACATCAATATTGGCTAGATGCAAAACTTTGAGGGCCATCTTCGGCTGCTTTTGATCTAGCTGAAACATTTGGTCATATCAATATATTGACTAGATGCAAAACTGCGTGGGCCATCTTGGGTTGTTATTGATGCTGTTATGATGTGACTGGCATAAAAAAAGAACGACTAGCTAATTAGTTAAGCTTCGTGGGCATGTGTGGGAGTGGGAAGGTGGAGGGGAGGACGTAAATAAAGGAGGAGGGGGTGGTTCAGAGAGGGCTTACTATTCCACACAAGCCAACTGTCTTGAGCTTTTATTTAATCAAACTTCTATTAGGCCTAAACGTATATAAAGTAATGGACAAAAATATCAATACTACTACTACTAATAATAATAATTAGCATTTATGGCGCCTAATCTTAAAAAAGCCCTAAGTGCTTACAATAAATAATAAATAAATAAATCAGCAAACAATATAAATAAATAAACGACAAAAAATATATCATACACACACGCGCGCGCACGCACGCACTAAACACAGACACACGCACGCACTAAACAGACACACAGACACAGATACACACACACGAACGCACTACACGCACGCACGCACGCGCGCGCGCACGCACACACACACACACACACACACACACACACAACAGACACGCACAAACAACACGCATGCACACAAACACACGCGAATGGAAGGGTCACAGTACTTTGAAAAGAAATATAGCAGACTATGATTTGAAAAGAATATGTTTTGAACGATCTAAGATCTTTGGTACTGTTTCTAACCAACAATACATTTTATCAATCATAATTGTTTACATGATCTTGCATTGGGCCATAGCTGCAGCCTACAAAAGTAGGCCTACGTTCCATTCCTTTCTTTGCCCGATTCCTTTATAATATCTGTTGGCTAGTTGCCCAAACTATGACATCAACAAATGACTTTTCTCTCCAGTCGCCAGTCCATCGTGTTCTCCGTACACTCTTTTCGTCTTCCTACCATTACCCCCCCCCCCCCCCCCCCCCCCCCCCCCCCCCCCCCCCCCCTTCAACCCACTTCCTCTTTTGGAACCTATTTCGCTATTAAAGACCCACCAGATCACATGTCAAAATCACGGGTTTCACGTGTTTTCCCTCTTATAGCTGGAAATAAATCTTGTTTTGACCAGGTCTGACATATAAAAGCCCCCAAATTCAAACTGAAACATCATTTTAAAGAACAACTACCCAGAAAAAACAAGGGACTTAATCGTGGTGCGTCAGTGTGTCTTTAAGATGATTCCACTTCCAATGCTAGAGTACTCAAGGATTCTAAAATAAGCGAGATTGCGTTTGCCAAGCCCGTTGTTACGAAATAGTTTGACGGGGGAAAAGGGACGGTAGCCAGGTCTAACACGGCTCATTATGCTGTATTGTTTCTACGAACTGTGGCTCTACTAACGTAAAAATCAGCGTATCTGATGTAATATTATCTCGCCATAACGGTCCATTTCCACGTCCTGATCAATGCGCTTCAGCCATGGGTAGATAGCACACCGACAGGGAAAGAAAGGGGAAACCTCCCAAAATACAACGCATATTTCCTCCAGTTCTCAGTAGCCATTTTCTGCAACCGTATTTTTGGTGGGTTTAAAAAAAAGAAGATATTAACCCTTTCACCGCCAGCCATATTTCAGCCCAAAATGTCCATTAAAATTACCTGGGTAGAGAACAAAATCCATCTGCAGTATTGGGGATTCTTCTGTGAGATATATAAAATAAGGTCTATCCTTACTTGCCAAAACTAAGACAACAGGATTTTTGGATAATAGACCCCAATTTGATGCCTTTTAGTGACATAGGTGTTAAATCACTGTGGTGCTAAAATGCGACTTTGGCGGTGAAAGGGTTAAAGCCATGTCGACAGAAAAAGAAAGAAAAACAAACAAAACACGCACTGCATATTTTATTCCTCAAGTAGCCATTTTCTGCAAACGTATTTTTGGTTTGCTTTTTAAAAGACATTGATACCATGTCGACAGAGAAAGAAAGAAAAACAAACAAACGTGCATTGCATATTTCCTCCAGGTTTTAGTAGCCATATTCTGTTTGCTTTTTTAAAAGACATTTATTGGGAAAAAGATCATGTTGACCTCGACGGGATGAACCCTTACAGAATACAAAGGAACACAAACTAAGCCAAGCCAAATAGAATATGATATTTTACCATCTTTATATTACTATTACTGGCGCAACGCCGAGTACCAGTAACGCCTAGTAACGGTAACGCCTAGTAACGGTAACGCCAAGTACTGGTAACGCTGAGTACAGCAAATTTGAAGCGATTCGGTTAAGAAACGGCGGAGTCGTATAGCGCGCGCGTTTCTGAACCGATTCGCTTCCGGTTTGGTACACGGATAGTCACCGTCCCCGGTCATCTTCCTGCCAAATTCGAAGGCAATGGGTCCAGAAACACCGGAGATACGGGCGCCGAGAGGCCGGCGGATGCGCGTTTCGCGCATTTGCCGAACCGCGCAAATGACACGGCCGCCTCGGTTGCCATTGCCATCGCCCCGTTAGGGCTCACAGCAAATTTGAAGCGAGTTATAAGGCCCGTTTTGTGTTTCAGACAGACAGACAGACAGACACACACACACGGACACTTGGATTTTTACTATATGATGGAATGTTGCTATTGCATTAAAGACTATCACTATCCACAGTAGAAAAAAAAAATCAAGGATGTAAAATTAGAATGTGCACCGATTGTCGCAAACAAAGTGTAACTACTATATACTAATGCAACAAACAAGGAAACAAATTAAGAAAATGTTATAACAGTAAACAAAAAATATCGATTAATGAATAATCGAATTAATACATGCATGTATGCATACATACATACGTACGTGCGTGCGCGTGTACCTACATGCATACCTACCTATACTGCTCACAAAATGTAGGGGATATTGACTTTGCGATATCACCATTGGTTCAATAACCAGACCATACATTTTATTTCATGTGAAAATAATAGTTCAGCCTTTCGTGGCTGTAAAATCGAAGACAAAAATTAAATTAAAAATGTCACGTGACTGCCAGAGGCGATAAACATCAGTGGGTGTGTTATTCGAAATCACAAAACAC
>CM065683.1:24216843-24224343 GCA_017654935.2 Phymorhynchus buccinoides
CAGGTGGACATTAGCGGAAGAGGAAGTAGAAGAAAGAAAAAAGAAGAACAGTAAGAAAATTAGAATCTCTTCAAATGTTGTATCTTGACTTTGGTGAGGATTAGCCGCCCCCATTCTTCACCCACCTTTCAATTGTAATAATTTGAGTTTGTTTAAGAATTCGAAACTGAAAAGATTGAGAAAAAACCCATTTTTTTTCAATGACAGGTGTAGGATACAAATTGAGGGGCAGCCAAAAAAAGGGGGTGCGGAAGGGAAGGTGCGGGTGGGGTGAGGGGTGCGCGGGGGTGGGGGTGGGGGGGGGGGGGTGTAGGCCTACGATATCTCACAAGGGACAACGGTACAAACTTTGGTAGAAGATGCGATGAATTTTCTTTCCAGTTTTTAAAACTATCTGCATCTCATGTTCCTCAAGACTGAGAGAGAGAGAGAGAGAGAGAAGAGAGAGAGAGAGAGAGAGAGAGAGAGAGAGAGAGAGAGAGAGAGAGAGAAGAGAGAGAGAGAGAGAGGAGAGAGAGATGAGAGATGGAGAGTGAGAGAGGAGAGAGAGAGAGAGACGAGAGAGAGAGAGAGAGAGAGAGAGAGAGAGAGAGAGAGACTTTAACGAGAACTTGATAACTTGAAAACTTTAACTTTATTTTTCAAGGATAAAGATTTTAGGAGAGAGAGAGAGAGAGAGAGAGAGAGAGAGAGAGAGAGAGAGAGAGAGAGAGAGAGAGAGAGAGAGAGAGAGAGAGAGAGAGAGAGAGAGAGAGAGAGAGAGAGAGACGAGAGCAGAGAGAGAGAGAGAGAGAGAGAGAGAGAGAGAGAGAGAGAGCACAATCCCGCGCGCGCACTCGCTGACAAAGTAGTTTTTGTCTTCTATGTAAAGAGAAAATGTATTGTAGACAGACACAGAGAGAGGCAGGCAGACAGACAGACAGACCGTCGCTAATCGCGAATACACATGTAACTGTTACTATACTCTATTCACGATGGCGACGGACAGACAGACAAGCACACAGACAGCGGCCGAGTCTAAGGTCGGTGTAAGTAACGAAATGCGTTCGCTCTAACTACATTACGTCACACCTATAGGGCCAGCAGCAACGCCCCAAGCATCAGCGAGTTGGACCGAAGAGACACATTTATCAATAAGAATGATACATGTTGAGAATGTACGAGAAATGATGCATCTCTAATGAATCTCTCTCTCTGTCTCACTGTCTGTCTCTGTCTCTGTCTCTGTCTCTCTCTCTGTCTCTCTGTCTCTGTCTCTCTCTCTCTCTCTCTCTCTCTCTCTCTCTCTCTCTCTCTCTCTCTCTCTCTCTCTCTCTCTCTCTCTCTCTCTCGAATTGACAAATACAAATCAAGTTTTGCCTTCTCAGGTTCCTCAATATGGAATTCCCTTCCCTCTGCCATTCAGTTATGCCCTTCCATCTCACGATACAAAAAGATGGTGCGGGCAAACATAATTTACAGCCCTGCTTAAATCCTGTGTCATTTTGAACGCACACTGTATAACTGTATTGCCTTGTGTACACCTACATGTGATATGCATGGTATATGTCAATTGAATGTTTACATCTCAGTTTTATGCTTTGTTTATTTGTTTGCCTTTAAACTGCTTGTTAAATGTGTTTGGATTGATGTTGCTTTCACCTCCTACTTGTCATCAATTATTTGTTTCACTATGTGTATTTTGTTTTTGTTTTTGTATTTTTTTAAACAATAACATTTTTTTTATACGTATGTATAAACAATGTATGTGTGTATGAGAGAGAGTCAGAGAGAGATAGAGAGAGAGAGAGAGAGAGAGAGAGAGAGAGAGAGAGAGTGAGATGGAGAGAGAGAGAGAGAGAGAGAGAGAGAGAGAGAGAGAGAGAGAGAGAGAGAGTATGTTTCCAAATGTTTTTTGTTTCTTAAATTTGTTTTTCTTTTATCCAAGGACAGATTGTAAGAATAGGCATCGCCTAAAATCTTTATCCTTGTCAAATAAAGTTTTCCAGTGTCCAGTGTCCAGTGTCTCTCCTTGTTAAATAACGTTTTTTCAGTGTTCAGTGTGTCTCTTTCTTTCTCTTTCTCTTCTCTCCCCCCCCCCCCTCTCTCTCTCTCTCTCTCTCCTCTCTCTCTCTCTCTCTCTCTCTCTCTCTCCTCCCCTCTCTCTCTCTCTCTCTCTCTCTCTCTTCTCTCTCTCTCTCTCTCTCTCTCTCTCTCTCTCTCTGTGTTTTGCATGCTTATAATGTCGCTTTGTTTGTGCGTTTTTTTGTTCTTTTTAAGAGGACTGGATGCACACACAAAAAGCATGTACTATGTTTGCTTATTCTATTACTCTCTATAAATAAAAAAATAATTCAATTCAATTCTCTCTCTCTCTCTCTCTCTCTCTCTCTCTCTCTCTCTCTCTCTCTCTCTCTCTCTCTCTCTCTCTCTCTCTCTCTCCCGCCACTCTCTCTCTCTTTTCTGATACGGACAGAAAGGAATTCTCAAATTAGCTATCGAAATTCAGACTTCCGACTCTGGGTTTCTAACAGTCTCTGTCTGTCTGTCTGTCTGTCTGTCTGTCTCTCTCTCTCTCTCACTCACGCACACAATCACACACAAACATGCACACAGACACACACGCAGACACATACGCCACCAATTCACACACACGCACACACACACACACGCGCACGCACGCACACGCACACGCACACGCACACACACACACACACACACACACACACACACACAAGCACGCGCATGCGCGCGGTACTGTCGTGCTTAAATAAAATAAAATTGATTCGATGCTCATCGACTGCGCTTCTAGTCTTTCTTAGGGCTTCGTCTCTGAGGCTCATATAATTTTTAAAATAATAAAAACCTACATAAGTCGCTCAGAATGTTTTTAAGCTAAAGCCAAAAATAGTCAACAACCCCCAAAATATCAATTTTCTATTTAGGGCATATTTATGTCTCTTTTTATGTATTCTACCAGTAGGCCTATCCACAACATGAAAGACAATTTTGAATGATTTGTTTGTTTATTTGACTGGTTGCTTTTTATAAAAAAAATCAAGTCAATCGAAAGAAAGAGGCAAAATTATGTCTTGTATGTTCGATTTCTGCAAATGATCTATCTCGAATGCCAAACTTCTCAATAATTATAAAATGAAAACTAGACAAGATAACTCAATTCGGTTTTCTGTGTATTGACAAGAAATCTTTGCTCCATCATGAAACATTAAAATCTCAATTTATGCCAAAGTTCCATTATGTCTGTTTTTCCCATGCATTGTCACAATTATGAATTTCTAAAAACAGAAAATATTGTTGAAAATAAAAATGAAAGATTCCATCACGCTGAGAAATGGGAAGAACAGAAGAGAGGCCAGCAGAGATGAAAGGTCACCGCGTTTTCTTGGAATAGAAATGGGATGATTGAACTGAAATAGATCGATATTGTTCCACGCAGGGCCTTCAGCTTATATCATACTTTTTAAAAAAAAACCTCCCAGTTCTGAAAGAACAGCAGTACATTGGAATGGGAGAGAGGGTCCGTGCGTCTCTCTCTCTCTCTCTCTCTCTCTCTCTCTCTCTCTCTCTCTCTCTCTCTCTCTCTCTCTCTCTCTCTCTCTCTCTCTCTCTCTCTCTCTCTCTCTCTCTCTCTCTCTCTCTCTCTCTCTCTCTCTCTCTCTCTCTTGTTGGATAATACTTTATACAGTCAGGCCAACATTGATGATGCATAATGTGTTGACTTTCTAGCCCATATTTTGTGAACGTGATGTTTTAGCTATGCATGCTTGTTTATCTTCTGTATGTAAATGGGTTTTTTTCGTTTCTTTTTATTTCATACAATTGTGAATGCATTAAGAGTTTGTTCCCTCCTGAAAGGGGCTGTCGGCCTTATTCAGTAAACTTCCGACTCTCTCTCTCTCTCTCTCTCTCTCTCTCTCTCTCTCTCTCTCTCTCTCTCTCTCTCTCTCTCTCTCTCTCTCTCTCTCTCTCTCTCTCTCTCTCTCTCTCTCTCGAGGGCTGGATGTTAATATTAAAAAAAAGCATGCTATTGCTTATTCTATTACCCTCTATAAAAATAAAAATAATTCCATTCAATTCAATTCAATTCAATTCTCTCTCTCTCTCTCTCTCTCTCTCTCTCTCTCTCTCTCTCTCTCTCTCTGTGTGATAACACATTTCTTCCACTTCACGGCGCCTAAAGTATTGAACCAATCTTAACGAAAATTGGCACAATAAGTCCTGAGGCTGCCTAGATGCTGCCCGTAGTGTCAGAGTTACAGAATGGCAAGCCATGTCAACGTCATCCCAGTGAATCCGATTTGAATATTACAAAGACGCTGAATATTTCCAAGGCAATGGATGGATTTCAACCCCAGTTGGCTTGGTGAAAAAGTGTCATCTACTCTATTTGCTTGTAAAATACTAAATCACTACGAATTACCATACTGATACAGGATTTGTTTTTCAAGCACAAAACCCCACAACAGGTCAAGAGTTGAAAATTATCTCCCTTGAATTTCATCAGTTACTGAGGGTACAGTTTATATTATTTGCTCTGCAACTTTGTTTTGGTTGCTAGTCTCTTTGCACGAAGTAATCGGAACACAAAGTCAAAGCAGTGTACCCCGTTTCATTATTTCAGTTTTTTTACCTCCTGTGTCTGCTGAGATTAATTCTTGCTGGGGCCATTTTTGTTTGTGGCACAAACCTATAACTCACTTTGTCGGGTCGGTCGGTCTGTCTGTCTGTCGGTCCAAAATTGTCGCACATTTCGCAAAATTGTCGCACATATTTTAAAGGAGAAAATAATACTTGGACATAAAGTAACATTTCAGTTGTCATATCTACATATCTACAATCCTGGTGAAAATGATGTTTTACGTCCTCTCGGTCATAGACACATATGGGACATTTGTAAATACAAAGATGTGGGAACAATACTGGCTGCAATGCCCAGAGGCAGTGCAACACCAGTAAAGTCCCGAGTTTTTAACAATATAGATAGGTGTAGCGGTAACCACGCCTCGGTTAAACCTCACCGCCACATGATGTGAGTATCTACAATCCTTATGTATGGAAAGAATTATATACTGGACAGAGCACATGAATCGTCATTTTAAAGCGTAGAAAATAATAAACATACGTAATACAGACACTGCAACAGACACGACGAGTATGCAGTGCTTCTTTCGATGAGTATAAGTAGGATAACTAGTTTTAAATGTTTTCCAAAAGATATAAAAAGTTACGAAATGGTGCAGAGATAACATTCTGGTTTACAGATTAAAATTATTGAAAAGCCAGGGGAAGCGACTCAGTGTATATAATGATTGCAGTGGTAAAAATAGACCGCACTTCAAATCGAGGCTGCTCTTTAACCCTTTCACCGCCAGCCATATTTCAGCCATAAATTTCCATTAAATGTACCTGGGTAGAGAACAAAATCCATCTGCAGTATTGGGGATTCTTCTGTGACAGATATAAAATAAGGTCTAACCTTACTTCCCAAAACTAAGACAATAGGGTCTTTGGATAATATACCCCAATTTGATGCCTTTTAGTGACATAGGTGTTAAATCACTGTGGTGCTAACATGCGACTTTGGCGGTGAAAGGGTTAAAATGATGTTTCGTTTTCAATTGTCTCACGCCACAAACGATTGCGAATCCGCGCTTGTTTTTGTTTGTCTTAATGTTATGTTTTAAATACGATAGCATTTCTTTTTTTATATCTTATTTTGTGTTGTTTATTTGCAAGGAAGGCGTTTTATAAACTTGGTGACAGGGGATTTCTTGAGTGTGCAGAAAGAAAGAAACCAAAAAATGAATAGGAGGATCGGAGCATTCGAAAAGCGCGACTTTTCGAAAATCGCGATACCAAATGCGCGAACTACAAGATGCCGAAAAGAGCGAACAGTAATGACAAAAAGAGCGAATTTCAGAGAGTCGCATAAAACTCAGAAAGTTAGGGATAGGGTTAGGGATAGGTTAGGGATAGGGTTAGGGATATGCTAGGGATATGTTAGGGGTAGGGTTAGGGATAGTAAGAAAGTAACAGACATGTTTTTCTTGTAAGGTACTTCTTGCCCCATCCCAATCCTCAACGAACCTCTCGCTTTCTGTCATCACATTCGCTCTTTCTGTCAGTGACATTCGCTCTTTTCGTACGGTCGCGCAATTGGGAATATTCAGAGTCGCGCTTTTTGCATGCTGCCAGGAGGATAGGGGTTGTAGGGAGTTAGGTAATCAGATCCAGGCGTGTAGGTAGGCACGCAACTGCATGGAGAAGAGAAAGAGACAATTCAATTCGACATTTTTATTGTCATTACCAAAAAGGTCAAGGTCTGATGGGGGGGGGGGGGGGGGGGGGGGGGGGGGGGGGGGTAAAAAATATATCAACTTCATAACAAATAGCACATAGAAGAAAACAATTCACCATAAGAGAGAGAGAGAGAGAGAGAGAGAGATGAGAGAGAGAGAGAGAGAGAGAGAGAGAGAGAGAGAGAGAGAGAGAGAGAGAGAGAGAGAGAGAGAGAGAGAGAGAGAGAGAGAGAGAGAGAAGAGAGAGAGAGAGAGAGAGAGAGAGAGAGAGAGAGTTCAGATAATTTAATGTGTTTAGGCCACAGGCATGCATACACATGAGGTTTAAGAAATTAAAGAATAAACACATAAACATGTAAACACGTACAAGGATAAATAAATAAATAAATAAATAAATAAATAATACTAAATACTAAATACAGAAACAAAACAAACAAAATAGATAAATAAAAAGAAATTAAACAAATAAATAAAATAAATAAAAAAATAAATAAAATAAATAAATGCTGAGAGAGAGAGAGAGAGAGAGAGAGAGAGAGAGAGAGAGAGAGAGAGAGAGAGAGAGGAGAGAGAGAGAGGAGAGAGAGAGAGAGATGAGAGAGAGAGAGAGAGAGAGAGAGAGAACAAGAATTAATAATCAGACATGCGTGTGTTCAAATAGGTGTTATGTAAAACGTCTACGAATATAATAATCATAATTGTAGGTAACCTTTTTCTAAGCTGTGCAGTTTTACTTCAAACAAGTATTAACATCTTCACCCAGCCAGCCCCTCTCTCCTCACAAAACACACAACAACAACAGCAACAACAAACATAACAAAAGCATACATACAAAATAATGGGCAACTTAGGACGATAATTTGACCGCCAGGGGGCAGTCAAACCGGTAGGGGCTTAGCGTGCTATATTCGTAGTTGGGCGTAGTGAGAAAGAGAGAGAGAGAGAGAGAGAGAGAGAGAGAGAGAGGGGGGGGGGGAGGGGGTAGGGGCTCATCTCTCTCTCTCTCTCTCTCTCTCTCTCTCTCTCTCTCTCTCTCTCTCTCTCTCTCTCTCTCTCTCTCTCCGCCCAACTAAGAATATCGCGCGCTAAGCCCCTACCGGTTTGACTGCCCCATGGCGGTCAAATTATCGTCCTAAGTTGGCCATTATCTAATGAAATTATACACTTGAGATATAAATAAAAACACTCGTTTTGAGGATTA
>CM065683.1:24234343-24241843 GCA_017654935.2 Phymorhynchus buccinoides
AATCAAAAACGGTCACACACACACACACACACACACACACACACACACACACACACACACACACACACACACGTAATGTTCTCATCCCTAGCTGATGCATTGTGTACCATAGTGGTCGAGTGCTTCGGCTGTTGGGATGATCCCTGGAGTCTTTAAAGACCCCCCCCCCCCCCCCTCACCCCACCCCCCACGTCCCCTGTCACATTCCCTCTTATGCTTGGAATATTTCTTAAGATTTCTCACCTAGCTATAAGAGAGGGAAAACACGTGAAAACCGTGATTTTGACACGTGACGTGGTGGGTCTTTAAGCCAGGGTAAGACAACAAACAAACAAACAAACAAACAAACACACATTACCTTGATGGCTTCGGCTGGGGTAGGGCCTGTTCGCTTCTCCGAGTCATAGTACAGCAGCAGGTACTGTTGCTTCAGCCACAGGCCTCGTTTGTCAGTCTGCTGCCGAACCTGAGAGAGAGAGAGAGAGAGAGAGAGAGACACTGACATGACACTGACACTGACACAGGGTTAATAAATGAAAAATAATTAAAAAAATTCTGTTAATGCGTGTACTCTGAAAAACAAAACAAAACAGGGTTATTGTCTCTCTCTCTCTCTCTCTCTCTCTCTGGTTGGTTTAACGTCTAATTAGGGGTAGCCTCTTGTAGACAGTAACGGGTTATTGTCATTACTCTGGGTTTTTATAGCAACTTACAAGGGAGTGTGTGTGTGTGTGTGTGTGTGTGTGTGTGTGTGTGTGTGTGTGTGTGTGTGTGTGTGTGTGTGTCTGTGCGCTCGTGCGCGTGCGTGTGCGTGTGCGTGCCGCATGTGTATAGCATGGCAATGCCATTTATTATTTGTGTTCAAAACCGGCCAAAGACAGATCAAATGCGACGACTTTGAACGGGAGAAGAGAGGGGGGGGAGCGAGAGAGAGGGAGAGAGAGAGACGAAGAGAGAGAGAGAGACGAAGAGAGAGAGACGATTTGAGAGAGAGAGAGAGAGACATAGAGAGATGAAAGGGGGGAGGATAGAGAGAGAGGGAGAGAGGGAGAGAGGAAGCGGGGAGGAACAGAGGAGAGTAGAGAGAGAGAGAGAGTGAGGAGAGAGAGAGAGATGAGAGAGAGAGAGAGAGAGAGGAAGAGAGAGATGAATGGAGAGAGAGGAAGAGAGAGAGGGATGAATGGAGAGAGAGAGAAGAGAGAGGGAGGGAGGGAGAGAAGAGAGAGAGAGAGAGATGAGACGAGAGGAGCGAGAGAGGACAGAGAGACAGAGAGAGAGACAGAGAGAGAGACATAGAGAGATGAAAGGGGAGAGACGAGAGAGAGAGAGAGGAGAGAGAGAAAGAACGAGAGAGAGGGAGGAAGGAGAGAGAGAGAAGAGGGAGAAGGAGAGAGAGAGAGAGGGGGGAGGGAGATGAGGAGAGTGATAGAGAGAGAGTGAGATAGAGAGAGTGGGAGAGAGGAGACAGAGGGATGAGAGACGGAGAGAGAGAGGGAGGGAAAGAGAGAGGAGGAGACAGAGAGTAGAGAGAGAGAGAGGAGACAGATCGGAGAGAAGAGAGGAGACAGAGAGAGAGAGAGGAGAGACAGAAAGTCCTTCCGTTTAAAAACAAAACACGGTTATGGCGTTAATCTAGCATCAGTATGCACACATCGAGACACAAAGACACACACAAACACACACACACACACACACACACACACACACACACACACACACACATTACTTAATTCAATACTGGAGTGTGTTTTTTAATTTAAAAAACAAACTAACACTGTTTTAATTTAGCATATATCCCCTAATGTTACATATAAATATGCACTTTAAGCACACACAGATACACATGCACATACCCGCGCGCGCACACTCACACTTTCATGTCTAATATCAATTTTAAGTGAAAAGACGTTAAATTAAAGAACAACAACGCATTACTTAGTCAACCAGCCAGGAACAAAGAAACAGCCAAGCCTCACCGGAAAACCCCCCACATTAACCAGCTTTCGCTCCGCGGCGGGTAACTAAACCGCATCGGAAGCATAGATAGAAGAGCATCGGAAGGAGCGTGCCCACCGCATAAGGTAAGGTCTGAGAAGAACAAACAGACCACGCCTAGAAAAAAAACCCCACGGAAGTGGAATGAGAATCCGTCCGTTCGAAGAGAGACACGGATTGACGATCTCCAACACCGTCTGACAGAGAGTCTGAACTATAATAAAATAAACCATCAGAGTGAACGGTTGTTCGTCGTCTGATCGAAGAGAGAGAGACAGAAAGACGGTCTCTACCACCATAAACATCTACGGAAAAGCCTGATTCCTGACTGGTAAGCGTCATAATCATCAAATTGTTGATGGAGGGTGCTATATGCAGGAAGAAGAACCGGAAGATTGAGAATCTTCGAGAGACTTTTTGTTGAGCTCGATCCTCGGATTAACCGATTAAACTAACTACACGGACACCCGGACCTACCTTGCCAGCAGCCACCTGCAGCCGCCGCAGACTCCGGAACCAGACGGCAGCGGTGAGATTGGGGGCCACCAGACACAGGCGGCGGTTGTCGGCCAGGTTGGAGCCGTACATGATGGTGATGCAGTTGGCCTCGTGGCTCATGTCCAGCAGGCTGTGGCGCCGGGCGATGCAGTTCAAATCCACAGCCTCGTCTCCCATGAACACGTCCTGGGGTGTGCGGATATAGGGGAAAACGTGGAGGGTTAATATAGTCGATAATGTGCCCGGAAATCACAATCATTCTTTAAAACCCGGTAGGTACAATCATTCTTTTTAGGAAAACCCAGTAGGTACTATAATTTTTCTTCGGCCAAAACCAGCTGGTACTATCATTCTTCACGGGAAAGCCCAGTAGGTACTATCATATTTCTTCGGCCCAAACCAGCTGATACTTAATTTAATGCTTCTCATGAAACCCCAGTAGGTAGTGCCTACTATCATACTTCTTGGGCAAAACCCACTAGGTACTATATCATTATTCTCCAGCAAAACCTAGTTGGTATTATCTTTGTTCTCCAGCAAAAAACAGAAGGTACTTACTGTTATTCTTCTTAGGAAAACCCAATAGGTACTACCATGCTTCTTAGGATAACCCAGTAGGTACACTACTACCATTTTTCTCCATCAAAAACCACTAGGTACTATCATTCTTCTCGAGCAAAAACCAGTAGGTACTATCATTCTTCTCCATCAAAAACATTCTTCTCCATAAAAACAGAAGGTACTATCATTCTTCTCCATCATAAACCAGAAGGTACTATCATTCTTCTCCATAAACAAGTAGGTACTATCATTCTTCTCCATAAAAAAATAGAAGGTACTATCATTCGTCTGCACAAAAACCCAGTAGACACTATCATTCTTCTCCATCATAAACCAGAAGGTAATATAATTCTTCTCCATAACCCCCCCCCCCCCCCCCAGTAGGTACTATCATTCTTCTCCATAAAAAACTGAAGGTACTATCATTCTTCTCCATCTAAAACCAGTAGGTACTATCATTCTTCTCAGGCACAAACCAGAAGGCACTATCATTCTTCTCCAGAAAAAAGAAGGTACTGTCATTCTTTTCAGGTAAAAGCCACAAGGTACTATCATTCTTCAATAGGAACCAAAAAGAAGGTACTATCATTCTTGTATAGGAAAAAACAGAAGGTACTATCATTCTTCTATAGGAAAACACAGAAGGTACTATCATTCTTCTATAGGAAAAAACAGAAGGTACTATCATTCTTCTACAGGAAAAAAACAGAAGGCACTATCATTCTTCAGGCACTATAATTTTTCTCCAGCAAAAACCAGAAGGTACTATCATTCTTATCGGGTAAAAACCAGAAGGTACTAGCATTCTTCTCAGACAAAAACCAGAAGGTACTATCATTCTTCTCAGGCAAAAGCCGGAAGGTACTATCATTCTTCTATAGGAAAAATCAGAAGGTACTATCATTCTTCTTAGGCAAAACCCAGAAGGTACTATCATTCTTCTCTGGCAAAAACCAGAAGGTACTAACATTCTTCTCAGGCAAAAACCAAAAGGTACTATGATTCCTCTCCAGCAAAAAAACAGAAGGTACTATCATTCTTTTCCAGCAAAACAAAACCCAACATAAGCTACTATCATTCTTCTGAGGCAACAAACAGTTGGTGCTATCATTCTTCTCAAGGAAAAATCCAGCAAGTTCTTCTCCAGCAAAACCCAAATAAGTACTCTCATTCTTCTCCAGCAAAACCCAGCAGGTGCTAGGCCTATCACACTTCTTCGAGCAAAACCCAGTAAGTATCTACCCTCTTCCTCCCCCCCACACTCCCCGCCACAGACATAATTATATCATACTCAGTCTCTGCCCCTCACCTTGATGCTAAACACATCCAGGTAGCCCTCCTCTATGCCGTCGAAGTTAGGCTCGGCCCCAGCCGAGTAGCGGGAGCACATCAGCTGCAGGGAAGGGGGGTGGTCCCCGTCCCCCCGCAGCACGTAGTCCGGGGGGCTCATGGCCCCCCGCAGGGAACTCCACGAGGGCTTGCACCACGTCAGCGTGCAGTTGTCCGACTCCAGCCGCATGAACACCAGGCAAGATCTGGAAAGGAACGATCTTGATTTGAAACAAAGTGTATTGACATAATACATTGCAGTGTAACACAAATTATTTCATGAGCGCAACAAGCTATAAGCTTATACGCGCACTCAAAAACGTTTCAGTTACAAACATAAGGCTGCAATCATGAATGCACGTGAATAGCTAAGAGAGAACCAATTGCATTGGAATAAGAAAAATAAACTTAAGCAAAGATAACAATACATCATGCACCTATTTATTACTAGAAAAACACACCAATAGAAGTAAAGTAAAGAAAAAAAAAAAGAAAGAAAAAAAAAGGAAAAAAACAAAAAAAAAAAAAAAAAAAATAAACAAAAAAAACAAAAAAAAAACCCACAAAAACCAACAACTAAAAACAAAACAAAGCGAAGAATGGGGGTGGCGTTACAAAATACCACATACTAAGTACACTATAAACCAACAATCAAAGAGGCTAAGTTTATATCAGTACATCTCAACAGGGCACATGTGTTATGCTATTGAATAATTATTGTTTATGTGGTTTTTCGAATTGCCAATAAAACATTAGTCAGTATCAAAACGTTTCGAAATGCATATGAAATTACCTACTGCTAACATCATTGATTTATTTTCACTTACATTTTTGTCCCTGCTTCCAAACAGAAGAGTAGAAACTTTAGTTTGAACATCTTGTGGTAGCAGTCCAATCGTTTGAGCTCTAGGTTCAATGTACAAAGGGCATTCTAAAAGAAAATGAGATACACTTTCCACTGCAGGAACAATATTAGGTACAAATCGTAGCAGTATTATTGTCATTCCCCAACACGCATATCGTAGAATTATTGTAATTCCCCCCAAAATGCATATCGTAGAATTATTGTCATTCCCCAAACAGCAAATCCTAGAATTATTGTCATTCCCCAAACAGCAAATCCTAGAATTATTGTCACTCCCCAAACAGCAAATCCTAGAATTATTGTCATTCCCCAAAAAAGCAAATTGTTTTCCTATAGAGCGGCCACCCACCTTCCAGACACCTCCTCCCAGCGGACCAGGGTGGCCCCGTGGTTGACGCACTGCAGGGAGTGGTGGTCTAGGTCGGCCAGGCGAGGCGGCAGCACCATCACCTTTAGAAATCAAACCAGGTCGAATCCAAAATCCCATTTAATTGTCCGAAATCAGAGAGTGTGTTTAAAAGTTGACGAAACAAAAACAAAAACAAACAAAGACAGCAACCCCGTTGTAATGGTAAAAACGAGCAATATTTCGGTTTATTGCAACACGTTTGTCCAGCTAAAACGATGGTCACCTGGCAAAACAAACAAACAAACAAACAAAGCACACACACACACACACACACACACACACACACACACACACACACACACACACACACACACACACACACACACACACACACACACACACACACACACACACACACACACACACACACACACACTGTAATTTCACCTAACGTGATAATAAAGTACTTTTGACTTTGACTTGACTTTGATACACTCAAACATTAAACCGGCCCATTTTATGTAAAAGAAGATTTGGTTTTTTTTGTTATAAAGAAAACACCAAACAAAACAATTGTTTGGTTTCATTGTTGTTTCAATTCTTAAATTATTACCAAACGTCATGGATATCAACACACAGCACCCCCCCTCCACCCACCACTACACCAACCCCCCCGTCTCCACACACCATTCTTTGGCACTTACACCCCCACCCCCACCCCCTTTCCCTTCCTACCCACCCCCTGCAGTCCTCAGATTATTTATATTAATTACGTTACCAGCGACCTTTTTCCCGGTACTCTCAACAACAGAACAGATTTGTTAACATGAATCCCAATGGGGATACCGGATTTTTAAAAATATTTTTTAGTACAAAACGTTCCCCCACCTTCAAGAAGTTCTGTGCTGGCGACTTCCTCTAATCCATCACTCCCGTTGCCCTTTCCTTTTATTACTGTCATCTACTATTATTTTTGTTTCCTTATAAGCCCATTTTACTGTTTTTTTCTTTCAAATCTTCCAAACAATGTTCTCCTTTGACCTCCGAAATCGGAATATGCCCCCCCCCTCCCTTTTTGAGCTCCTTCTACGAAATTGGTGTCACGTAGAGATGGGCGACACACACAAGACTGGGGCATATTGCTAAGTAACCGTCACATATTGCCCTATGGACCGTGTATCTAGATCCAGATCCAAATCTAAAGCCGCACCTTGACCTTTAAAGACCCACCACGTCTCGTGTCAAAATCACGGTTTTCACGTGTTTTCCCTCTTATTGCTGGTAAGAAATCTTAAGAAATCTCCCTAGCATAAGAGGGCATGTGACACGTGACGTGGGGGGTCTTTAAGGGCCAGCCACACTGCATACGATTCGATTCAGTGCGATCCGATTTTGACATTTGTGGGGCATGAGTGACGTACAATCCTACTGGTCAATGTTCACTGTATTTGTAGTATCCCGTACACGAATTTGATAAAATATCTTATTTTTTAATTTATTAAAAATTATTGACAAAATAGTCTCTGCGAATAACATGTACTTTTATGCATGTATTTTATGTCTTAGTTTATAATATAATGTCTCGTCAGTTTTAGATTTAACTGCACGCTGAAAAAGATATGTTTTTCATTTGAAGACAATAAAAAAATTTGATTTGAATTGAATCGAATTTTTATCGAGCACTTCATTTGATTCGCATATTGGGGTCTACACGAGAAAAAAAAAGTTTAAACAAAAGTATTTCACGCGAATCATGACTCATAGACTGACATGGTCACAATCGTATCGTATAGGGGGTCAAATCGTTTGCAGTGTGGCTGGGCCTTTAGCCAAAATAATTAACGATGGCGGCTCACCTCGTGCTCATTGTGCACGTCACAATCGTATCGTATTGGGGTCAAAT
>CM065683.1:24244343-24254343 GCA_017654935.2 Phymorhynchus buccinoides
TCTCTGTGTGTTTCTTTCTGTCTCTCTCTGTCTCTGTCTCTCTCTCTCTCTCTCTCTCTCTCTCTCTCTCTCTCTCTCTCTCTCTCTCTCTCTCTCTCTCTCTCTCTCTCTCTCTGTCCTGCTTATCCAAATTTACGGCGGTAATACATAATTAAACTCTATAAAAGCAATAGCACAGGTCCTTTGCATTTCTTGTTGCACAATGAAAATGAATTTGTAACAAGAGATGTGGCAATGTTTATATATTATGCCTTACGTTTACGAGAAGAATATTTATGATATTTATGAGTTGCTTTGCAAGATTATGCACTATATCATCATATAGTAAAAAGCCAAGTGTCCGTGTGTCTGTCTGAAACACAAAACGGGCCTTATAACTCCGCCGTTTTTCGACCGAATCGCTTCAAATTTGCTGTGAGCCCTAACGGGGCGATGGCAACGGCAACCGAGGCGGCCGTGTCATTTGCGTGGTTCGGCAAATGCGCGAAACGCGCATCCGCCGGCCTCTCGGCGCCCGTATCTCCGGTGTTTCTGGACCGATTGCCTTCGAATTTGGCAGGAAGATGACCGGGGACAGTGACTATCCGTGTACCAAACCGGAAGCGAATCGGTTCAGAAACGCGCGCGCTATACGACTCCGCCGTTTCTTAACCGAATCGCTTCAAATTTGCTGTACTCAGCGTTACCAGTACTTGGCGTTACCGTTACTAGGCGTTACCGTTACTAGGCGTTACTGGTACTCGGCGTTGCGCTAGTAAGCATTATTCATTATTTTTTTAATTATTATATAAATAAGTCCTAGTAGTCCTTATGTTCTCAAATCAAATAGCCTTTGATTTAGTTTATGAATCATTATGTTCTTTGTGTGTATGTGTCTTGTGTGTACACGTCCTCATGTGGATAGGCCGGAGGCCTCACATTAAAATTCACGAGTTTCACGATTTTTATTGACGAGTTTCTCTCTCTCTCTTTGTGCCCGTGTACGTGCGTGCGTGCGTGCGTGCGTGTGTGTGCATGCGTGAGTGCGTGCGTGCGTGCGTGCGTGCGTGCATGCGTGCGTGCGTGCGTGCGTGTGTGTGTGTGGTGTGTGTGTGTGTGTGTGTGTGTGTGTGTGTGTGTGTGTGTGTGTGCATGTGTGTCTGTGTGTGTGTGACAACACTAGGCCTACAGTGACCATTATGATTGTAAAAGGTGATATTATCATGTCCAGTCTGCCGACAGACAGCATTCTCCCTGTACTAAATAAATTGAACGAAATGAACAGAGTTTGGTCGGTAAGAAATTTGGGAGAAGAAAAAAAAGGAAAATAAAAGAAATGAAACGAACGCAAAAACATATAAGACGATGATTGAATAGGGGGGGGGGGGGGGGGGGGGGGTGGGGGTCGAAGGGAAGGAGGGGGCATATATCTAGCAGAGATTCACACAAAAAAGGGCTTCATGCAGGAACCAGCTGCCAAGATGGCCGCCGCACGAGCTATATCGGCTAACCAATGAACAACTTCGAAACTGTCAGCGGGCCCGGGAAGACTGCCAATCGGAAACAAAGATGGAAAAAAAGGCCAAGCTACCTTGAAGGTCTTCTCCCACCAATCATCATGTGTCTTTGTTTGGCGGACAAGCGCGGACAACTCGCGGTTATAGAATTGAGGTCAGTCGGAGGAGTGGTCGGTGATCCATGAGAATAAAGAAGCCTTGCTGTGTAGTGCTGTGCCCACCCCTTGACATTCAGATCGTCCGTCAAGGATCAGCCCAGAACTTGTATGCTTTTTTAATTTATGTTTTTTTTATGCTTTTTTTATTTATTTATTTATTTATATTTTATTTATTTATTTATTTATGTATTTATTTATGTATTTATTTATGTATTTATTTATTTATGTATTTTTGCTTTGCTTCCTGTCATAAACGGGGTTTCTTAGTTGCTGCTGTTGTTGTTGTTGCTGCTTTTTTCTTTTCTTTTATTACTCTTTTTTCCCCGGGATTCCAAGTTCTGTGAAGCTTAGAATCGGAGACGAGGACTCTCTTCTGTGTGTGTTTGAGAGAGAGAAACTCGAATGAAACTCGAATGTTTATTGAGGATAACTAAATAAGCACAAAATATGGCTTTTTTTCATCAGGTCCTCGTACAAAGCAAGCAAGCAAACATAAATTAAACGATAAACAACCACACAAATAAACTACAATCAAAACAGACAAAAGAAATCAGAGAAACATGCAAGAAAAAAAACACAAGAAAAAAAAAAAAAAAAAAAAAAAAAAAAATGAAAAAAAAAAAAAAAAAATTATATATACATATGCACACATACACACACACGCACACACACGCACGCACGCGCGCACGCACACACACACACACACACACACACACACACACACATACGCACGCACACACGCACACGCACACGCACACACACACACACTCACACACACACACACATTTTTATCCACATGTTATCTCATAACATGACATTCAATAGGGTAATAATAATTACCAATGAATAGGGAAAGAAAATATCAGAATTTAAACGCATAAAATAAAATAATTTGTCCTCCCGCGTTTAAACATAAATTCATTGGATACAAGTGATTTATATATTGGAAGGGAATAATTTTTACATTATGCGGAGGAAACAATAGGTGATTTATATACATTCTGCTAAGTATTTATTATATGATTTTTTGAAAGACGCCAAGGTGCTCTTGTTTTTAATAATAATGGCATGGCAGTCTATGCAGGCATCTCATTCCATAGTTTTGCTCCTGAGTATGTTAGGGATGACATGAAAAGATCTGTTCTTGGACGAGGGATGAATATTAGACTTTTATTACGAGCATTACTGATTTGGAATTTTTCACAGAGATAGGGAGGCGCCAGGTTATTCATTATCTTAAACATAAGCACGGCCTTATTTAGACGACATCTTAAGCTGAAAGGGAGAATGTTTAATGTTTTATAGTCAGTGGTTTGCAGAGATGATGATTTAAGTAGTATAATTTTGATTGCACGTCTATAGAGAGTTTCTAGTGGTTTTAAACAGTTCTTACTAGCCAAATCCCAAGTTGTAGAAGCGTAGTCAATATCTGGTTGAATGTACGCATGAAAGAACAATTTTCGGGTGTGCTGATCGAGGAAGTGTTTTATTCTGTATAACTGAAATATTTTTTGGGATAATTTACGTGTAAGAATGGAAACGTGAAAAGACCAGGTCAGATTGTTATCAATACCAAGTACCAAGGCCAAGTACTTTATGAGAATCAACTTCTTCCAAAGTATTATCATTCATTTTTACTTTTATTAAATCAGTTTTAATATTTTGACGCTTTTGTCTCGTGGTTATTAACATAAGTTTGGATTTCAGAGGGTGCAAGGCCATGTGATTAAATTCTGTCCATGTTGCTACCTTGTTTAAGTCATTTTGTAAGTCAGTTAAAACTAAATTTGCATTCTTGTTTTTATTATGTAAGGTTGTATCATCAGCAAAAAGTTCACAAAGGGATGATATGTATAAAGGGAGGTCATTGATATATACTGAAAATAAAGTGGGGCCCAGCACAGACCCCTGTGGCACTCCACATTTGACTGGCATAAAAGAGGAAGATTTGCCATCTTGCAAAACAGTCTGGCGTCTGTTTGTCAGAAAAGAAGATATAAGGCTGACTGATGTTTGTGATAGACCATACAGTGTAAGTTTTCTTAAGAGAAGATTATGATCAATAGTGTCAAATGCTTTCGCAAAATCTATAAAAATAGCCCCTGTGAATAAATCATTATTAATATTTAAGTGCCATTGCTCTATAAGATTGGTGAGTGCTGTATGACAAGAATGATGCTTCCTAAAACCACTTTGGTTTGGGTGAAATAAATTATATATTCTAAAGTGTGTTTGAATCATTTGTTTTAAATGCTTTTCAAGAGGTTTAGAAATACTAGATAAAAGTGATATGGGTCTATAATTTGAGGCACAATTCCTATCAGAGAGAGAGAGAGAGAGAGAGAGAGAGAGAGAGGGAGGGGAGGGAGAGAGAGAGAGAGAGAGAGGGGAGAGAGAGAGAGAGAGGGAGGCGAGAGAGAGAGAGAGAGACAGAGAGAGAAACAGAGACAGAGTGAAAAAAACAGAGAGAGAGAGAGAGAGAGAGAGAGAGAGAGAGAGAGAGAGAGAGAGAGAGAGAGAGAGAGAGAGAGAGAAGAGAAGAGAGAGAGAGAGAAGAGAAGAGGAGAGAGAGAGAGAGAGAGAGAGAGAGAGAGAGAGAAGGGTATGAGTAGGGTGGGTGCACGGAGTATAGCATGTGTGTTTTCACGCGCGTGTGTATTATTATTTCCTTCATTATCATGTATTTGTGTGTGTTTGAATGAAGATGTGTTCGACTCACGAGATTGAAATTGTTGAGCTGGCTTCCATAACCACTAGCAGAATGACACTCGATATACGGAGATAAATCACTGATAAAGAAATGTTATTGACGACATTCATTTTGGGGTAGACAACTACTAAATCGGCTCATTATTGACTCTGAACTGTGTGAAAACATTTTCCAGACACGTCGTATCCTCTGCAAAGACTGTATAGGGGAAGATAAGCATCCGGTCTCTTTTCCCTATATGAGTAGTGAGGACAGAAACACTGGTTATGTCCCTTTTAAACAGGACACATTTTACACGTCCATAGGCCAGTTGAATTCTCCGTTCAAATTCCAGTCTGAGTTTTTGGATAAACTGCACGGTGAATAGTTTACTGTCCGCACTAACGATAACTCTATCTTTGTCCTCTGTCTCTCTTCCACCCCCGGGCCCCTGGTTGCTCTGTGGCACTGGCAATAAACATCACGCCGTCTCGTGTGGGAGAGACAGACGTTACTTAGCACGGCTTCCTGTATGTTTGTGTTGAATAATACCGTCGCTATGATCATCATCATAACAGTCTTTGCACTCAATTTTGGGCAACAAAGACAAAATAATAAACAAGTGCAACGCCGAGCGGCAGCAAAGTCCCTTCGCAGCATCGCCGGGCTACTCCGAAATCGGAATGAGTCGGCTGTGCACACAGCGGGGAGACCATTGAGAACTGAAAACAGGACGCACGCACGGACGGATGGACGGCCGGAAAGAAGTGGGACATATCGGGCCTGTGACACAAAGGGCATCAAAACAGCACGTAACTGAATAGTTTTTTTTATACATAGCCTTGGGGTTCGGACCCGTGATTTGAGCGCGCGCGATCATGCGCACACGCGCGCACAGAAACATTCATGACAACTGTGTTATAGATCATTCATCAAGAAATGTTGTGACAAAAACTGCATTAAAATACATGCAAAACTTCGCGAGATATTAGCGATGATGTGTTTCGGGGTTTGAACCCCGTAACTGGCGCGACCTTGACCTTAATGTAAAACTAAATACATCAGTGGATAGCTTGCATCTTGGCAAACTAGTATGACCTATACCATATTTGATGATGATAGACTGAATAGTTTTTGAGAAAAACGGACGAATAGCCGGACGGACGGAGACACGCCGGACGGACACCGGACGGACGGACCAGACAAAAACAATAGCTCCCCGAACCTTCGGCTCGGGGACTAACAACAGTTTATCTTAGGGGGCTGGGTGTGTCTTTCAGTATGTGCGTGTTTGTTCTTTGTGGATTTGCTATAATGTATGCTGGTTTGTGTGTGCATACTATGTTTGAGTAGGTGCACACATATCCATATTTTAAATGAATTCTGTGGATACGTTAACTTGTAAATACGATAATAAATGACTTTGTCTAAACATAAAGTATATCTATGACATTAAACTGTTATGCGTGTTTTGTTGTAAATAAGTCCCTTGTGTGTCGAGGGGTGAATGCCAGAACTGTCTATCTGTGCTCTTTATTCCTTTTGAGATAGACCGTTCTGGCAGGCACCCCTCGGTGTGTTGTGCATTTAAAAGTATATAATTAAAGTGATTTATCTTAAACGGCGATATTTTCTGTACTTTGTTTTAAAATGTTTATGATATTGGCAACATGTTTTGTTTTAAGCACTGCTGTTTTGTTCTCAAGTGATAATTATCATCATGTGTGTTTTGATTTAATGGCATTCTCATTTATGTTTTCGAAGCACATCTTGTTCTTAATGTATATTATAATGTGTCTTGATTTAACTGTGTCAATCGCAGACATCACCACTCTTAATGTCTCTCTAAGAGATAATAAAGTTGTTTGAATTGAGTTGAGTTGAGTTGAGTTGAGGGGGAAAAAACCTCTGACAAAGTTGAAATCAACACAACACGATATTCTCAATGTCCCGTTTCTCAACAACTCGTGGTCGGCTTGACATTAATTAAACAAAATAATAATTCACCAGTCCATCTTCTTCTTCTTCTTCTTCGATCGCTCAGACAGTTCCCTGTCAATTATGAGCGTAGATGCGTCATGCTGCCGTTACGCGCCTAACTAAGAAATAGCTAGGCCCAGCAAGTCCGACTTCGGCTGAAGGAAATGTTTTTGAAAGCGTTTTGTGAAAAAAAGGCAGGAGAATGGACCGGTAAGGCAGAAAGATAGTAGATGACAGCAAGCAAAGGGAAAAGGCAGAGTCAAAGAGAGTGACAGATTAGAGGAAGTTACAAGCACAGAACTTCCAGAAGGTGGGATAACTATTATGCTGGTTTATACAAAAGACCCCCCGGTATCCCCATGGGGGGCTCCAGTCCATCAATATCATCAGCAAAACAATTTATATACTGGGGGTATCCGGTTATATTTTGTACCGATTCCACTCTCTTACTTTCGCTCTTCACGTTAACAATCCAAAACAAAATGTTTCATAAATAACATCAACACGTAGCAGCATGGAAACGTTAGATCAAACAACCGCGAGGCAGCGTTTGGGCTCGTGTGACCTTGACCTCGTGTTTCAGTCCAGTTTCCTGCCAGGTACTCTCAAGGCATGGAACAACCTCCCTGAACAGGCTGTTGAGGCGGGGACCTTGGGCACCTTCGTGTCCTGGGTCTCCAAATCACAATAACTCTCCCCCACCCCATATTTTTTCCCAAAGGCGCGGCATCACGCTGGGGCTCGATTAGCGGGACCTGGCTGGCTGGGTCATTCCATCGCTTGGCGCGGCATCACGTTGGGGACCGATCAGATACAACTCAATCAACGAAGAATAACATTATTAAAAAGTTTGGAATGTCAGTTGCCCTGTGGGAAAAAAAGGTCCATGTGAAGAACATTGACGCGCAGAAAGAACATCGATGCGTAGAACGTAGACAGGTAGAACATCGACGTGAAGAACGTGACCGCGCCGCTCAATTAACTAAGGCCTATATTATCCTAACTAGCCAAACTGTGGCCTTCGGATAGTGACCTCCCTCACCTGTGTGCGGCGCATCTCAATTGCGCCTATTTTGTTAGAACATATTTTATTTCCCCTCTCTCGTCCTTCCACTCTACAATTCCTTCTTTCTTACACACACTCATTCATCAATGCATGCTTCAATATTCAATACATATTTACATGTACATGTATAGGGGAAGACGGGGTAAAAAGCGCATGGGCGGGTAAGAAGCCCACCCCAATTATCTCATGAAATGAAGCAAATTTCATTCTCATTTTGCCCATGAGACGAGCGTTAATGTCTAGCATTCGTCTCATGGGCAAATTTGACTGAAATTTTCTTGATTTCATGAGATAAGTGGGGTGGGCTTCTTACCCGCCCATGCGCTTTTACCCCGTCTTCCCCTACATTACAAGTCTTGGTACATGAGTCGGACAGAGAAAAAAAAATCAAATTACAAACCATACTTGTGTTTTTGTTTTTCTGTGTTGGAAGAGTGAAAAACCAGAAAGACTACAGACTGTACAGTGCATGATGAATGAATGAACTAAGAGTTATATTGAGCATTGAATGAAAGGTTTGGAAATGTTCTGTTATAAAAAAAATGATAATTAGCAAGAGGTTTTTTTTCCATTTTTAAGCAAACATGCATGCATCAACATACATCAAACATGCATACATCAACATACATCAAACATGCATACATCAACATACATCAAACATGCATGCATCAACATACATCAAGCATGAAAACATTGCGCCTATTTTAATTACCCCTACACTCAACAGCGCCCAGCTGTTGATATCAACTGCGCCCGCGGAAACGATTGAAATGATTAACCCTTTCACCGCCAATGTCGCATTTATGCACCACAATGGTTTAACACCCATGTTAATAAAAGGCATCAAATCAGGGCCTGTTATCCAAAGACCATATTTTCTTCATTTTGGGAGGTAAGGATAGGCCTAATTTTATACATGTTACAGAGGAATTCCCAATATTGCAGATTTAAAAAAGAAATGTACCCAGACAAGTTTAATGGTATTTTTTGGCTGAAAAATGGCTGGCGGCGAAAGGGTTAATAAGAACAATACATATAATGGAAGTTTTGCATAGACCGGCACTTTGTTTCAGTAGATAAGAGCTAACGATTGTTGTAGATAAGAGCTAACGATTGTTGTAGATAAGAGCTAACGATTGTTGTAGATAAGCTAACGATTGTTGTAGATAAGAGCTAACGATTGTTGTAGATAAGAGCTAACGATTGTTGTAGATAAGAGCTAACGATTGTTGTAGATAAGAGCTAACGATTGTTGTAGATAAGAGCTAACGATTGTTGTAGATAAGAGCTAACGATTGTTGTAGATAAGAGCTAACGATTGTTGTAGATAAGAGCTAACGATTGTTGTAGATAAGAGCTAACGATTGTTGTAGATAAGAGCTAACGATTGTTGTAGATAAGAGCTAACGATTGTTGTAGATAAGAGCTAACGATTGTTGTAGATAAGAGCTAACGAGTGTTGTAGATAAGAGCTAACGATTGTTGTAGATAAGAGCTAACGATTGTTGTAGATAAGAGCTAACGAGTGTTGTAGATAAGAGCTAACGATTGTTGTAGATAAGAGCTAACGATTGTTGTAGATAAGAGCTAACGATTGTTGTAGATAAGAGCTAACGATTGTTGTAGATAAGAGCTAACGATTGTTGTAGATAAGAGCTAACGATTGTTGTAGATAAGAGCTAACGATTGTTGTAGATAAGAGCTAACGATTGTTGTAGATAAGAGCTAACGATTGTTGTAGATAAGAGCTAACGATTGTTGTAGATAAGAGCTAACGATTGTTGTAGATAAGAGCTAACGATTGTTGTAGATAAGAGCTAACGATTGTTGTAGATAAGAGCTAACGATTGTTGTAGATAAGAGCTAACGATTGTTGTAGATAAGAGCTAACGATTGTTGTAGATAAGAGCTAACGATTGTTGTAGATAAGAGCTAACGATTGTTGTAGATAAGAGCTAACGATTGTTGTAGATAAGAGCTAACGATTGTTGTAGATAAGAGCTAACGATTGTTGTAGATAAGAGCTAACGATTGTTGTAGATAAGAGCTAACGATTGTTGTAGATAAGAGCTAACGATTGTTGTAGATAAGAGCTAACGATTGTTGTAGATAAGAGCTAACGATTGTTGTAGATAAGAGCTAACGATTCTTATAAAGATTTGTGTATCTCAAAGTTTTCATTATTCATCCCTTGGTGTGACATGCTATTTATACAGGCTTAAGTCTTGTTTTCATGGGTTATTTTAATCTGGATTTAAAAAAAAAAGATTTTATTGCTAAGTATAATTAGTATGTGCCTGAATAATTTGTGTATTTATTCCCCCCCCCCCCCCCCCCCCAATATGTTTGTGATGCCTTTGTAAAGCGCGATGAGCCCACTATGGGGTATCGCGCTTTATAAATATTAATTATCACTATATTATTATAAAGACCCAGGATACATCAACGGCAGAAGCCAGTCGCACTTGATGTGCCTACCCGGACAGGCGCAATTACGTCATTTTCAAACAGGCGCTATTGAGTGGCAAGCCGTGGCCTTCAGGCGCGAGTAGTTCAGTTGCCTCGCTCACCTGAGGAGGTCCTCCTCCTGCATCCTCCTCTGCAGCGCCTT
>CM065683.1:24266843-24269343 GCA_017654935.2 Phymorhynchus buccinoides
GGGCCGCGCGCTGCTGCTCGCGAGCCTGTGCGCGCGCCGGGCACGCAGCATCTCCTTCTTCTGGCGAAGAGTCTCCAGCCGATCCGCTGCCCGCGCCGCGGGACCCAAGAGCGGCTCCTGCTCGTGGTGATGATGATGATGATGATGGTGGTGGTGATTATGGTTGTTGTTGTTGGTGGTGGTGGTACTGTTCGAGGAAGGGCATACTTGCTGCTGCGGATGATGGTACGGGTTGGGGTGGGGGTGGTAGGGGTGAGGGTGGTTGGGGTGGTGGTGGTTGCTGTTGAGGGGGAAAGGGGCGGTGGTGGTGGTGGTGGGGGTGATGATGTTGGCGGAGGTGGGGGGTGGTGGGGCTAGAGGGTGCGGCGTTGGTGCAGGAACGGAGGGCGGCGGTGAGGACCCCTGGAAGAAGCTGGAAGAGGTTCAGAGTCAGAGTCAGAGAATGTATTGTGTTTGGGCAATATGCATACCTAGGGTGTAAGACGGGGTAAAAAGCCCATGGGCGGGTAAGAAGCCCATGCCAATTATCTCATGAAATGAAGCATATTTCAGTCACATGTTGCCCATGAGACGAGTGTTAGTGTTAAGACGGGGTAAAAAGCCCATAGGCGGGTAAGAAGCCCATGCCAATTATCTCATGAAATGAAGCAAATTTCAGTCACATTTTGCCCATGAGACGAGTGTTAGTATTCAGTCTAATTTGCCCATGAGACGAATGCTAAACACTAACACTCGTCTCATGGGCAAAATGTGACCGAATTTGCTTCTTTCATGAGATAATTAGCATGGGCTTCTTACCCGCCCATGGGCTTTTTACCCCGTCTTCCCCTACACATGGGAAAATGCATAAATAAATAAATACACGAGTAAATGAAAACGTCAAATCTGTATTGCTAAAAATTCGGGACTTTACTGGTGTTGCACTACTGTCTCCGGGCATTGCCTCCAGGATCGTTCCCACCATTTTTAGATCTGCTAGTATCCCGTGTGTGTCTGTTCTGGACCCGGGAGGACGTTAAACTGGTTTTCATAAATGAATACGAAAACCAATGACATTGCATTATTTCTTTTTTACAACAAACGGTAACACGCGTAAAACCCAAAACATAAAGAATATAATTATCTGAAATATGTCTATGTCTTGGTGCGTTCGGGTCAAAGTCATGAGGAGCAGTGTGTTCTGGGGAGCTAAAACAATAGTGTCGTCAGTAGGGGGCCTATTAGTAGGTGGTGTCCTGAACTAGGCTCTACTGAACTCCACCGAGGTGACTCAGCAGCAGTGCAGTGTCTCCTCGGTTGGTTGCCTCCTGACGGCCTAACATAGATTAGCTCCCCTTGGACTGCTGGTCTCGGATTCTGCGACCTGAACGTGCGACCTGAGGTGTGGCTGCGAGTACAGAATATAATTATCACGAAAGACAAACGCGAGTTTACAATCCATCATGAGAATAAATATGTAGCTCAGTTAACATTAATACGCATCCGTACTGAAAACCATCGAAGTAACCCACAAGGAAATATTTCCATAAAAGGAAGCTAAAAGAGAGAGAGAGAGAGAGAGAGAGAGAGAGAGAGAGAGAGAGAGAGAGAGAGAGAGAGAGAGAGAGAGAGAGAGAGACACTGGACACTGGACACTGGAAACTTTATTTGACAAGGATAAAGATATTAGGCGATGCCTATTCTTACAATCTGTCCTTGGATTAAAACCCCCAAAAAAACAAACCAAAAACAAATTTAAGAAACAAAAAACATTTGCAAACATACTCTCTCTCTCTCTCTCTCTCTCTCTCTCTCTCTCTCTCTCTCTCTCTCTCTCTCTCTCTCTCTCTCTCTCTCTCTCTCTCTCTCTCTCTCTCTCTCTCTCTCTCTCTCTCTCTCTCTCTCTCTCTGACTACACACACATACATAATCGATGGCTTGCAGTCAAAACGGACTATCTTTAGATAGTCCATTGACATATTATTGAACTTATTACAAAAACTAATAACTTGTATTAAAAAAAGACTCCAGAAATATCAAAAGCATAACACAGTTTTTATATTTCGGCAGTCATTGTTTGATACAAGTTATTAGTTTTTGTAAGAAGTCGAATAATACGTCAATGGACTATCTAAAGATAGTCCGTTTTGACTCCAAGCCATCGCATTGTTTATACATACATATAAAAAAATATTAAAAAAATACACATAGTGAAACAAATAATTGATGACAAATAGGAGGTGAAAGCAACATCAATCCAAACACATTTAACAAGCAGTTTAAAGGCAAACCAATAAACAAAGCATAAAACTGAAATGTAAACATTCAATTGACATATACCATGTATATAACATGTAGTTGTACACAAGGCAATAAAGTTATACTGTGCGTTCAAAAAGACACAGGATTTAAGCAGGGCTGTAAATTATGTTTGCCCGCACCATCTTTTTGCATCGTGAGATGGAAGGGCATAACTGAATGGCAGACGGAAGGGAATTCCAAATTGAGGAACCTGAGAAGG
>CM065683.1:24276843-24279343 GCA_017654935.2 Phymorhynchus buccinoides
AAGTTCTACGTTGGCTACTTCACGAACTGGGCAAACCATTTTGACCCCATTTCATGAAATGGGCAATTTCACTGATTGGGCGTAACACACACACACACACACACACACACACACACACACACACACACACACACACACACACACACACACACACACACACACACACACACACACACACACACACACACACACACACACACACACACACACACACACACACACACACACACACACACACACCCACCCACCCCCATACCCCCCCCCCCCCCCCCCCCCACCACCACACGATCCGATCGTGAACGTGTGCGCGCACTTTTTCAGAGAAGGGGATGAAAGGGGAGCATGACGTGTAAGCATAGCATGATTGTGTGTCTTGAGACCTTTCGGATGATAACAAAAATGATGGTGCTGATGTTGTTGACGGTGATGACGACGACGATATAATTATTATTGTATTCAAAGAAAAAAATATCTTTCAACGCATGTCCATTATAATAGAGTACTAAAAGGTCTGCGCGTTGGTTGGGTACGTGCGTAACCCCCCCCACTCCCTATAATAGAGTACTAACAGGTCTGCGCGTTGGTTGAGTGTGACGTGCGTACTACACCCCCCCCCCCCCCCCCCCCCCCCCCCCCCCCCCCCCCCCCCCCCCCCCCCCCCCCCCCCCCCCCCCCCCCCCCCCCCCCCCCTGAAATCGTAGAGATGGCAAATAAATCACGTCATGCTTGCGTCATTTTGAGGGGTACGCAATCCCCTTTGGTACTCTAGTTTTGGACACGAGGTTCAAGTCACCAACATGTCATGTCACATCAATCTAAAAGCAGGCGGGGGACAACATACCCATTATTGTGGACCTATTTTATAAACAACAACAACAACAATAATATTAATAATAAAAATAATAATAATAATAATAATAATAATAATAATAATAATTTGGACAATACTTTCATCAGAGACTATACCATTTATAATCCATCAATATATTTTTTTCCTCTCCGATATCAAGGTCTACCCTATTTATGAGGGTATTAATAATATTAATACTCCATTACTTTCATCAGAGACTATACTATTTATAATCCATCAATATCCCCCCACCCCCACCCACCCCACCCCACCCCCGATTTCAAGATTTAACCCCCTATTATTAGACTATCACATAAACGCGTAAGCAGACATGGCTCAAATTTTCTTCTTCTTCTTCTTGTTTAGAGATGTGTGTGAGTGTGTCTGCGTGTGTGTGTGTATATATATGCGCGCGCGCGAGAGAGAGTTTGCATGCGTGTCTGTGTGTCTGTGTGCATCGAGAGAGAGAGAGAGAGAGAGAGAGAGAGAGAGAGAGAGAGAGAGAGAGAGAGAGAGAGAGAGAGAGAGAGAGAGAGAGAGAGAGAGAGAGAGAAAACTTGAAAACTTAAACTTTATTTTCCAAGGATATAGATTTTAGGTAACGCCTATTCTTCCAATCTGTCCTTGTGTGTGTGAGAGAGAGAGAGAGAGAGAGAGAGAGAGAGAGAGAGAGAGAGAGAGAGAGAGAGAGAGAGAGAGAGAGAGAGAGAGAGAGAGAGAGAGAGAGAGAGAGAGAGAGAGAGAGAGAGAGAGAGAGAGAGAGAGAGAGAGAGAGAGAGAGAGAGAGAGAGAGAGAGAGAGAGAGAGAGAGAGAGTTTCTTGTTTGTTTATTTGCATAAATTGTTATTAATATTTGATTTCTTTTATTATTTTCGTTTCCTTGTTACGCTTTATTTTCATTATTTAAATGGGCCGATTTGCAAAAAGGCCTTCAATGTGTCTAAATCTCTACCCATTAAAAAGTTCAATCAATTAATCAATCAGTCAATGAATCGTCTTCGTTTTCTTCTTCTTCTTCTTCTTCTTCTTCTTCTTCTTCTTCTTTTTCTTCTTTTTCTTCTATTAAAGCAGGCAATAGGCGAAGAACGAGGCACAAAAGATCCATTGAAACCCACACAGGAAAAAACTCACACCACCAGTTAAAAGTTCAGTCAATTAAATCAGTCAATCAATCTTCTTCTTCTTCTTTTTCTTTTTCTTTTTCTTCTTCTTCTTCTTCTCCTTCTTCTTCTTCTTCTTCTTCTTCTTCTTCTTCTTCTTCTTCTCCCCCTTCTCCCCCTTCTTCTTCTTCTTCTTCTTCTTCTTCTTCTTCTTCTTCTTCTTCTTCTATTAAAGCAGACAATAGGCGAAGAACGAGGCACAAAAGATCCATTGTAACCCACACACGAGGAAAAAACCAACCAACCACCAGTTTAAAAAAAAACACCAGTTAAAAGTTCAATCAATCAATCAATCTTCTTCTTCTTCTTCTTCTTCTTCTTCTTCTTCTTCTTCTTCTTCTTCTTCTTCTTCTTCTTCTATTAAAGCAGACAATAGGCGAAGAACGAGGCACAAAAGATCCATTGAAACCCACACAGGAAAACAAACAAAAAAATCACCAGTTTAAATGGGTCCGTTGTAAATGTCGTTGAACACAGGTTTATTAAAGAC
>CM065683.1:24296843-24299343 GCA_017654935.2 Phymorhynchus buccinoides
GGAAGACAAAAGAATGGATTCACCAATGATTCAAATAACATTAGTTTTGCTTGTTGCCCGCATGTAACAACAACAATGACAACAACAACAAAAACTCGACTCAAACCTAACAGCATACGATAGAAATAGCGGAGAAAAGTTATTGAAAAAACCCGAATTGCCCTCGTTATATATCCAAGATGATTTTAAAACTAAAGTTAATAACATGGGACACTAAATGCGCTGAGAAAAATGTTTTCTGCAATTGTGGTAGCCCTATATCAGTGCATCATTTGTTAAAAGAATGCCCCATTTTAACACCACTTTATTATAGAAATGAGTATTGATTTAGTGACTTATGAGAATGATCGTCAAATATTATCTAGCCCTTTCAGCTTTGATATTGCTACTGTTATAGCCAATTCTGAGATAGCAAAGCTGTTATGATTTGTTGACGCTTTGTTTCTAGCAATTGTTGTATTCTATGCGTTAATCTTTGTTAATTATCAACACGTTTATTTATTTATTTTTGCGTGTGTCTAATATCACCATTGCGTGAAAAGACGTAAATTTAAACCACATTGGAACCTCCCTTACAAGACCCCTCCCTTATAAGACCTCATTTTACAAGGGAAGGGTCTTATAAGGGAGGGGTCTTGTAGTAAGGGAGGGGTCTTGTAGTAAGGGAGGGGTCTTTTAAGGGAGGTCATTTTAATACTTACAAAGAAGGGCAATGTCTCAGAGAAGTAGGTCTTATGTGGGAGGGAGTCTTATAATGGGAGGTCTTATATGGGAGGTTCCACTGTACTGAAGTGAACTAACATCATAGGAAACGAGACAACCTCAAATTCCGTTGCCCATTGTTAGGTACACGAAGACACTCAAAGTCTATGGTTACACTGACGCCGAGAACATCGTGACGACAGGTCTAGCAATCACAGACAGGCACAAGGGACTCCGCACAAACCAAGACTAGAGAAGCACGCAGCATTATTACCCGTGCTTAGGGGAGCAACCCACCAGTTATTTAAAAACAAAAAACAAAAAACCCCACCCTAATCAAGTGTCGCAAAACAAACAAAAACAAAAAACAAAACCGAAATAAAAATCCGAACAAAAAGAAAAAGAAAACGCAAAGTGTTTCGTATCTGTGTTTCAAATTTAAGTTTTGAAAATGAATACGGTTTGTGTAATATACATGTAGATAGCGAGCACATTATAAGCTTTAAGCTTGTTGCTGCTAATTTATGTTAACAATGTATTGATGTATGTGTGCCCTGTTGATCTGAATACAATTTTTATTTAAACCAATACGGTTTGAAACGAATGGTATTGAAAATCAATATAGCAGTAACATATACATATATATATATATATCTTAGGTCGAAGCAGCTGTCTTTGCATAAGGCACTGTCCCTCCCCCATTGGGAGAAAAAGTAAATCAGCACAATATAATTTTTATGTTTTGTTTGTTTGTTTGTTTGAACACGCATTACAAAGTTAACGTTAATGGTTTTGTTTCTGAGGTTCACAAATACAGACATTGGACACAGAAAAGTTTTTTCAAGCAAACTATATATATATATTCCCATATATATATATATATATATAATATATATATATATATATATAATATATGACCATTCCTGAAGAACGAGAGGACACGACATATATGTATATATATATATATATATCAGAACAAAAAAAAGAATGAAAACAACAAGAAAGAATGTAGACTATATATATATATATATATATAATATATATATATATATATATATATATATATATATATATAATATAATATATATATATATATAAACAAATGCAAACGAGAGCCAATTCACAAGCTTAAATCTTATACGAGGCGCTCAAACGCAGATATAATTATTACACAATATTGGCTGCCAAATGTAATAAGTCACTGGAGCAAAAAATATCGATGTAAACAACAAGAGAGTCCCCCCCCCCCCCCCCCCCCACACACCACCCCCTTTGTTCAATTTCGTTATCGATGTAACGTTGTTGTAGGCCTACATAAATCATCACCACCACATACAGTCACTTCTTTTCAACTGAAATAGGCCCCGGAAAAACAAAATCAACACAGAGAAAGTTTTTTTTAAATATTAAAAAAACAAAAGTACGTCACATTCGAATTTCACCACAAAAACACTGTACTGATCAGTGTTAAAAATTCTTACACCAACTGTCTAATAAAACTATTTTGTCCCCCCCAGTAGAATTATTAACCTGGGTGAAGTCACACAAACAATCCACACACCTCACACGCACACGCAAACACCGACTCGCACTAGTATATGACACATTGTGTACTACGCGCAAATTCCCGATTAATTTGGGTTGCTTCTCTTTTCTTGTTGGTTTCGTTTCTTTTCTTTCTTTGTTTCCTTTTTTTAAACTTCCTTTTTAACGACACAAGACGCGAGTTGGACAGAGACGTCGGTATTCACGGAAGCATGAAGCGACACAGTGTCACTACTACCAACGACTCTAAAAG
>CM065683.1:24306843-24309343 GCA_017654935.2 Phymorhynchus buccinoides
TACGCTGTAGCCAACATAGGATGAAATATCACTCTGATCTCCTTTATACAAAAAAAAAGAAAAAAAGATGTGCGTGAAAAACGGTCACCTACCAACCTTGCAACCGACAATTTATACAGGAAATGCACATGTATGTTACGCCCAATCTGTGAAATTGCCCATTTCGTGAAATGGGGGAAAAAAGTGGTTTTCCCGTTTCATGAAAATGGGCAATAATGTATTGTGATATTTTTGTTGTTGTTTGTTTTGTTGTCGTTGCTTTCTTTTTTCCCCCCTTCTCTCCCCAATTCCAATTCACACATCCCCTGAAGTCGGAGTGTGGCTGCCTATGTGGCAGGGGGAAATCAAAAACAGTCACACACGTAACTGTTCTCATCCGTAGCTTATGCACTTGCACCATGCATAGTGTTCAAGTGCTTCTGCTATTGGGATGATCCCTGGAGTCTTTTAGCCAGGGTACGACAACAACAACAACAACAACAACAACAACAACAACAACAACAACAACAATTCACACAGGTATTGATTCAGGCTGGCTAAACCCAGCACCTCGAAAGGGACATTAAGTCACTGGGCTAAATTCTCATAACAGGCTTGGAAAGTCAACATTTCTCATTTTTTGTCAATTGTGAGTTATGGGTATTTTTGTGTTCTCTAACATCTTATCTTTCATATTTATAAAGGACAATATTTATTATGGTCTCTAAATGGTCTTAATAAGGGCTTTGAAACGAGTAGGTCAATGCATTTTCTTCAGTTAGGCTAGACTTTAGATTGCGTTTTCTCAAAATGGCCGACACTCATCATACTAAATTTAAATGCCCCATAACTCTGGAACGAAAAAAGATACAAGAATGGTTCTTGTATCATTAGAAAGAGAAATGTCTGAAGATTTCAAATATATATATTCTCAGAATGGTCAGTTTGACACTTAATGTCCCTTTCGTGGTGCTGGGTCACACTGTTTCTCTCTATATTCTACTTTCATCCCCATCCTAATCCTACCTCCACTGATTGCTGCTCAGGGGCATGCCCGAGCCACATGTTTTGATAAACGCTTTATTTTAATTTTTAATTTTTATTTCATTAAATTCAATCTAAAAAAGAGAAGTTTACAACCATTATTTTACTTGTGTGATTTTTTAAAATTTGTTTGAACCAACTCTAGATCTCTCTGTGTCAATGAACGATAAACATTCTTCATACACAGTTACTGTAGGCCTAATTGCTCAAATGGACAAGTTTTCAACAACAAAAATCTAGGGAAGAGCACTTCGTGAAAATTAGAGTTGTTTACCTCCATTACTCAGTCAAGTACCATAGCAACAATGCAACAATGGCGTCGAAGCTTGAAACCGCAGGATACGAGTCAGCGACTTGCAAACATTAAAAAAAGAAAAGAAAAAAAAAGGGGTGGCAAGTGGCCACAAACTGATAAAACTTACAAAATGTGACGTAAAAATACAAATGACATAATTTTTTAGAATGACGCACGGTGTTCTAAGTGCTGTATGACTGCTCAAACACACGAGTCGATAGGCTACGAGAGCTGATCGTAGAGTGACATCCCCCGTTTGACCGATTGAATTAGGCAAGATCACTCCCACACACCATGAAATTACTCCCCTTAATTATTTCCGAACAATTCCTATTGGCATTTCCATTATATAAAAAAAAAGCCCGGGTAAATGGCTTGTCTGTTTCATGAAATGGGCAAGTCCACGGATTGGACGTAGCATTCATTGTACGGCACATTTTCTTCGAACAATTATCAAAGTTTTCCAATGGTGAAAACGCTCAATGGAGACTTGTTATTTCGCTATTGGCCACTGCACAGAGCACCTCTTGCAAGAGTGAATGCCCTTGGTGGGTGGGGGAAGATGGTTGAGTACTGACCAAACAAGGGCATAACTCTCGCCAATAACCCTATTTGAGGCCACTTAATGGTTGCCTTTTGCAAGAGTGAATGCCCTTTTGGATCCTGATCAACAAGGGCTTAACTCTTGCCGTCAAAGGCGTTGATAACCCTACTTGCAGTGGAAATTATACTGCTATAGGGTAAGACACATTTTGCCCATGAGACGAGTGTTAACGCTTAGCATTCGTCTCATGGGCAAATTTGACTGAAATGTGCTTTATTTCATGAGATAATTGGCATGGGCTTCTTACCAGCTCATGGGCTTTTTTACCCCGTCTTACCCTATTACTTATCCCCCCCCCCCACCACCACCACCGTCCCGCCCTCCCCCCCCCCCCCCCCCCCCCCCCCCCCACACTTCCCCTACCAATGACACCACGCAATCTCACCTCCACGTGCAGACTGCAGCTGATCTTCTGGCACCAGGCCTTGTAGTCGTGGCCAAGCACCGACAGCTTCCTCAGGAAGTCGCGGGTCTCCAGCGCCAGCGCGGAGTTGCCGTCCAGGTCCATGTGCCCCTTGTGCACCCAGGTCTCGAACACCCTGAGCACCCCCCGGTGCTCCGCGGGGATCTCGCTGGGC
>CM065683.1:24319343-24334343 GCA_017654935.2 Phymorhynchus buccinoides
TCCTTGAAGGCTGTGGGACGGGGATAAAGAAATGCGAAATACGAATGTTTTATTGAGAGTAAAAAGGATAAGCTACAATAGCTTCTTTGCACCTGGCCCTCTCACTCACACACTCACACCATGCATCAGGCAAAGACAAATTGACATACTAAAACAATCAAGTCAAGAAAATGAGAGAGAGAGAAGGAGAGAGAGAGAGGAGAGAGAGAGAGAGGGTGGGGGAGGAAGGGAGGGGGTGAGATAGGGAGAGAGAGAGATGGGAGGAAGAGAGGGACAGTGAGAGAGAGAGTGACTCGGGGGGGGGGGGGTTAGGGGACGGAGGGGTAGGGGGGTGAGATAAGAAACAGAGGATGGAGAGGAGGGGAGGGAGTGAGAGAGGAGAGGGGAGAGAAAGAGAGGGAGAAACAGGAGAGAGAGAGAAAGTGAGAGAGGAGAGAGAGAGAGGGAGAGAGCAGAAGGAGAGAAGACAGAGAGAGAGAGAGAGAGAGAGAGAGAGAGGGGAGAGAGAGAGAGAGAGGAGACGAGAGAGAGAGAGAAAGCGAAGGATCGAGACAGAGAGAGAGANGAGAGAGAGAGAGAGAGAGAGAGAGAGAGAGAGAGAGAGAGGCCTGGGCTGAGAGAGAGAGAGAAGGAGGAGGAGATGAGAGAGAGAGAGAGAGAGATGAGAACGCAGGAGCGAGAACGAAGGAGAGAGTGAAGAGGAGAGGAACGACGTGAGAGAGGGAGATGAAGAGGAGAGGAGAGAGGAGGAGAGAGAGAGAGAGGAGGAGAGAGATGCGAGAGAGAGAGACACACAGCTCGTTATCATCATCACCATCAAATCCATCATCTACATCATCAGCAGCAGGCAGCAACAACATCATAATTATCATCATAGTCGTCCTCTCTGTCGTCGTCATCATCATTATATTCATCATCGTCGTAGTCGTCATTGTTATTATTGTTGTCGTCATCATATTAATCATCATCGTCGTAGTCGTCGTTGTTATTGTCGCTGTTATTGTCGTCGTCATCGACATCATCGTTAGCACCTTCGTCGTTACATGCCAGCTTTTCTGTTGTTCACTGGCGTCTAGACGGGAGACCTTACGCGCTTGACTGGGCACCCGCTGTCCGTTCTGCAGTGCATATTACATTTGCCTATAATGACCTTTTTATATAAAAAAAAAAAAAGAAGAAGAAGACGTAATTCTTGGTACTTCCGTTACGTCCTTCATATCCTCATACCTACAGAGAGAGAGATTGAGGTAGAGAGAGAGAGAGAGAGAGAGAGGAGAGAGAAGAGAGAGAGAGAGAGAGATTGAGAGAGAGAGATGAGAGAGAAGATTAGGGATAGGAGAAGCAGGCGTGAAGAGAGAGAGAGAGAGAGAGAGATTGAGGAACCGAGAGGAGAGAGAGAGTGAGAGAGAGAGGAGAGAGAGAGAGGAGAGAGAGAGAGAGAGGGAGAGAGAGAGAGAGAGAGAAAGAAAGGAGAGAGAGAGACAGAGAGAGAGAGAGAGAGAGATGAGGAGAGAGAGAGAGAGAGAGAGAGAGAGAGAGAGAGAGAGAGAGAGAGGAGAGGAGAGAGAGAGGAGAGGAGAGAGAGGGAGAGAGAGAGAGAGGAGAAGGGCGAGAGGAGAGAGAGAGTGAGATCGAGAGAGAGAGGAGAGAGAGGGGAGAGACCTTGAGAGAGAGACGAGAGAGAGGAGAGAGAGTCATGAGATGGCAGTTGAGAAGAGAGAGTAGAGAGTGAGAGAGAGAGAGAGATTCCGAGAGACGAGGATGAGAGAGGAGAGAGAGAGAGACAGATGAGAGAGAGAGACGTGGAGAGAGGGATGAGAGAGAGAGAGAGAGAGAGAGAGAGAGAGAGGGCTGATGAAGAGAGAGAGAGAGAGAGAGAGATGATGAGAGAGGAGAGGCCGTAGAGATTTTGACGAGAAGAGAGACGAGATGAGGAGACGCAGAGAAGAGAGAGGATGAGAGTCTAAGGAGAGAGAGAGAGAGAGTGCAGAGGAGAGAGACGGGAAGAACATAACTGAGAGAGAGACGGAGAGAGAGAAGAGGAGAGAGGGATACGATTCGAGATGAGAGAGAGACTGAGGTGCTGAGAGAGTGGAGAGAGAGAGAGAGATGGAGAGTAGAGAGGGGAGAGAGAGAATAGCAATCGAGAACGACGAGGTGAGAGAGAGAGATCGAGGAGAGAGATGGGGAGAGAGAAGGAGGAGCGAGAGAATGGACTGGAGAGAGAGTAGAAGACTGGGAGAGAGAGAGGAGAGGAGGGAGAGAGAGAGAGAGGAGTGTGTGGAGGATCTAGATGTGGACCGAGGAGAGAGCGAAGAGAAAGAAGCGAGAGAGAGAGAGGAGAGAAGCCCTGATGAGAGAGAGAGAGAGAGAGAGAGAGAGAGAGAGATCTGAGATCTGTGTTAGTGAGATGAATGTGAGATTGCGAGCAGAGAGAGAGAAGAGAAGAGAGAGAGCTTGCTGAGAGAGAGAGGACGAGACGGTGAGACGAGTGAACTGATGAGTAGGGAGAGAGAGAGAGAGACTGACGTGTGACGAGAGAGTGTGTGTGTGGGCTGTGTGTGAGAGAGAGAAAGGGCGAGAGAGAGAGAGAGATAGAGGTAGCCCAGAGGAGACGGAGAGAGAGGATGCAGAGTGAGAGATGAGAAGGACGAGAGAGAGAGAGAGACAATGAGGGTAGACAGAGACATAGAGAGGGGGCATTTGCATAGTGATCTGAGGGCTGACACATAGAGATGGGGGAGCGACAATGAGGGGAGAGTGACACAGAGGACTGGAGAGACAAGACGGGGGCACAGAGAGAGAGAGATGATGAGGGAGAGAGAGGTGACGAGAGCCGATACTTGAGACGGGGACTGGTGCTCGGGGAGAGGGCCTGGGATGTTGGGGCAACGAGATTGAAGATGACGCTGACATAGAACGAGACGGGGGGGGGGGGTGGGGGCACAATGAGGGTGACACGTAGAGAGAGACGTGGGCGGGGGGGACTGAGAGGGGGGGTGTGTGACTAGGGGGGGAGAGGAGAAGAGACAGGGGATGCACACATGAGGGGGAGGTGACACACAACAGAGAGGGGAGGGGGGGTGGGTGGAGGGGGGCGGGGGGCCACAGATTTCGATAAGAGAGATATGAGATAGGACCCTCTTGACCGAGTCATTTTATTTTTATTATTTTGTAAGTAGTAGGAAACGTGAGGACAACTACTCAGGAGAGAGCTCAACTCAACTCAACTCAAAATCAGTTTACTGACTAGGCCTTTGGCTGCCAATGTCACAAGAGACGGGACGACAATAGGGGGACCACCTAGAAGGGGGGGCCAGAATGAACAATGGCATAGGGTGAACTAATAATATTATGGAACATAATTCATTACAAAACCACAAACATGAGGGTTTTGGTGACGCATATTGAGGGAACAGTGGGAGGAGTAAGGAATGCAGAATAGTTGCTTATAAGTAAGATATACAGCAATTTTGATTATAAAGGTTTAAGATGTACTCACAACCCCCCCCCCTGACTGCATTTCTCGGTTAATTGTATTTTTCCGTTTTTGCCTTTCTTAACCAAAGTCCTATAATAAACATAAAGCTGTATTTTATAAGTCAAGATAACTAGCAATTCAATTTGAATAAAGGTTTCTACTAATTGGTATTTTTCTTTTTGGAATACTAACCCTATAGCTAATAACCTAAATACCCTAACCCAGCCCACTAACCCTAAACCCTGCCAACCCTAACCCTAACCCTACCCACCCCATATAAGTAGAGTAGAGGTGGGGGGAAAAACCGGTTTAAACCGAAAAATCGGTCCTGAAATTCCGCGATTCGAAAAAAAAAAAACCGGTTCGAGTTGCTGTGAACCGGTTTTTTAAACTGCAAAATGAAAGAAAGTTTTTCTTATCTTAGAATAACGCATTCTTATTCGAAGAACAACACTGAATCTCAGAGCAGATTGGGTGTTTGTAAACCAAGAGTAGCTGTTTCTAGTTGTAAAGGAGCAAGTATGGCCAATGATTAGGCCTACACTACAGTAACGAACATTTGGAGGCATTTTCTCCTGAAAAAAAATCGAAAGAGTGATGGAGTGATTGATTGTAGAAAGTATTGCTTTGTGCTTGCAATGTGGCAGTGCGATCAATCGGGGTGGTGGAACAACAAACATGACTAATCACCAAGAGAACTGTGAATGGAACAACAATAAAACAATGTGTTTTTAAGTTTATTTCATTTCATTTCTATACATTCTTATGCTAAGAAGATGAGCAAATATGTTCGAAAAGAATTTTGATCTTACTGCACACTCTCTTTCACACACACACACACCGGCACACACACACGGCACACACACACCACACACACACACACAAGCTTTTTTCTTATCAATAAACGGACGTGAACTTGCTATGATATTTGCACTGTATTTTATTCATACGTAAATGTGTATAACTCTCTCTCTCTCTCTCTCTCCCTCCTCTCTCTCTCTCTCTCTGTCTCTCTCTCTCTCTCTCTCTCTCTCTCTCTCTTCTCTTCTCTCTCTCTTTTCCATTTCTCCGACCTCCCCATCTCTCTCTCTCTATGTACTGACCTCTAAAAAACCCAAACGATGTACGGTTTTGTCTAAAATTTGATTTGTTTTGCGGGTTTCTTTTTGGAGGAGGGGGAGGGGGTGTTCATTGTTATAACTGGGATTGGGAGTAGCTTTTAACGTACATTCAGTAGTTATTGTTCGATTAAAATGAATGCGCTTACTGAAGATATTGTCCAAAAGTAGAACTGATATGCTCTACTGTTGTGTGTGTGTGTGCTGAGAGAAGAGAGAGCGGAGAAGAGAGAGAGAGAGAGAGAGAGGAAGAGAGGAGAGCCCTGTCAGAGAGAGAGAGAGAGCCTGTGGAGATGGTGAGTGTACGAGAGGAGAGAGAGAGAGAGAGAGTGTGAGAGAAGACGAAATATTATTTAACCAGGGAACATGAGATTAGCAATAACAGCTTTTCTCCACCCAGCCCTGGGACTGAGAGAGAGAGAGAGAATGTGTGTGTGTGTGCGTGTCGTGCTGTGCATGTGCGTGTGCAAGCGCTTGCGCGCGTCCCACACTCCAACCGCCATATGACGTTTTGTTTTTGCTTTGGTTTAATGATTATTTTCCCTATGATTATTATATTTTTCAACTACGCCCCTACCCTCACCTTCCTTTGACACGGGCAGATGGTTTTGTTTTTGCTTTGGACCCTATGTCATTAAATTGTTTGTTGGAGTTGAAGGCCGGAGTTCTTTAGTTGAGCTGTGTGTAGTGTGTGTGTGTGCGCGTGCTGTGCGTGTGTGTGTGAATATTCTGACAAATAAATATGTTTTGCATAGGTGAAACCACTGATGCGAGTACTGGTTAAAAAAAAACCGGTTCGAAAAGACAGGTTCGGATAGGAAAAACCGGTTTAAAACCGGTTCGAAAATTTGAACCGGTTCTCATCTCTAATATATATAGACGGGAAAAGAACGCAAGGAACCACAAACTGTGACAAATCGCGGTGTACGGGTAGTACATAGGGGGGAGTAAGGGTTAGGTTTAGGGTCTAGGGTTAGGGCTAGGGTTAGTATTCCAAAAAAGGTTATTTAGCTAAAAAAGATAATCCGAGATAAACAAAACAGCTTTATGCATGGTAAGAAAGGCAAAAAGCGGAAAATACAATTAACCGAGAAATGCAGGGGTAGGTGGCACATCTTTACCTTTACCAGCAATTTAAATAATTCAAGCAAGAAAACATAATCATAGTTCATCAACTTATCCTGTGTCATAATCCTAGGGACAATGGGGAATCAAAACAGCAACTAGCCTACGATCACCCAACTACGATCAACAAGTAAAACTCACGGCGCCGGTCGAAGAGGTCCACCCTGCCGCCCAGCTTGTGGAAGAGGCCCATGTAGACGAGGATCCTGGCGGCGTGGTACTTGACGAACTTGGCGTACTTGGTGCTGTGGTTGGTGTAGTACCACTCGTCCGACGGCAGCAGCAGCTGCATCAGGGTGTCCGACACCTCCGCCTCGTTCAGGGCTGAGTGGAAGGACGGGTTCTGCGCCAGGCAGGCCAGGGCTTGCAGCAGCAAGCACAGAAGATGCTAAGCCAAGCAAAACAGACAAACAGAAATGTCTGATAGGGGAATACGGGGTAAAAAGCACATGGGCGGGTAAGAAGCCCATGGCAAGTATCCCATGAAATGAAGCCAATTTCAGTCACATTTTGCCCACAATGAGACGAGTGTTAATGTCTAGCATTTCGTCCCATGGGCAAATTTGACTGAAAGTGTATTTATTTCATGAGATAATTGACATGGGCTTCTTACCCGCCCATGGGCTTTTCACCCCGTCTTCAACTAATATGTCGAAGGATTAGAGCAGAATAGTTTAACTCTCGTCGTATGTGTGTGTTCTTTTTAATTTCATCATTTGTTTCAGAAAACGATCTGGATGTAAATCTGTTTAATTTAACCCTTTCTCCGCCAACGTTGCATTTTAGCACCACAGTGATTTAACACCTATGTCACTAAAAGGCATCAAATTGAGGTCTATTATCTAAAAGACCCTATTGTCTTAGTTTTGGGAAGTAAGGATAGACCTTATTTTATATATGTCACAGAAGAATCCACAATACTGCAGATGGATTTTGTTCTCTATCCAGGTAAATTCAATGGACATGTTTGGCTGAAATATGGCTGGCGGTTAAAGGGGTCACGTCCTCCGATCTGGAACAGACGCGTATGGGTTTTGTGTCGTTTGTTTATTTTGATTGAAGCATATGTCTAATTTTTTTAATTCGTCAACGTTGTCTGATCTGCACTATTTCTTATACTGAGCACGCCATAAGCCTAGCTTGTTGTTGCTTCAGTTTTGTTGTTTTGTATGTTTGTTATGTAAAAGACAATAACAGTTTAATTAAACCACTGAGACACGTATGGGACATTAGTAGATATAAAGATGGCGGGAACGATCCTTGGAGGCAATGCCCGCCGGAGGCAGTGCAACACCAGGAATGTTCCGATTTTCTTGAAGGGCCTGCTATACTGTATACGAATCGACCCCAATGCACACATTGATCTGAAGATCACGCATCTAAAGACCTGAAGATCACGCATCTAAAGACCTGAAGATGCAAACATTCGCGTCTCCTTTCAACATTAAACGTCCCTTAACTGGGTTGCATGTCCGTCTGTCTGTCCATTCATCCATTTATTCTTCAACACGTCCTGTCGTCCTGATTGTTTATCTGTCAGTCCTCTCTGTCTCTCTGTCTCTGTCTCTGTCTCTGTCTCTCTCTCTCTCTCTCTCTCTCTCTCTGTGCGCGCCTTGTGGGTGCGCGCGCGCGTGCGTGTGTGTGCGCATGCGTGCGTACGATATCTTCATGTGTGCGTGTACGTACTTATGCGTATGAATGCGTCAGCTTTACGTCACAGCCAATGTGGCGGTACCATAGCCGATGAGGTTTAACCGAGGCGTGGTTACCGCTACACCTATCTATATTGTTAAAAACTTGGGACTTTACTGGTGTTGCACTGCCTCCGGGCATTGCAGCCAGTATTGTTCCCACCATCTTTGTATACTTACAAATGTCCCATATGTGTCTGTCACCGAGAGGACGTAAAACATCATTTTCATCAGCTTTGCGTCACGGGTGTGTAGGTTTGCGTGTGCATTTCGCGACTGCATAAACTCTTCTATGGAGTCTGGGCCAATTTTCTCCAAAATTGCCCATCCTCTCCCCCCCCCCCCCCGCCCCCCTCCCTCCACACTCCCCCCGAACCCTACACAATGGCTGCCCCCCACCACACCCACCCTTATTGAATTCCTTTTCATCCTCAGTTCACCTTCTCGTCTTGTCTTCTTCTTCCTCACGCCCCTCTTCCCATTCTGCCCCAGTCTTATAACAGTCTAGAGAGCCCCGAAGAATGGTCCCCGTCCCTTATCTTTTACAATGCTGAAAGATTTATGGGCGGTCGTCTGTCTTCTATCTAGCCTCGTCCCCCTTCACACACACACACACACACACACCGCTCGCGCAGCGCGCGCGCGCGCACACACACACGTACACACACACACACACACACACCACACACACACACATATATACATCGACATCTCGCTCTCCCCTCCCCCCCCCCCCCCCCCCCCACACACACACACATTAGCCTAGAAACATGTCTACTTCTTTATGACGACATTCTGCTTACCGTCCTCCGGTCTGGAACACACACATAATTATGGGACATTTGTAGATACAAAGATGGTGGGAACGAATCCTGGAGAGCAATGCCCGGAGGCAGTGCCACACCAGAAAAGTCCCGAATTTGTAACACTAAACAGATGTGCATACCGAGTATCCGATGAGTATCCAACATCAACTTTCTTTATATTATCGTCCTCGTCCATTCAACACCCCCCCCCCCCCCCCCCCCTCCCACCCATCTCTCTCCAATACACCTAATACAAACTTTGTACATTAGTGCAGTGGAACCTCCCTTATAAGACTTCCCATTTAAGACTCCCTCCCACATGAGACCTACTTTTCTGAGACATTGCCCTTCTTTGTAAGTATTAAAATTACCCCCCCCCCCCCCTTTCCTCCACATCATAAGACCCTTCTTTCTTCCGCATGCACGTGCTTTCTTTACGTTCACCTCCCCCTTGATGGAGAGAGGAGAGAGAGACGAGAGAGAGAGAGAGAGAGAGAGAGAGAGAGAGAGAGAGAGAGAGAGAGAGAGAAGGAGAGAAGAGAGAGAGAGAGAGAGAGAGAGAGAGAGAGAGAGAGAGAGATGAGAGAGAGAGAGAGAGAGAGAGAGAGAGAGAGAGAGAGAGAGAGGGTGTGTAGAGAGAGAGAGAGAGAGATGAGAGAGAGGAGAGAGAGAGAGAGAGAGAGGGAGAGACGAGAGAGAGAGAGAGAGTGGAGAGATCGACCGACGAGAGAGAGGAAAGAGAGAGAGAGAGAGAGAAAGATTTTGTTGATTTATTTATTGATTTTTTTTTTAAATAGCCATAAAGGGCCTTATTCATTTCTGCCCAATATATATATAATATATAAAAGTTTAACAGTAGAAGAAGGAGAAGGAGAAGAAGAAGAGGAACGAAGAACTATCGCGTAACAGAAATTGGACTCCGGAAAAGACAAAGGGAGTTAATTACGAGAAGTTCCTTCCCCTTGTTTATTTCACTATATGGACTCTGGATGGTTGGGGATTGTAGTAGAGAGAAAGGTGTATTTGTTGCTTAAAATGTGCAAGAACAGGTAGAAGGGTAAAAAAACCTGAATAGCAAATGGAGAACTTGGATAAGCGCGCGTGGGGGTAGGGGTAGGGGTCAGGACCGGATTGCGGTATGATGGGGTGGGGGATGGGGGATGGGGAGGAGGGGCATTGTCTGGCACCTTCGGTAACCTTGGTCACCGGAGGGAAGCCATGGTGCCTGCCAGACAATTGGTGTTTACCCTCCTACCAGTACACGCGCGCACACACACACCACACATGCGCGCGCGCGCACACACACACACACGTCACTGCGCACGCACACACACACACACACACACACACACACACACACACACACACACAACACACACACACACACACACACACACACACACACACACACACACACACACACACACACACACGCCTTTCACTGATGCAGCTTGCTATAACATAAAAGATGTATGGAGGGTTGATCGAGTGTAAGCAGCAAGGAGAGAAGGAGGGGTGGACGAAGGGAGGAGGAGCTAGAGGGAAGGATGGGTACCGACGTGTGTGTGTGTGTGCGTGTTTACGCGCTTGCGTGCGCATCTGTGCCGTGTGTTTGCGTGTCCCTATGTGCATTTGCGCGGTAAACAGCGTGTTAGTGGTATGTCCGTGGTGATTTGCATAATTATTCCATCTTTATTTACTGATTTTATTTTATTTCACCCAAAGCACCCCAATTTCTTTACTGCTGATTCTGTTGGCCTGTCATATTGTTGTATCTATATTACTCGTCTGCTATCTGTATTGTGGTTGACGTCAGACAAAGGTAGAAGAAGAAGAAGAAGAAGAAGAAGGTTACTACCCCCTTCCAGACCACTACCCCTTCCTCATCCTTCTTAGTCCCGTCCCCTCTTTCGTACCCCCCCCCCCCCTCTTCCCCCATTCCTTTGTCCATTTGCTTTCCTCGTAGGGGGATACCGGGGGTCTTTCGTAAAAATAGTTCCCCCACCTTCTGGAAGCACGGTTCTGTGTTTGTAACTTCCTCTAATCTGCCACTCTCTTTGACTCTGCCTTTTCCCTTTGCTTTCTATCATCCACTATCTTTCTGACTTATTGGCCCATTCTCCTGCCCTTAAAAAGAAAAAAAATTCTTCCAAATAATATTTCTTCTTTCAGCTCCTCCGAAAACGGAATGTGTCGGCTGTACGCGGCAGCGGGGGGACCAGTGGAAACTGAAAACCGGACTCATGCGTACCTTACCCATTGTGGCCATATGGCCTGGGAACACAGAAGAAGAAGAAGAAGAAGACGAAGAAGTCCCTTTGTCACCATTGCTTCATCTAACTGAGTCAAAGTGTGTGGGGACTGGGAGAAGCTCTGACAAAGTTGAAGAGAACGAACAGTGTGTGGAAGAGATGGGTCGATACACAGACAGACAAACAGAGACAGTCAGACAGGGCGGTGTCATGAGAAATAAGTACTCACCGTGAAATAAATACCCTTCAAAAGCGCACTAGAGCCATTCTTCTTTCATGTGATAAATAAGTCAACTATTATTTAAGATATTGGTATTTAAGTGCTCAATCTACACGCAAAGAACCACGAAATAGAGCGGGAGGGTGTAAATCTACATTTTTGCCGATAAATCGATATGCTTAGTTTGCATTGTTTTTTCAAAATGGCGGACGATATAAATAACCATCCGTGTAAACAAAAATGAATGACAATAAATATTAGAAAAATATCCCTGACTTCTCAGTATTAATGATGAATCTTCTGTTCTTCCTGCATGCCACAAGACGCCTCTGAATGTATTTAGGGGCGAATATTTCCCAAACAGTAAACAATTTGAATGAGGAAAAGCCTATTAATTTCAAAGGTCAAATATTTTATGCAACACCGGTAGACGGAAGAGACAGATGTTTCGACGTACAGAAAACTTGAAAACTCAAACTTTATTTTCCAAGGATATAGATTTTAGGCAACGCCTATATTCTTCCAATCTGTCCTTGATACATATACTGACATAGAATACAAACGTGGCAGGGCATACTATTAGGCCTACACATACAGAGCTGAACACAAAGGTAGCAAAGCAGGTGATATTATATTATGATAAAAAGATAGGTTGGATGGTATGGATTTATAAAACTTACATGCGTACATGCATAATTTTGTTAATACTCGCGCGTGCATATATGCGTGCAACCATACACACGCGCGCGCACACACACAGACACAGACACAGACACAGACACACAGACATACACACATACACACACACACGCACACACAGACACACACACACACACATACATACACACACACGCACACGCACGCACGCACGCACACGCACACGCACACACACACACACATACGCACACACACACACACACACACACACACACACACACACACGCGCGCGCGCGCGCGCGCGCACGCCTGCGCAACGCACACACACACACACACACACACACACACACACACACACACACAGATAAATGAGTAAAATAAGCAAGAACCGTTGTCGCTCAGTCGCACATAGAGGGATGAACATAAACAAATATTATGCATACTGTACACAGACAAATTAGATACACATTGTGAACTTGTACGCGCGCGCGCGCACACGCGCACGCACACGCACACGCACACGCACACGCACACGCACACGCACACGCACACACACACACACACACACACGCGCGCGCGCGCGCGCGCGGACAAACGGCTGGGCGTTTTAACATTAAACAAGCCAGCCAACAAAAAAACACCAAGAAAAAAAAAGCCAGATGGTTCAACAAACCATCAAAAAGACATAAGATAAAACAAAGTATACACACACGGGTATCCAACATGCCAGCCAACCTAGCCAGTCAGACAGACTGTACAGCCAGACAGACAAACAGACAGTCAAACAGACAAGAAAGAAAACTGCACACAGCAGACAAACAGGCAGGCAGGAGATAATATTTATGACCTTTCATAGACTACTAGTAGTGCGGGATGCCAGCTCGAGACTTTTGATCCTACAAAACGACAGTTCTGGAGCGCCTGCCCAACTCCCCCGGCCCGTTCCGTCCCTCCACCACCCCCTTCCACTTGATTACAGCCCCCCCTCCCCCTTTCCCCCTTTTACCCCCAACCTCCCCTTGGCCAAATTGATAGCTAGGTTTCCCAGTTCTGCCCCCACCCCTTCCTCACCCCCCCCCCAATTTTTTTTTTATAAAAAAAAATTGGGTAGGCGCTGCACTTGCGGCGACGCGTTCTCCGGGGGAGAGCAGCCCGAACTTCACATAGATAAGTCTCTGTGACTTGAATATAATCATACCAAATACAAAAACAATGCCTTCACCCTCTCTCAGCTTACCTCCCTCAGAACCCATGGCCGATCAACCATGCCCCAGATAGTTACCAGATACACTGTCACATCACAATCCATCACAACTGCTCTCCCCCTTCACCCACCTCCCTCCAGCCTCATCTCTCTCTCTCTCTCTCTCTCTCTCTCTCTCTCTCTCTCTCTCTCTCTCTCTCTCTCTCTCTCTCTCTCTCTCTCTCGCCGTGTGTGTGTGTGTGTGTGTGTGTGTGTGTGTGTGTGTGTGTGTGTGTGTGTGTGTGTGTGTGTGTGTGTGTGTGTGTGTGTGTGTGTGTGTGTGTGTGTGGAGTGTGTGTGTGTGTGGTGTGTGTGTGTGTGCGTGCGCGTGTGCGTGTGCGTGTACGTGCGCGTGCGTGCGCGCGTTGTTAAAACAAACACACACGGTTCTCCTTGCGTGTGTCCGTGTTTTAAGGGAGCCCACGCTCCGAGTATTGACATCGTAAATTTGGGTCAGTTCCCAGAGAAAAGTCTATTAATTTAGTGTTCTTGGTCGTCTTTTGTAAACTTGAATAGTACCGGGTAGTCTGGCATGGCATGCGTCTGTTCAGTTTTCTCTGTCTTTGCGCGTCACTGTCTGGGATTCATCTGTTTTGTTTAGTTTGTATCGTTTCGTTGTCTTTGTCCTTCGTTTGTGTGCGTACATCGAATCAAATCAAATCAAATCATCTTTATTATCTCATAACTGAGAAAATGCAGCCAGGTGCACATAAGAAAAAACAACAATAAACACATTTATCAACAACAATTAAAGAATATAAACAAATAACTAATAACACTGCAATATTGTAATTAGCAAACTGGACGAATTCGAACAATTACTCCAGTAAAAGCAGAACGCATTTTAAAAATACATTTAAAATACATTTTAAATCAAGACATAATCAGTATAAAAAAAGCAAATAAAAGCTTCAAAATGCAGCAATAATAGTACCTACACCATCTCTACACAGACAATTTAGTCAAGGACATACACAGCAGTAATCTATTGTAGATGCGTGCGTGTGTGCTTGTGTGTGTATAGGATTTGTGTGTTGTGTGTGCATACATGTGTATGTGTGTGCATGTGTGTGTGTGTATGCATGTGTGTGTCTGTCTGCGTGTCTACGTTGTGTGTGAGTGTATTTGTATGTGTATCCTCTAACGTTTGTGTATGTGTGTTGGTGTATGTGGTCAGTCCGCGCAACTCAGTAGCTATGGCTTACTGAATGAAAGATGAATAATGAGTCGGTGTTGATAAATGTGTGTGTGTGTGTGTGTGTGTGTGTGTGTGTGTGTGTGTGTGTGTGTGTGTGTGTGTGTGTGTGTGTGTGTGTGTGTGTGTGTGTGTATGAGAGAGAGAGAGAGAGGAAGAGAGAGAGAGAGAGAGAGAGAGAGAGAGAGAGAGAGAGAGAGAGAGAGAGAGAGAGAGAGAGAGATTCGAGAGAATGACAATGACAATGATTTATTCATTTAGGCCTTTGCCCCTCAAGAGAGAGAGAGGGGGAGAGAGAGAGAGTTGCTTTGCATATGCGTAGTTGCTGGTTTGTGTCATTTGTTCTTAAACACTATTTTTGTTGTCTATTTGTTGATAAATATTCGATTGTAAAGCGCTTTGGGCTCATTTGAGGTAAAGCGCTGTATAACTGTACTATTATGACTATTATTATTATTAGTCTGCTTAGTTGTCTCTTTTGCCTTTGTCGTAGTTGTTTGGTTTTAGTCTACATAGTTTTGTGTTTGTTTGTTTTTGTTATTGCCAATGGACTTGTCCTATAATTATATATGTAATCTATTTTACTGTACTGTTGTGTTGTTGGTATCGATGTCAACTGGATGATGGCACATCAGTCCAGAGGAATGAATGCTGCAGCCTCTGAACACCTACGCACTCGCGCACAGTCACATACTGACACGACCAAAGAAGAAGAAAAAAAACACACACACACAAAACGCGCATGCAAACACACGCACACAATCACATACACGCACAAAGCGTGACCCTGTTTATATTTTTTGAGATAGGCTAAAGACCACAATCATTAGGCCTGCTATTAATTGAGCTACACGCAAAATCTAATTTAATAATCAAACTCTCCTCCTGTCCAAATAATAGTACACATTTCAATCCCAACCATCACTGAATCCCCGTTCCCCTGTACAAACATGCGCGCGCGCACACACACACAAACACACACACACACAACCCCCCCCCCCCCCCCCACCCCCACCCCCCCACACACACACTATCTCCCTCTCTCTCTCTCTCTCTCTCTCTCTCTCTCTCTCTCTCTCTCTCTCTCTCTCTCCCCTCCCTCTCTCTCACCCCCCCCCCCCCCCCCTTCCCTTCACTTACCGGTCGTGTTGGGATCCAGAGCTTCCACCAGCGGCTTGAGGTGCCCGGCGCTGACGATCTTGAGCTGCACGT
>CM065683.1:24344343-24354343 GCA_017654935.2 Phymorhynchus buccinoides
AAATTTGATGATGATAGACTGCACAGTTTTAGAAAAAAACGGACGAATAGCCGGACGGACGGAGGCACGCCGGACGGACGGACACCGGACGGACCAGACAAAAACAATAGCTCCCCGAACCTTCGGCTCGGGGACTAACAAAAACAAAAAAGCACGAAAAAGGCGAACAGAAAACGTTTATACAGACATAACAGGCTGAAAGAAGAAGGCGAAACCTTGTGGTTTGAGTCAAATTACATCTCAGCAATGTTTGCCTCATTAAATAACAAAACTGTGTGCGCGCGCCGATGTCTGGATTTGGCTTTTCCGTTTTCCTTATTGCCTTTGTCGTAGTCTCTGTTTTCACCAGCCGCGAACGAAGACAGCGAAGCTGGTAATGTTTTCAGTGGATTCTGTTCCTGGCGGACTGACTGACTGACTATCTGACTATCTATGTTAACTCAATAACTTTTGAGCGAAGGGACCTATAGGAAACTCAGGCGGATAGATACTAAGAATATCTAGGAAATCATTTCAGCGCTTATTTGACTGCTTTGTTTTTTTGTTTAAAAAAAAAAAAAATTATGTCAAATCTCTAAACATATTTATTTTAAGAAAAGTTAATTGCATAACAATAATGAACATATTATTATTATATCACAACCTGTTCTGTTGATCTGACAGCGAAAATAATTACTTGTATGAATAGAGAGAGTGAGAATGATGGGGGGGGGCAATGGGTGAGTGGGTATATAAATGTAAAATAAACCCCTATTAGCATGTAATGTATCCTTGTAGACTTTGATTTGTAGGTATTATGTTTGTACATGAAAAAGATGAAGTTATATGCATATGTAAACACTATGCCTATTTACTCAAATTTCGATGTTATGGCATAGTTGGATTGTTAATAAGCTATTCATACTTATTGATGATGTTTGCATTAATTTTTGTTTGAATGTGTAAATCATTGGAGAAAAGAGAACCTTCTTTGCAAGGGGCCAAAAAAAAGAAAAAAAAGAAAAAGAAAGAATATTTAGGTCAAGAGCGAAAATGAAGGTCAAAGGTCAAAGGTCAAGGTCACTGCAGCCGAAAATGCCGCTGAACACCTGGCACTATAACGGAGGGACCTCGGAATTTGCACTTTTGAAATTTTGCATGCGGGTAGGTACTAAAGATATCTAGGCCAAGTTCAAAAATGAAGGTCAAATTCTTTGGCGCCGAAAATGCTGCCGAGCACCTGGCACGATAGTGATTGAACGGAGGGACCTATAGAACGCTCAAATGTTGCATGCGGATAGGTACTAAGAATATATCGGCCAAATTTAAAAATGAAGGTAATAGGTCAAAGGTCAATGTCACTGGAGCCGAAAATGCTGCCGAGCACCTCGCACGATAACGCTTGAACGCAGGGACCTAGGACACTCAAATGTTGCTTGCGGATAGGTACTAAGGATATCTAGACCAAATTCGAAAATCAAGGTCATAGGTCGAAGGTCAAGGTCACTGGACCCGAAAATGCTGCCGCGCGGCGCGGCTGGTGGTCTAGCGTCTTGACGCTCTAGTGTTTGTCTTTTGCTTGTCCGGTTTCTGTATGTCAGGCTGCCTGCCTCTCACTCTTGTGGTGCTGACAATTTTATTATTTCCCCCCTAACCCTTTCTGGACATTGCTATGATGTCCCGGTGTGGCATTCTCAAAATGGATTTGTTCTCAACATGTCTGCGCACGTGCGAAATCGATCGTGACGTACCATCAAATTTTATATTTCGTGTATTCGACACTAAATTGACCCTAAACCTATCCCTAACCCTATTCCTAACCCTAACCCTATCCTTAACCCTAACCTGAAACCGTCAAATACACACAAAACATAATGTCGCACATGCGCAGACATGATGAGAACAAATCCATTTTGAGAACGCCACACCGGATGACAGTGTCATACCTAGCCTAGGGCCGTCTAGAAAAGAAAAGAAAAAAAAAAAATATATATATATATCCTAGTGAAACAATAATTATCACTCACTTACTTTGCTTCAATTTCAACAGTATTATTGTTGCCCCTTCAAACTTCAATTGACTAATTTCCCACTTCAAAATAAATTGCGGTTACCCTGCGCTAAAATCGGGATCGGAATACTTCAGCTCCTTATCACTATCACTATCACTGGTAATAAAAAGCGTACTGTACTAGAGCACTTTCTTCAGTTCGTATAATATAGGCATTTTTCTTTTACATATATTTTTTTAATATCAAAATATGAAATAGTATATCAGACATTATGAAATGAAGACCGGAAAAGTAATAAAGGAAATAACTTGATAAACGCAGTATGGATTGAGAAAACATGGCTTCATACATTTAACCCATAAAAGGCATCAAATTGGGGTCTATTATCCAAAGACCCTATTGTCTTAGTTTTTGGGGAAGTAAGGATTGACCTTATTTTATATATGTCACAGAACAATCCACAATACTGCAGATGGATTTTGTTCTCTACCCAGGTAAACGTAATGGAAAATTTTGGCTGAAATATGGCTGGCGGTGAAAGGGTTGTTTCGTTTTTCGTGTGGTGTTTTTGGGGGCTTCATACATGTTTTAGAATCGGGCAATGGTATTGCTGTCACTTCAAAATAAATTGCGGTTACCCTGCTCTAAAATCGGGATCGGAATACTTCAGCTCCTTATCACTATCACTATCACTGGTAATAAAAGCGTACTGTACTAGAGCACTTTCTTCAGTTCGTATAATATAGGCATTTTTCTGTTACATATATTTTTTTAATATCAAAATATGAAATAGTATATCAGACATTATGAAATGAAGACCGGAAAAGTAATAAAGGAAATAACTTGATAAACGCAGTATGGATTGAGAAAACATGGCTTTATACATTTAACCCATAAAAGGCATCAAATTGGGGTTTATTATCCAAAGACCCTATTGTCTTAGTTTTTGGGGAAGTAAGGATTGACCTTATTTTATATATGTCACAGAACAATCCACAATACTGCAGATGGATTTTATTCTCTACCCAGGTGAATTTGATGGACATTTTTGGCTGAAATATGGCTGGCGGTGAAAGGGTTGTTTCGTTTTTCGTGTGGTGTTTTTGGGGGCTTCATACATGTTTTAGAATCGGGTATTGGTATTGCTGTTACGAGAAAGATCAGAATTCGGCGCTGACTGGCACTGGATCACCACAAGTATTCCCGGAAATCGCCTCAATAACCAAATAATATTATTTATTTAAGAAATTTTATATAGCGCTTCACCTTTAAGCTCTAAAGCTCTTTACAATTGCACTAAAAAACAACTAAAAAAACAATCAAGTTTCTTGTGTGGTGTATTACGCACAGGCATGCGAGAGCGCGTATGTGTATGCGCGCGCGTACGCGTGCTCGCATAACTACAGTCATGTTCCGTATGTGTGTGTGTGGTAGGGGGTTGGAGTGGGGAGGGGCGGGAGAGGGTTTCTGGCGAAAGTGACAAAATTTGCAACAAGAAAGTTTTTTTCTTAATGACCTTGGTATTTCAAACGTAGAATTCGATCAAAAGATAATGTTAGGAACATTTGCAAACACTCTCTCTCTCTCTCTCTCTCTCTCTCTCTCTCTCTCTCTCTCTCTCTCTCTCTCTCTCTCTCTCTCTCTCTCTCTCTCTCTCTCTCTCTCTCTCTCTCTCTCTCTCTCTCTCTCTCTCTCTCTCTCTCTCTCTCTCTCTCTCTCTCTCTCTCTCTCTCTCTCTCTCTCTCTCTCTCTCTTACCGAATTTAAAAATAAATTAAAAAAGCTGATAAAACTATTTGCGTAAAGCAAACGCGGGAAGCACGAGAGCGAAATCGGTCAGGCAGGGTAAACAAAAGCAAAATACTCTCTAGCTGTCTGGAATCACGAAGAGCTAAGTCTGGCTTCCAGAAGAAGAAAAAAAGGTGAGAATCGAATTACCTGGCACAGAGGAATCTGTGGAAAGGGAAAGCGAAAGAAAGAAAGAGAGAGAGAGAGAGAGAGAGAGAGAGAGAGAGAGAGAGAGAGAAAGAGAGAGAGGGCGTGTGTTGGTTTGCGTGGGCATAGACACAGGTAGATACTGTATCGATCTCAAACTCAAACTCCTTTACTTGTAAAACCATCAAAGGAATTATTGACACAGAAGTGGTAAGCACATATACCACGAAAGAAAATAAAACAAAAAGCACGAGGTAAAGTTGGTGACGAAGTAAATGCAGCAGATTTAAAAAAAAAAAATATATATATATATTCTTGTTTAATTAGTTACTGCAGACAACAAAGCATTCATACCTGCATCTTGCCATTTCAGGTTGAAAAGAATTTGATTTCAGTATGACACTCAGAGACTGAAAATCTGTTAACAATGAAGAATGCATCTGTCTGTTAATACCATTAAATAAGAGCAAGCCGTAAGTCGATATATACAGTGTGCATTCATCTAGAAAATGAAGTTCATCCTCCACCATCTAGAAAATGAAGTTCATCCTCCACCATCTAGAAAATGAAGTTCATCCTCCACCATCTAGAAAATGAACTTCATCCTCCACCATCTAGAAAATGAACTTCATCCTCCACCATCTAGAAAATGAACTTCATCCTCCACCATCTAGAAAATGAACTTCATCCTCCACCATCTAGAAAATGAACTTCATCCTCCACCATCTAGAAAATGAACTTCATCCTCCACCATCTAGAAAATGAACTTCATCCTCCACCATCTAGAAAATGAACTTCATCCTCCACCATCTAGAAAATGAAGTTCATCCTCCACCATCTAGAAAATGAACTTCATCCTCCACCATCTAGAAAATGAAGTTCATCCTCCACCATCTAGAAAATGAACTTCATCCTCCACCATCTAGAAAATGAAGTCCATCCTCCACCATCTAGAAAATGAACTTCATCCTCCACCATCTAGAAAATGTACTTCATCCTCCACCATCTAGAAAATGAACTTCATCCTCCACCATCTAGAAAATGAAGTCCATCCTCCACCATCTAGAAAATGAACTTCATCCTCCACCATCTAGAAAATGAAGTTCATCCTCCACCATCTAGAAAATGAACTTCATCCTCCATCATCTAGAAAATGAGGTTCATCCTCCATCGTCTGTGTGACCATTAACGATTTCCTCAAAGAGATTTCCAGAGCGGCATTTCTCAGAATCGGTGATTTCCTTTGGATTGTGTCTGTCTGTGTGTGCCTTACGTGCTGTTTCTTAATAGTGCGGAGTTCCATACACTCTTTTAACAATAATTTATGTCGTGCCCGCAGTGGTTTTGATTGGGGTGTTTTTGTTTGTGGCACAAGCCACAAACCTACAACTCAATAGGGCGTCATACTTTAGTCCTACAGAGTTGTGTGGAGTGGGAAGTTTGGCTTGTGCGGCTGTTATCTTTTTCTATATCTTTTTCTATATTATCTGATTCATCTGTCCTGCACAGCTCACCATCTGATGGTGATCGTTGGTCTATAGGATTTATTTCTTAACTATATTCTTCCTCTTAGAGGACATCCTGACTGGCAGATCCCTAGGATGGCTTCCAACGTTTTGCCTTCACCATAACATACTACTATTTTTATCCTTAATTTGGATATCACCTCAGTAGTTTGCCCTCTTTTGTCAGGTCTATTAGGTTTTTTGAAATTAAAATTTCAGAACATTGTTATTTTGTTCATTTTACATAAGATTTTTACTTTTTCTGGTTTAACTTTGTGCTGGTTTGCTTTTATTGTGGATTTTCGATTTGGTGCAAAGAAAGACACCATTCTCTTGTAGAATGTCTTTTTTGCTCAGGTTGGCATCCACTGGACAGTCAAATTACAGGCCGATCAGGCAAACTGATGAGACCTTCTCTTAGGTCGAAACAGCTGTCTTTGCATCGGGCACTGTCCCTCCCCCATTGGGAGAAAAAGTAAATCATCACATTTTATTATTAATTTAAAAAACTTTTTTTTTTATAAACAGAATATTTCATAACGTTAACCTGTTTCTGAAGTTCACAAATTCATACATTAGATACAGAAAAGTTTAATCAATTCGGCATTTCAAATGCAACAACTTTTTAGTCCTACAGAGTTGTGTGGAGTGGGAAGTTTGGCTTGTGCGGCTGTTATCTTTTTCTATATTATCTGATTCATCTGTCCTGCACAGCTCACCATCTGATGGTGATCGTTGGTCTATAGGATTTATTTCTTAACTATATATATATATATATATATATATATATATATATATATATAGAGAGAGAGAGAGAGAGAGAGAGAGAGAGAGGACACCATTCTCTTGCAGAATGTCTTGTTTTGCTCAGGTTGGCATCCACTGGACAGTCAAATTGCAGGCCGATAATGCAAACTGATGAGACCTTCTCTTAGGTCGAAACAGCTGTCTTTGCATGAGGCACTGTCCCTCCCCCATTGGGAGAAAAAGTAAATCAGCACAATTTATATAATTTTTTTTTTTATTTTTTTTTTGGAACACGGAACATTACTCAAAGTTAACGTTAACTGGTTTTGTTTCTGAGGTTGACAAATAAAGACATTGGACACAGAAAAGCTTTATCAAAGCAAACTATATATATATATATATAGTAAGTAGGAGATAGGCATCGTCAAAGGACAGTAGTCCGAAATATTTGCTAATTAATTTGACACCACAGTCATCCCACTTGTTGTTTTTTCCTTTGTTTTGAATGATATATATATATATAGTATGAAAGAAAAATCTCAGTGAATATATTTGTGTGTGTGTGTGTGTGTACGCGCGTCTGAGTTTGTGTGCGTACGTGCGCGTGTGTGTGTGTGTACGCGCGTCTGAGTTCGTGTGCGTACGTGCGCGTGTGTGTGCATATTTGACGATTAAGCATCAAAAATGTGCTACCGATCAACTAACATTGCAAACCCAGTATTTAAACGAATAATAACTGAAGCACCATTCATTGATCTAATCCACTGCGGCAGGGGGGGGGGACACAGCAAAAAAAAATACAAGGGAGGTAGGGATTGTATGATTGAATGCCACAGACTCTCGCATGTTATACATCCATTTGTCTGGAACATTATCACAGATGTTCATCTTCACACCCTGACAGACATTCAATCGATCATCTCTCACACGCGACATCTTTGATTAAAAAATATTCTTTTCGTTTTTGTTTTGTCAATATCTGGCTTTTAACAAAATATTAAAAAAAAAGAATATGAGAGAGGGATAAAAGGGGTAGAGAGAGAGAGATACATAGGCCTACAGAGAGGGAGAGAGAGAGAGAGAGAGAGAGAGAGAGAGAGAGAGAGAGAGAGAGAGAGAGAGAGAGAGAGAGAGGTAGACAGAGACGGACGGAGACAGAGACAGAGAAAGAGAGACAGACAGGAAGACGGAAACACAGAGAGAGAGAGAGAGAGAGAGAGAGAGAGAGAGAGAGAGAGAGAGAGAGAGAGAACGAACGAACGAACGAAATTTTGTTTATTCAGGGTAAGAGAGAGAGAGAGAGAGAGAGAGAGACAGAGACAGAGATATATAGACACATAGGGAAAACAGACATACATAGAGACAGACAAACGGACAGACAGATACTCAGAAAGAGAGAATCAGAGGCAGACACACTGACAGGCACTTAATAATAATAAGTATATACAGAAGGAAGGGGGGGGAGGGGAGGGCAGAAACAGAGGGAGACAGATAGGCCTCAACAAAGTAGAAAGAAACCAACAACAAGAAAGCACAGAGACCCAAACAGAAAAAGACCTTATATATTATATACTTTTTAGACAAACAGAATGATAGCGTTTAAGCTATTTGAAGAAAAAGACAGACAGACAGACAGACAGACACATTTATCAGATTAACAAACACGGAAGGGACAAACTCTCAAAGAATACCACAGTCAGAGAAGCAAGTCAAGAGGGTCAGAAGTTGACCACGTGATATACCGATTTCTCTAAGCTACGCGGTAAAAGCGCAATTCACCTGTCAAGCGTAGCTTTCAACATAATAAGCGAAAACTGAAACACACACACACACACACACACACACAAAAGTTGACTATGTGGGGCATTACTTATTATTTTCGTAAGCTTTCATTTTGAATAGTACTTGGTGAAAGTACTATTCACATGTCCAGCATAGCTTTCACCTAAGCGGAAACATAATACAAGCTGCCCGTGTGATGATGTACCGATATTTTTGTAACCTCCGATCTGATTGGTACTTAGCAAAAATGCAGTTCACCGGGACCGGTAGTCGTGAGCGTGGCTAAAAAGACAACTAACCCGGGATGGAAACTAGAAATTAGTCTAAACTGCCAGTCGGATTGGTAGTTTAGACTAATTTTGCATCTTCCATTCCGGATTAGCTGTCTTAGCCGCACTCATGACGTTTTAACCCCTTACAGACTGCACTGCTTTAGACGAACATCATGGCTGGCCTGGGCTGGGGAGGGTCCGTTGGGACTAATCCCGCTCGGACTACTCTTTTGATCACATCGCTGACAGTCATGGCGGACATACCACATACCACTGGGACTAATCCCGCTCGGACTACTCTTTTGATCACACCGCTGACAGTCATGGCGGACATACCACATACCACTGGGACTAATCCCGCTCAGACTACTCTTTTGATCACACCGCTGACAGTCATGGCGGACATACCACATACCACTGGGACTAATCCCGCTCGGACTACTCTTTTGATCACACCGCTGACAGTCATGGCGGACATACCACATACCACTGGGACTAATCCCGCTCGGACTACTCTTTTGATCACACCGCTGACAGTCATGGCGGACATACCACATACCACTGGGACTAATCCCGCTCGGACTACTCTTTTGATCACACCGCTGACAGTCATGGCGGACATACCACATACCACTGGGACTAATCCCGCTCGGACTACTCTTTTGATCACACCGCTGACAGTCATGGCGGACATACCACATACCACTGGGACTAATCCCGCTCGGACTACTCTTTTGATCACACCGCTGACAGTCATGGCGGACATACCACATACCACTGGGACTAATCCCGCTCGGACTACTCTTTTGATCACACCGCTGACAGTCATGGCGGACATACCACATACCACTGGGACTAATCCCGCTCGGACTACTCTTTTGATCACACCGCTGACAGTCATGGCGGACATACCACATACCACTGGGACTAATCCCGCTCGGACTACTCTTTTGATCACACCGCTGACAGTCATGGCGGACATACCACATACCACTGGGACTAATCCCGCTCGGACTACTCTTTTGATCACACCGCTGACAGTCATGGCGGACATACCACATACCACTGGGACAAATCCCGTGTGGACTAACATTTTATCTGTACCGCTCGGACTACATACGCTTAGTGTAAGAAATAATAATAAACAGTAAAGTCATTTCGACGAATTTATTACAAAATAAAATAATAATTAACAAAAATAATTAAAAGGACACAATTTTCCTGGCACAAGCAGAATTTATGACTTATGAAAGTTAGTCTTCGGCATGTCATTGTAAAGAGTCTAATGCAGTTTGACACTAATTCCCATGGCAAAAGATAAGATAACCCTAATCCTAACCCCTAACCCTAAAGGATAAGATAAAAACACGAGGAACACGAGGAAAAACAAGGAATACCTGGGTACGCAGAAATGCAATGATACAAATGCTCAGCAGACATTAGACCGAATGGGAAAAGCTATACAAATCAAAGCAATTAGGTCGAACGGCATTAGTCCGAATGGGATTAGTCCGACTGGGATCAGTCTGAGGGGTATTAGCCCCCCCCGCCACCCTGGGCTTGTCTTGAAAAAAAATTATAACAAATAAAAAGCGCAACAAATCTCAACACTGTCATTGATTCAGTTTTGAAAACATTACTGATTGATCCAAGTTTATTTTTCGCTTCGAAATCGTGGTTACTTGCATTAAAATCTGAATCATTAGTCTCCTTATTACTATCACTGTTAATGAAAACATATTAGAGGATTTCTGAGGCTGGTGGGGGTA
>CM065683.1:24361843-24366843 GCA_017654935.2 Phymorhynchus buccinoides
TATTTTCTGTTGTCTGTCGTTTCCGACAATGACAGCCAGATAGCAGAGGGGGGGGGGGGGGGCAGATACTATTCTGGCGGGCTGGGCGAGAATTAGTTTATCATAGTGGAGATGCCTTGCCAGGGGTAGATCCCCACTCTCTCGTCCAAAGGGAATTGAGGAAGAGAGTTGGCGTTGGGGGAGGTCCCCCATAGACCAACCAATCCCTTTGGCTGCAGCACCAGAGCCGGTGCAAGCCCCCCCCCCCCCCCTCGTTCGAGAGGCATAGTCTTCCACGAAAGACTAAGCTGTAGCATGATATTCAAACACTGTAGAATGTTATGCATAGTACAGCTCTCATTTACTATAGGCCCTTTCTACAGGCTAATGTCAACCAGTGATATAAGCCATTGGAGTAAAGGGCTCAAGACAGGTATCCTAGAATCAAAGAGTGTGAGGAGTGACCCAAAAAAGCCTAAGGCCGTGTACACACATAAGCGGATATTCCATGCGGAAACCCGTGCGCAAAATCCATAAATAAGTGAAACAAAGAAGGGAAAAGATTTGCGCACGTGTCCGAATTTCTTCTATATGCGTAAACTTGTATCCTTCTTTCTTCCACTTATTTAGGGTTTTCCGTACGGAACTTACGCGTCTAATGTGAACCCGGCCTAAATGTATATTTAGGCTTTTTGGTGTGCTCCCCATTGTCATTCACGAACACGTTAACAGTTTCTATTAAAAAACACACAACTCTTTTGCTCTTGAGTATGCAAGCCACCCCGACGACCCCGCATTTCCATTGTAATGCAATCCAATTTCCTGTGGCCTTGAGTCCAATGTCCTGGAACTGCCGCAATGCATGTCTTCGACCGGTTCAGTTCCGTGCGTGAGCTCAGGATAGAGGATGGGGACAGAGAGAGAGAGAGAGAGAGAGAGAGAGAGAGAGAGAGAGAGAGAGAGAGAGAGAGAGAGAGAGAGAGAGAGAGAGAGAGAGAGAGAGAGAGAGAGAGAGAGAGAGAGAGAGAGAGAGAGAGAGAGAGAGAGAGAGAGAGAGAGAGAGAGAGAGAGAGAGAGAGAGAGAGAGAGAGAGAGAGAGAGCACGCATACTGAAAACATTGACTGATGTTAATAAATAGGCCAGTGGCTCTTTATTGACCACTGCAAAGAACACCTTTTGCAAGAGTGAATGCCCTTGGTGGGTGGGGGAAGATGGTTGAGTACTGACCAAACAAGGGAATAACTCTCGCCAATAGCCCTATCTGAGGCCACTTAACGGCTGCCTTTTGCAAGAATGAATGCCCTTTTGGATACTGATCAACAAGGGCTTAACTCTTGCCGCGCCGTCAAGGGCGTTAATAACCCTAGTTGCAGTGGCCAATAAAGGGTAATGTTTAATATGCTCTCTGAATGGTCTTATGTTTTAAAACGAGTAGGTCAATGCATTTTCTACAGCTAGGCTAGACTGTGTTTTCTTAAAATGGCCGACGCTCACCCTACTAACTTTAAATGCTCATAACTCGGAAACGGAAATAGATGCAAGATTGTTTTTTGTATCATTAGAAAGAGAATTGTCTGCAGTTGTCAATCGTATAATTTTCTCAGAATGGTCATTTTGACACTTAATGTCCCTTTCGTGGTGCCGGGTCACGTATTATAGTGTCAGATAACTGTCCGTAGCCAGGTTTCACAATAATAATATCGAGTGTCTGTGGTTCTGTGGACAGGAAAGGGATCGGCATCATTATTAAGACGGATTCTGTCACTTCTGTCTCGTTACGTCTTGACAAGGAATAGTCTACATTATAGCTGTCAAGCTAACACCGCACGTGCCACTCGCATTACAGTCGTCTACTCAGGTCATCGTGCCTTCCTCCTTCATTTTCCATGCACTTCTCTCTCTCTCTCTCTCTCTCTCTCTCTCTCTCTCTCTCTCTCTCTCTCTCTCTCTCTCTCTCTCTCTCTCTCTCTCTCTCTCTCTCTCTCTCTCTCTCTTCTCTCTTAGTTGTGTTGTTGCTCATCGTTTAATTGTTGTTTGTTTGCTTGCTTGCTTGCTTTGTCTGAGGACCTGATGAAAAAAGCCATATTTTGTACTTTGTCAATTATCCTCAATAAACATTCGAGTTTCAAACATTCTAGTTTCTATCTCTCTCTTTCTCATAATATTATTTTCACTGTCTCCTGTCCACGCTCCATAATTATACTAGTCACAAAAAGTTACGGGTCAATTAGAACACGTTGTCCTAAAAAAGCTAAACGTAAAAAGTTACGGAAATTAAATAAAACACCTGCAATAATATCTTAAAGACCCAGCACGTCACGTGTCAAAACCACGATTTTCACGTGTTTTCCCTCTTATAGTTGGTAAGAAATCTTAAGAAATCTTCCTAGCATAAGAGGGAATGTGACACGTGACGTGGGGGGTCTTTAAAACTCTCGTGGCAAATTCGTAGTGGTAGCGCAATTTTAACGGATCGAAAACTAATGTGGTCAAAAGCACCCAACCCCACTTTCAGAAAAACAACACGTCAAACCGCTGTTGGTTACTGAGGTGAATCATTGGCAGCATGACAGGCCAAGAGAGTTGGCATTGTATTCAAACAGTGTGCCATCCCAGGCCGAGAGGACGTAAAACCTTATTTCTCGCTCGGCATTGTATTCCTGCTCAAGAAACTGGAACAATTGACCCATGTTATCTTAGACTTTACGCTTGGTTTGTAAGCTGCATTAGGAGAGTCTTCATTGACGACATGCTGATCCAGCCTAACAATGTGTCCACGAACTGGACAATGTTTTGTTGTATGCACAATTCTGACGATACGAGCATGGCGTGGATTGGTGCTATCAACCCAAGGTTAGAACGTGGGCCTATTGCTTGATGTGCCTCACTCCTCGCTGCCCTCCCCCCCCTCCCCCCCGTGGCGATACCGGGGGCTCTTTTGTATAAATAGCTCCCCCACCTTCTGGAAGGTCTGTGCTTGTAACTTCCTCTAATCTGTCACTCTCTTTCCCTTTGCTTACTGCCATCTACTGCCTTTCTGCCTTACCGGTCCATTATCTTGCCTTTGTAAAAAACAGCAACCCCATTTTCAAAACGATTTCCTCCAGCCGAAGTCGAACTTGCTGGGCCGAACTATTTCTTATTTAGGCGCATAACAGCAGCATGACGCATTATGTGCTCATAATTGACTGGAAACTGTCAGAGCGATTGAAGAAGACTCCTAGCTGTATTCAAAAGAATGCCTTTGAGAGGTTCTCTCCAAGAGCTGCCAAATGGCCCTATCGGTATGGAGTGCTGACAGCTTCATGCTTTTTCAGAGCGTCACGGCAAAACGTTCTGATCGCCATCCTATATAAATCTGTGATAATTGTTCACAATGCTCCATGCGTACGTGGACATTAAAAACAATTGCAACTCACTTATTATTGTCAAGGGGAAAAGGTTTATTGTTGTGTGCAAAACTAGCTACATTTTAGACCGTACTGCTCGCTGTTGATGGAAAGCAAATTAAATTAATCAACTAATTAACCTGGGGATTGGTGGGATGATGGATCGAAGGAGGGAGATGGGAGTTGAACTTTCGAGCCTAGCTCTTTTGTTCAAGCTGAAGACAGGGCTGCATTGACTGAGAGGTGCCCTTCCTGTCCAGTAGCTGAAGACAGGGCTGCATTGACTGAGAGGTGCCCTTCCTGTCCAGTAGCTGAAGACAGGGCTGCATTGACTGAGAGGTGCCCTTCCTGTCCAGTAGCTGATGACAGTTTACCAAAAGTTCAGATGAAGGGAGAGAGAGGGTGAGTGGTAAAGGAGATAGAAGTTCAAAGCAATTCAGCGGAAGGGGAGAGAGGGCGAACAGCTTCCATGGTGAAGTAATGAGGAAAGAATGACAAAGTGAAAACTTGGGGCAGGGGAAAAGGGGTCCGGGGGGATTCTATGGGTGGTTAGTAGTAGAGGAATGGCGGCAAGTAGTGAGAGATAGCTGGCTATAGCCCATTGCCCCACTCCCCTCCAGCCATAGCCAGGTACCTCTCTTGCTGCCCACGCATACATATGACAGTGGAGAAGGACATAAGCACCTTATACACACACACACACACACACACACACACACACACACACACACACACACACACACACACACACACACACACACGTCTGTTAAGTCCTCTCATGTACATTTTGTCCTTATGTGCACATTCGTCTAAAATGATCCGGTTTCTGCTTTTTTGTGTGTGGTATTTATTGCAAGTATTTATTTCATTACTCGCCATGTTACATTCCCACACAAATGTGAAGCCATTCCACCCACTGGTTCATCAGACACAGCTCGGACACGAAAAGAAGGAAAGTTCGGTTTGGTGAGTCTTCCTTGGCAGAGGTTTGCACTGGCGGTTCAAAATGCAGGATCTGAATAGATTGTGACACACCGATCAAGAATATAATATATGGCTATAGGAGACCCTAGGCTTCATCCCATATGGCTTCGGCCGGGAGGACACAAAAACTAAAAATTAGGCTTCTTGTAGGTCGCGGACACAATAATGTCCGCAAAAGGACTTAAAGACCCACTAGGTCCGTGAGTGAAAATCACGGGTTTCACTCTCTCGCTTGGCAAGAAATCTTATTTCGACCAAGTGTGGCTCCCATACAAATTTCCTCATGCACGAAAACGAGACATCACTTTAAAGAGCAGCCTCGATCGCATATGAGGAAATTCTATTATGTGGGCCACACCGACCCCGAAAAAACCCAAGGGACTTAATCCAGCAGGGTCAGTGGGTCTTTAACACACGTCTTTACCCTTCACGGACAGGGCAAGTAAGGTAAGGAATAATATAAACTGACAAAGAGAGTTCTTCGCTTGCACTGTTTTCACAGGCGACCGTCGCATTTCATATGTAGTGATCATTTCAATCCTATTAACCCCAGTGCTCTCACGGACAATCTCTTCTTAGGCTAAATTATGGATGGATGGACCCGGAGTAACCAGGTGATATGTCCATTAGGGTATTCTTCTTCTTTT
>CM065683.1:24386843-24389343 GCA_017654935.2 Phymorhynchus buccinoides
TCTCTCTCTCTCTCTCTCTCTCTCTCTCTCTCTCTCTCTCTCTCTCTCTCTCTCTCTCTCTCTCTCTCTCTCACTCACACACACACACACTTTTCTTAAGATGATGTCATTAACAAATTTGGAACTTCATTTCTCGATTTGTTTTCTATTTTATTTGAAAATTATAAATGAGTTTTGTAATAGTGATGGTGAATGTACGTTTGTGGCGCCTCCAGGCAGCAGCGTCATTGATTATTTTGCTGTCTCAGATATGCAAGTCTGTTCAATCATGCGTGAAATGGGGCTCTGAGATATCGGAGTTCTTGGAATGCCCAGGCGGCCTAAGGCAAGGGTGCTTGTTATCTTCCCTGAGCTTTTCTTTGCTCATAACAGAAGTGGCAGAGGAAGTAAATGATAAAGGGAAGCATGGTTTTCAATTTCTACCTGGCTTAAAATACATTTTCCTCTTACTTTTTGCAGACGATATAGCTTTGATTTCCTCTACACCTTCAGGTTTGCAAAACCAAATAAATAATTTGCAAGTAGCGTCTGATAAACTGGGTCTAAAAGTTAATTTAAATAAAACTAAAGTTATTATTTTTAGAAAAGAGGGGCATTTGTCTAAATCCGAAAATTTGTATTATAAAAGAGAGCAAATTGAAGTAGTGAATAGCTGCAAATATCTTGGTTTCACTCTGACTACTAAATTATCTTTTGTAACAGCGTTGGAAGATTTCACAAGGAGAGCCAAATATAAAACAATGAAATAATGAAGACATGTGGAGCTTAGGTAACATGGACATAACTATCTTCTTTAAACGGTGAAGCCAATGTTATTGTACGCCACAGAGGTATGGGGTAGTACACAATATAAACTATCGAAGCTGTCCAATTGTTTGCCTGTAAAAAACCTGTTACATGTTAGTCCTAAAACGCCAAATACAATGGTTTATGGCGAGACAGGTCGTTATAGTCTTTATATAGACAGTACACTAAGAGCACTTAGTTACTGGTTCTCCTTACAGCAGATGGAACTGAGCAGAATCCCCAAGCAAGCCTATCTCTCTTTGACAAATAGCTTTATGAACATCACCGAGGGTAGAACAATACAAAATAACTGGGCTTACGATATAAAATGCTGTCTTGATAGATATGGGTTCTCTGATGTCTGGTTAGCGGGAGGGGTTGGTAATGTTAAAATTTTTAAGAAGATCTTCAGGCAAAGGATGGTTGATTGTTATCAGCAGGATTAGGTTAGTAAGCTTAATTCAAGTGATCGCTCCAGTAATTACTATTCATTCAAGTCTCTCTTACAACCATAATCCTATTTAGCCTTCGTAACAGTTAACAAGTTTAAAATACATTTTACAAGATTTCGTCTTGGCATAAACGACCTGAACACCAATATCAGATACAAAGAAAATGTTCAAACATGCCCATTCTGTAACCAAATTGAGAACGAACTGCATTTTTTTTTTTTTATTGAGATGCAATGTTTATACTCCTCTCAGAGAAAAATACATATTGAAGCACAGACAGTTTTCGAATGTTAATTCCATCGAAGTAAAACAACTACTTGCGAATGTTAACATATATATTACTAGATATGTTGCTATGTACATCTACTATGCACTGAGGAAAAGAAAAGCACTCTTGCCTCAGATATAATAAGCAACATTTATGATTGATGCTATTAGTATATCAATTATACATATTTATTGGCATTTCGGTTTTTTTGTCACCGCACTCGGTTTTTTGCAGACAGACATATAAGCACCTCCTTATGTTGCAGACAGACATAGAGGAGGAGAGAGATTGATGATTGAGAGAGAGAGAGAGGTAGAGAGAGGAGAGATAGAGAGAGAGAGATGAGAGAGAGAGAGATAGAGAGAGAGAGAGAGAGAGAGAGAGAGAGAGAGAGAGAGAACGAGAGAGAGAGGGAAGGCGAGGAAGAGGGAGATGAGAGAGAGAGAGAGAGGACGAGAGAGAGAGAGAGAGAGAGGAGAGAGAGAGAGAGAGAGACGATAACGAGAGAGAGGAGAAGGAGATGAAGAGAGAGAGAGATGAGGGATGAGAGAGAGAGAGAGAGAGAGAGCGAGAGAGGAAAGAGAAGACATGATAAGAGCGATGGGAGGGAGAGTGAGAGAGAGAGAGATAGAGAGAGATAGAGAGAGGAGATTGAGAGAGAGAGAAGAGAGAGAGAGAGGAGAGAGAGAGGGGCTTCAGAAATATATTTGTTTTATTGACATTGGCCTAATTAAGCCTTCATGTCAAGAAGGTACACAGTACTTTGAAACAGCGCCGATTAAGCAAACATATTAAATAATAATGAATACATAGAAACGAAAGCTATTGCATCAAGCAAAGAAAAGCATTCAAACCTAAGATAACGTGCATAAACACATGCACGCGCGCGCACGCACGTACACCTCACGCACCCAAACACACGCATATTCCACACAATCAAGTTTACGACGACTTGGTAGGTAAGAGAGAGAGAGAGAGAGAGAGAGAGAGAGAG
>CM065683.1:24419343-24426843 GCA_017654935.2 Phymorhynchus buccinoides
GGATTTAAAATTGGAATACTTTCAGTAGTTTGCTTTGGGTTGCCACTCACTTCAGCCCATTTTCACTTCGGCCCAGGGCTATAGTCATATCGGCCCAGGGCTATAACCATTTCGGCCCACGGCAATAGTCATTTCGGCCCAAGGCTATAGTCATTTCGGCCCAGGGCCATAGTCATTTCGGCCCAAGTGACTATAACCTTGGGCCGAAATGACTATAGCTCCTGGTCCGAAGTGACTATATAGCCCCTGTGCCGAAGTGACTATATAGCCCCTGGGTCGAAGTGATTATAGCCCCCTGGTCCGAAATGACTATAGCCCCTGGGCCGAAGTGACTACATAGCCCTGCCCCGAAGTGACTATATAGCCCTGGGCCGAAGTGACTCTAGCCTTGAGCCGAAATGACTATTGCCTTGGGCCGAAATGACCAAAACATACCGTGGTCCGAAATGAATTTGGGCCGAAATAAGTGTACACCTTGCTTTGCTCCGTGATCTTTATTCAATGGGAAAGGTTTGTGAACGCAATACAATATAATTCAGATCTAATTATATCATATTAATTAATAATACAAAAAATATGTTGGCGAAAACAAACACATTTCATTCTTTTATTTTCTTTACATTTCTCTGGCTCTGGCTCTTCTATTTTGAGACGAACTAAACGGGATAATCAGTTAGTTACGTACGTGGCATTGGGAGAGACTCTCGGAATAGTATCGGTGAATGGAACACAAATATTTTGCTTGTTGTCACATTGCGCGTGGCGGGAAGTCAGAATCGATGTCTGGGTGTTGTATGTACGAGAGAGAGAGAGAGAGAGAGAGAGAGAGAGAGAGAGAGAGAGAGAGAGAGAGAGAGAGAGAGAGAGAGAGAGAGAGAGAGAGAGAGAGGGGGGGGGGGGGTAAATTGTGTCAGACTAAATCCAATGCTGCTAACTCCATTATTACAGTATACGCCATAAATGTATGCACTATTAAACGGATACGTAGGGGATGCTTGTTTGTATGACTTTTACTATGTTATATTTGTTATATTAGTACAGCGGGTAAGCTAACCTATTGTGATTTTTTTGATAAAAGCACCAATTTTGGCACAGAGGTAGACCAATATATTATAAACAAATTTGGATGTGGAGCCATCGACCAACTGCCCCCTGGCGGCCATGGCGGCCATTTTCCAAAATGGCGGACGGCCATTTTCCAAAATGGCCGCCAGCAGACATCCCAAAGACACACAGAAGTGAGATAAAGTTTGCTGCTGAAGGGTTTAGTGAATGTTTATTGAATGTTTTGAATCAAGACATGCCAGATAGCTCTTAGTCACATTTTGGGAGATGCTGCTGTGCCAAAAGTGGTGGTTTTATTAAAACAAATGCACAATAGGTTTAAATATCCTAGGTAAACCGCACTACTATTGTGAATAGGCTAGATTCATTTAAGTTGTGGAAATGTTATCTGACCTTCTTCCTCTCTCTGTCAATAGCTATTCTCTCTCTCATTATTTTCACATTGAAAATGGAGTTAGTCTCCGAAACGTCTGTGATTTTTTCAAATAAAAGGGACAGTAACCTACCGTTTTGAACTTTGTGTTTTTTATTCATGGACACTGCCCACGCCAATTAAGATGCCAAATACCAAATTTATTAACACAATTATGCTAATTATATCGATAATACAACAACAACAATAACAGAACCAGATAGTGATAATTGTGGTGGCTTGCTCTTATCAGATCAATCCTGGGCATTTGAAATGTTATACTTCTGTGGTCAAGGGACACTGCTACATTTAATTATCATGTTAATTAACACATAATCTGCTAAATGCAAATGTGCAGATAAGTTCACTGTTTTACAGTCCCTGTGTACTGTCTGGAACAGTTCAGAATCTTCATCTTAAGTTTGTGAGTTCAGTTCTCAGAGCACTCCCCGTCGCAAGCACACAGTGGTGTGCATTCCAGCCTGGCCTTCTTGCACTTGCACTTCTTGATGCAGCCCTTCTGACATTTGCAGGAGACAAGCTCCCGGCAGACCTGGGATGCCTCGGGGTGCATTATCAAAACATGCACAATAGGTTCAAATATCCTCGGTACACCGCAGGACTATTATCTGTATCATCGTCTTACTTTCTTTTTCAAATGTTCGCCTGCTTCAACATGCGTGTGCACATAGGCCTAAGATTAGGTTTCATTTTAGTATCTTACTATGTATAAAAAATAAATAACTGAAGTCTCAGGAAAATTTAAAAATAAAGTGGTGGGTTGAGGAAATCCAAAACACTAAACACAACAACAAAACTAAACAACAAAAATAAAAACAAAACCGACGTTTTTATACAGTTACTATGTATAATTGTGTTTTGCATGCTTTGTTTGTCCTTTTTTTGTCCTTTTTTATGATGGCTGGATGAAAAAAAAAAAAGAAGCATGTACTATTTGCTTATTCTATTACCCTCTATAAACAAAATTCATTAAGTCATTCATTCACTCATTCATTCATTCTCTCTCTCTCTCTCTCTCTCTCTCATTCTCTCTCTCTCTCTCTCTCTCTCTCTCTCTCTCTCTCTCTCTCTCTCTCTCTCTCTCTCTCTCTCTCTCTCTCTCTCTCTCTCTCTCTCTTCAATCACTCATTATCAGCAGGAAACTAAGTCAGCTCATCGACCTCGGTCAATAGAAAGAAGACCCCCAAAGAAGCTGAACACTCCTGATTATAGGTAGGTACTAGATAGACAGTAGTAGAAGTGGTAGTAGTAGTAGTGGGGCTAACAAGGCTTTCACGTATGGCATTCCATTTGTCAAACAAATATTTGCACGATTCTTAGTGGTATCATGAGGCATTTTCTGTATCCCACAGAATACATTCTCTGCACAGAATGAATCGTGTGTCCCACAGAATAAATTATATGCACAGAATTGATTCTGTAGGACAGAAGGTTCATTATATGGAGAAGGAGCTCATTAGCATACAAGGCTTATGTTAAGGGAAGCCCCTTTCTTTCTAAGTTAATCATTCAATTCATTTCTTCCATTCATTCCTAACTGTGAGGCGTGTCTCTTTCAAAATGCACACTGTTGCTCTCTCTCTCTCTCTCTCTCTCTCTCTCTCTCTCTCTCTCTCTCTCTCTCTCTCTCTCTCTCTCTCTCTCCGTCTCTCTCTCTCTCTCTCTCTCTCTCTCTCTCTCTGTTCGCATGTGTGTCTGTCTCTGTCTGTTTCTCTCTCTCTCTCTCTCGCTCTCTCTCTCTCTCTCTCTCTCTCTCTCTCTCTCTCTCTCTCTCTCTCTCTCTCTCTCTCTCTCTCTATCTCTCTCTCCGTCTCTCTCTGTCACTCACTATCTCTTTGTCTCTCTCTACATCTCTGTCTATCTCTGTCTGTCTGCCTCTCACTCTGTCTGTCTGTCTGTCTCTCTCTCTCTCTCTCTCTCTCTCTCTCTCTCTCTCTCTCTCTCTCTCTCTCTCTCTCTCACTTTCTATCTCTCTCCTTTTCGTTCTAGTGGATTGTCGGAGGGTGGTCAACAGAACAGCCTGAAATGAATGGAAGAAATGAATTGAATGATTAACTTAGAAAGGAGGGGGCTTTTCTTAACATAAGCCTTGTATGCTAATGAGCTCGTTCTCCATATACTTAATAGTGTGTCATACAGAATTTATTCTGTGGGACACATAATTCATTTGGTGCACATAATGTATTCTGTAAGAGACAGAATTCATGCTGTGCACATAATTCATTCTATGGGACACGTAATTAATTTTGTGCACAGAGTTTATTCTGTGTCCCACAGAATAAATTATGTAGCTTAACATGCTTTCTATGCAGTAATAAAGTATTCTATGTATAAAACATCCATTCTATTATACACACAACCCATTATACGCATACATAATGAATTTATTGATAAAACATGAATTGTATGTGTATGAAATTTATGTTTTGTGCATAGAATTTATTCTGAAGAAAATGCCTCATTGTACCACTACCAACCATGTAAATACATTTTTTGAGAATTGGAATGCCATAATTATTCACTGCCCCTGGCATTTCGCCGGTCAAAACCTAAGGAACCGCCACTTCAACCCAATCCCTAAACCCAACCACCCCCACCTCCCCACAAGCCCCTCCCCTTCCTTCTTTTCTTCCCCCCCCCACCTTCCTTCTTTTCTCTCCCCCCCCCCCACTAACCGCAAATCTGATCAGGATGAACTGTTCTTGAGGGGTTCGGTGTAGACCTCTTCTTGATTGTCTTTCGTAAGGCATTCGGGCTGCCTTGTACATTAAACTGAAACAAAGCTGGCTTTGAGATGTGTGTGTGTGTGTGTGTGTGTGTGTGTGTGTGTGTGTGTGTGTGTGTGTGTGTGTGTGTGTGTGTGTGTGTGTGTGTGTGTGTGTGTGTGTGTGTGTGTGTGTTGTGTGTGTGTGTGTGTGTGTGTGTGTGTGTGTGTGTGTGTGTGTGTGTGTGTGTGTGTGTGTGTGTGTGTGTGTGTGTGTGTGTGTGTGTGTGTGCGTGTGTGTGCGTGTGCGTGCGCGCGTACGTGCGCGAGTGTGCGAGTGTGCGAACGCACATTGCGTTCAGTTTCTGACCCTCTATCTCTCCAGATCCCCAGGTATAAGCTTTCCACTGTCGGTCGGCGCTCTTTTGTTGTTTCAGGACCAACCTCCTGGAACAAACGTCCTCTCTCCCTCCGTCAGCGACCGACCCTCTCTGCTTTCAAGCCAAATATCAAAACCCATCTGTTTCCCCGTCATTGAAGATCATTCTCTCTTTCTCTCTTTCCCTCCTCTTTCTTCCCTTTGGGTCTATCTCTCATACGTGTGTGTCTGTTATCTTCTTGTCCATCTTTGCATAGTGTCTCTGTTTGAATGCGTTGTGAATGTTTCAACGTGTGTGTGGTGCGCTTCGATTTGATTTCTATTAAGATTTAGCGCCGTGCAAATACTGTATGTTGTTGTTGGTGTGTGTGTGTGTGTATGTGTGTGTGTGTGTGTGTGTGTGTGTGTGTGTGTGTGTGTGTGTGTGTGTGTGTGTGTGTGCGTGCGCGTGCGCGTGCGCGTGCGTGTGCGTGTGTGTGTGTGTGTGTGTGTGTGTGTGTGTCTGCGGGCGCGCGAGCGCGCGTGTGTGTGTGTACAGCAAAGTACCACTTCACCGGTCTTCGAGCTTGTCTGGAGATTATGTGCTGGTTCGCCTAGTCTCATTTCGCCTTATTACCCCAATAACTTCTTTTGTCCTAGTATGTAACTAAAACAAATCGTGTTTTTTGTCCCATTAAAATTAATGTAAGTTCAACTTTTATTTCTTAGAAAGTCAAAGCAAAAATCGATTTAGCTGATAACAACTCCCCAGATTTCCGGTTTGTACTTATTAATAAACAATATGCCTTTCTATACCTCACACAGAAGTATTGAAGTGTACAAACGATCCTTTCTGTCTTAAAAAAACCGTGTTTTTATCAGAAACATCCGACTGTTTTGTACACATTTTGAAACTTCCCGGTTGCATTTTCTCATTTCGCCAATTGCTTGAGTAATACGACTTCAGATCTTCATAACTTTGCCACAAATAGTCCAATTTACAAAATGTTTGGTTTGTTGGAAAGCTCTGTCAATGCCGCATAATGATTTGTTAATAACTCAAAAGTGACCCCTGGTACATCGCGACTCATTTTGTGGTGACAGGTCACATAATATTAACACGGTGTTGCGAAAAATATGTCCCGCATGAAACGATGCCCGTTTCCTCATTACAATTGTTTGCTGTTTGGGAAAGATGAGCCCCTGAATACATTCAGAGGCAGGTGGTGCCCCTAGAAAGAGACCAGGATTCATCACTAAATATTGAGAGGTCAATGATATTTTTTTCAGAAATTTATTATTTTTGTATGCATGGGTGTTGTTGTTTTGCTTTGTTTTACATCGTCCGCCATCAAATTTGTGACCCAGCACCACGAAAGGGACATTACATCGCTGTGCTAGTTTCTCACAACAGACTTGCAAAATCAAAAATCTCATTTTTGGGGTCAATTTTGAGTTATGGGTATTTTCATGTTCTCTAATATCATATCTTTCATATTTATAAAGGACAATCTTTAATATGGTCTCTAAATGGTCTTATAAGTGCTTTAAAATGAGTAGGTCAATGCATTTTCTTCAGCTAGGCTAGACTTTAGACAGTGATTTCTCAAAATGGCCGATGCTCACCCTACTAACTTTATTATGGTAGTAACTCTGGAACAGCAAAAGATACAAGAATGATTCTTGTATCATTAGCAAGATAATTGTCGGAAGTTTTCCAACGTATACTTTTCTCAGAATGGTCAATTCGACACTTAATGTCCCTTTCGTGGTGCTGGGTCACATTTTGGGGAGAGACAACAATGATGCAAAAGCAGTGGCATGGGTCTCCGTACATCGATTTCTCGGCAAAGATGTAGGCATAGATTAACACTCCCCCACTCAAAGTCTCGGTTCTTTCCGTGCCGATTGAGTACTTCAATCTCTATGCTTATTTATATTTATTAATATAGATACCGTTACGGTTGTTGCGCGCGTGCATGCTATGCTCGGTGTCCACCTGTGTTCTACGGAGGACCCAGCATGTTTGACAATCGTGTGAAAGGTGGCACACGCCTTGTTGCTTTTGACTCGCTGACAGGTTATACACACAAGCGGGTCTGCTTCTTTTGGTCTCCCTTCCCCAAGACCCAAACAACATGGGCGACAGCGGACCAAATGCGAACACAACGCACGCCAGTCGGTGTGAATGACATGGCAGCAGGTGTGATAAAAACACTGAATGAAACAAAACAGATTATTTGTATTATCCAGGACACAATATGTACACCGAGCCTTACGGTGACCGGGACTTATTTCACACCAGGAGTTATTTCTCGTGACACCGGTAACAGAGAACATCGACAGACATTGGGGGGATTTGTGAGAGCCGCTGCTGATGAGAAGTGAAGACCCCCATTTGCATAATGGAGCCCCCAATGTTAGCTCCGAATCTCTTCCGGTTGGATGTCATACAGGGTCATGTCACTGAGACGGGCGCGCGCGCGCGCGCGCGTGGACATCGTATACATATCACGGCCTAACTCGATAAATCTTCTTATATATATTTTCGAAATCTGTCTGTGTGTGTGTCTGTCTGTCTGTCTGTGTGTCCCTTATGCACGGCCACAGTTCTCAACCGATGGACACCAAATTTGGCATCAAGGGGGTTGAGGGGAGGAGGGAGGGGATGAGGGGGGCTGGGGTGAGGGGGGGCTGGAGGGGTGAGGGGGGGATGGTCGGGCGTGTGTGTGTGTGTGTTCAGGGGGGGGGTGTTTGGGGGGGGGGGGGGGGGGGGGGGGGGGGTGGGGGGGGGGGGGGGGGGGGGGGGGGGGGGGGGGGGGGGGGGGGGGGGGGGGGGGGGGGGGGGGGGGGGGGGGGGGGGGGGGGGGGGGGGGTGGGGGGGGGGGAGGGGGGGGGGGGAGGGGGCCACAGTTCTCAACCGATCGACACCAAATTTGG
>CM065683.1:24434343-24439343 GCA_017654935.2 Phymorhynchus buccinoides
TTTTTTGCAAGAAACACGTCGAGATCACCAGAACGAGAAGCCTTTTGAAGGATAGGAACACTCACTTTGATCTGGTTTCCTAGAAATCAGACCGTCAAAACGGCGATTTCTCCTTGGCGGAGATGCCGGAAAGAGATAAGCCATTTTAGATGGGGTGGGTGGAGGACATTCATTGTGGTTGAAGCTTTATTTCTTTTTTTGTAGTGCAGTAAAAACAAAAAAAGAGCTATTTCCTTTGTTGTGAGCGAAACTCCTTTTGGTAAACTGTATGCAATTTAAAAGAAATAAACACTAATAAAAAGGCTTGTATTGTGGAAAGTTCGTGCAAACGATTTGGTCTAAACTCAGGCGGCCATTAGAAGAGAGAAGGCATGTGCCTGAGTTATTTCACTGAAAGAATCTGACTTCCAGCACCTCCGCCAAGCAGGAATCGCCGATTTGACGGTTTGATTTCTGGGAAACCAGAGCAAAGTGAGTGTTGCGATCTCTGTAAAGGGTGTTTTCCTGGTGATCTCGATGTGTTTCTTTCCAAAACACTCATCCGTCAGGGTGCCCCTTTAGCATTCAGTTTGTGTCAAATAAAACAACAACTGGCATTACAGTTCAAAACGTGTCGTGATGTAGTCACAGGTTTGGTTTGTCTTTATCCCTGAATAATACTTCCCTGATGGAAATCGACAATTGTTTCGCATTTCTTCTCCGGAGGGAGGCTCCCTTTCCCCTTACCCACCCTTCTCCCTTCACAATCAATAAACCAGCTTTTCAACACGTCTTTGTGTTTTTGTGTGTTTTTCATAAATTAAAACATAAACAAAGGACAATAAGTTACATACACGAACGAAAACATACTCCTTTGCGATCTACTTTGTAGATCGGCAAAGGACAATTATTTGCACGGTTTCATTCGTTTTGACGTTTTCTTCACATAAATAGGGTAAGACGGGGTAAAAAGTCCATGGGCGGGTAAGAAGCCCATGCCAATTATTTCATGAAATAAAGCAAATATCAGTCAAATGTGCCCATGAGACGAATGCTAAACATTAACACTCGTCTCATGGGCAAAATGTGACTGAAATTTGCTTTATTTCACATTAACACTCGTCCCATGGGCAAATTTGACTGATATTTGCTTTATTTCATGAGATAATTGGCATGGGCTTCTTACCCGCCCATGGGCTTTTTACCCCGTCTTACCCTACTTATGGACTTCCCCCTCTTTCTTTCTCTTTTTCATTTCCATTTTTTAAGGGATGTGGGGGGGGGGGGGGGACCCCTTTAACCCCCGGATCCGCCTCTGAGAGTAACTTATCATTTTATCATTGGATAAGATACTCTACATGAATGCTTTGTGTGTGAGAGTTCTAGCAAAAAAGCCTGAATATACAAAGAGTGCGCAATCCGCAGCTGACTGAAGCCGGTTGTTTGCTACCCGCCCTTTCACCTACACTACAGGTGGGGATCATTGTGAACTCACTCACTGCCTCTGTTACCATACTTAGCACTTCCCACCTTCCACCTTTTCACCTTCCGGGTGGGAAGTCAGAAAGTTGTCTTGGTTTAAATAATCTTTAATATGCCAACAACTCATACAATTCCAAATAATGCAGAACAAATGGCAGCAACAAGCTAGAAGCTTATTCTGTGCCTTCCATAATTTATCTGTGCATGGCGGTCGGCAAGGAAGGATAACATATAAAACAAACTTAGAATTTATAAATAACAAAATCCATTGGTGAAAATTCACAGAAAAACAACGTAGCAAAAATAGTTTGAAAAGTTAACTCTAAACATTGAAGACAAAAGTAATTGAAAGTTGTCTTCCATTCTTTGCAAGGTTTGTATGCTGCGAAGTGATCACTCTAGGTGACATGTTAGGCTTTTGGGGGTTCTAGTGACACGTCATGGTTGTTGTGAAATGCTATTACCATAGCAAAGACTGGTTTGTTGCCTGTTGTAGACTGATGGGTCGTTGGTGTTGTGGTGATATTTTCTGAACTGTTGAGCTGTAGCTGGATTTTCTGGTGCGCATCACAGCTCGATTGGCTGTGGCAGGTTGTAACGATACACCGTGTTGTGGTGTGATAGGATGGATGATGTTTGTTGTTTGTAGTGATTATTTTGCGTTGTACTTTGTTTATTGCAGCTGTTCATGCCACACCCTTTCATTGTCATTTGCTATTTGTCTACATTTTTAGTCCCCGAGCCGAAGGTTCGGGGAGCTATTGTTTTTGTCTGGTCCGTCCGTCCAGTGTCCGTCCGGCGTGCCTCCGTCCGCCCGGCTATTCGTCCGTTTTTCTCAAAAACTATTCAGTCTATCATCATCAAATTTGGTATACTACTTTGCCAAGATGCAAGCTATCCACTGATGTATTTAGTTTTACATTCAGGCCAAGGTCGCGCCAGTTACGGGGTTCAAACCCCGAAACACATAATCGCTAATATCTCGCGAAGTTTTGCATGTATTTCAATGCAGTTTTTTTCACAACATTTCTTGATGAATGGTCTATAACACAGTTGTCATGAATTTTTCTGTGCGCGCGTTTGTGCATGATCGCGCGCGCTCAAATCACGGGTCCGAACCCCAAGGCTATATATCAAAATCTATTCAGTTACGTGCTGTTTTGATCCGTTTTTATGTAGTTACGTGCTGTTTTTATGCGTTTTTATGTATGTGTACAGCCGACACATTCCGATTTCGGAGTAGCTCGGCGATGCTGCGAGGGGACTTTGCAGCCGCTCGGCGTTGCACTTGTCAATGTTTGTTTTTGTTTTTGTTTCTTGTTGGTGGCGTTGTTATTGACGGTTTGCCTGTCTGTTTACTGGTGTTTTTTTCCTCTCCCCTTATGATCATTTTTAATAGCTTGTTTGTATTTTTTTGTTTTTCCATGGCCTTTTAGAAAACAACAACCGTTGAAACTTTTGAAAACCTTTGCTAATCAGATGTACTGTGGAAATGGTGCAATACAAATGCACAGTTAGTGGTTGTAAAAATAGTTAAATGCAAAAAACAACAACCCCCAAAACCCCCACAAACAACGGCAAAACATCTATAACCTAACAGGGAGTACTCTTGGGGAAACAAGAAATTCGTCGCTAATTCTTACGAAAGTCTAAGAGCTGGTTTCAATAGCAATGTGGAATTCGTCGCTAATTCTTACGAAAGTCTAAGAGCTGGTTTCAATAGCAATGTGGAATTCGTCGCTAATTCTTACGAAAGTCTAAGAGCTGGTTTCAATAGCAATGTGGAATTCGTCGCTAATTCTTACGAAAGTCTAAGAGCTGGTTTCAATAGCAATGTGGAATTCATCGCTAATTCTTACGAATTACGAAGTGTGTGTGTGTTAGTGTGCGTGTGTGTGTGTGTGTGTGTGTGTGTGTGTGTGTGTGTGTGTGTGTGTGTGTGTGTGTGTGTGTGTGTTAGTGTGTTGTGTGTGTGTGTGTGTGTGTGTGTGTGTGTGTGTGTGTGTGGTATGTGTGTGTGTGTGGTGTGTGTGTGTGTGTGTGTGTGTGTGTGTGTGTGTGTGTGTGTGTGTGTGTGTGTGTGTGTGTGTGTGTGCTAGTGTGTGTGTGTGTGTGTGCGTGTGTGTGTGTGTGTGTGTGTTAGTGTGTGTGTGTGTGTGTGTGTGTGTGTGTGTGTGTGTGTGTGTGTGTGTGTGTGTGTGTGTGTGTGTGTGTGTGTGTGTGTGTGTGTGTGTGTGTGTGTGTGTGTGTGTGGAGTGCGTGTGTGTGTGCGTGTGTGTGCGTGCGCGGGCGTGTGTTTAACATATTTTTGACGTTCGTTTATTCCATAGCTTGGTATGATGATTTATTAATTTATTAATAATTTATTTATTACTGTAAGCGTTTAGGGCTTAATTAAATTAAAGCACTAGAAATGCCCATTATTATTATTAGTAGTAGTAGTAGTAGTATTGTTATTGTTAGTGTTGTTATTATTGTTGTTGTTGTTGTTGCTATTATAAAATATTATTATTATTATTATTATTATTATTATTATTATTAGTTACCTAGAACCGTGTATGCTTATGAATGACCGTTGACAAGATTGCGTACGTCGACCATCGAAGAAAGAAGACAGCACGCTGCAAGTAATAATACAAGGGCGTCGCCGAGCGGCAAACATGTCCGTCACCAGCAATGCCACGCACATGCGACACCCCGTAGCATAATTTAGGCACCAACATGATTATTCCGTTTGTGTAGGCCAAGTGTAGGCCAACGCAGCTCTCTCTCTCTCTCTCTCTCTCTCTCTCTCTCTCTCTCTCTCTCTCTCTCTCTCTCTCTCTCTCTCTCTCTCTCTCTCTCTGCGTAAAAGAGGAAATTTCAGTTTTCAAGGTCACACTTCAAGGTCAAGATCAGCATGGTGATAATTTATGCTCGGATGTGTTCTCCTCTAGGGGATACAGTACCACACACAATCTGAAGCGCTTCTCTCAAGTACAAATGTGGAAAATATGGCTTAAAACCCAATTTGTAGACCCCTACCACTTTCAATGCCTACCGATCTCCCGGACCGTGACCTTGGCCTTGATCGGTATGCCACCATCAGAACGGGCATTCGCCAAAGTACCTACATGCCAAATGTGAAGACTCTCTCGGCTAACACCAACGGTGTGGGAGTTATGGCCCCTTAAATATTTTCGGGTTTCAAGGTCGTACGCCAAGTTCAAGGTCACGACGGCAAATATGTTTTGCGCGGATGCCTTCCTCTTATGGTGACACACCAGCACACAAAATTTGACGCGATTCGGTCAAGCGGTTCGCGAGATATCCTTGGGACAGACAGAAACCCCCCCCCCCCCAAAAAAAAAAAAAAAAAAAAAAAAATACAAACCAGCCGACCGCAAAGTCCTTCACCTATGGTGACGGACAATAACAGACTAGAGCGTGATAATCGGCTTACAGCTGACGAATGGTTCATACCTAACATCGGAATCGGGGGGTGGGGGGGGGGGGGGGGGGGGGGGGGGGGGGGGGGGGGGGGGGGGGGGGGGGGGGGG
>CM065683.1:24451843-24456843 GCA_017654935.2 Phymorhynchus buccinoides
TACAGACTTTCCTCATATACGATCGAGGCTGCTCTTTTTGAACCCCGTGACTGCCAGATAAAATCAAAGAAAAAATATCAATGTTCAAATCATGACATGAAAAAGACAACTGAAAGAGCCTATCTGGCAAAATGGTCTGGGGATATAACTCTCTTGACTGTGTTAGAGCAAAAGCCAGCATATCAGGGTTATTCCTCTTCATCTGATGATGTCATCAGTGATGTCATCAGGTCAGTACGTGATACGTTGGTGGCAGTCAAGGGGTAGTGATGTCTCGTTTTTGTGCATGAGGAAATATGTACGGGAGCCACACTTGGTCAAAATAAGATGTCTTACCTAGCGAGAGAGGGGAAACACGTGAAACCCGTGATTTTCACTCTCGGACCTGGTGTGTCTTTAAGAACTTCCGGAGGACATTTTCTGCCTCTATGTGATACCCCCCCCCCCCCATCCCTCCTCTCTCTCTCTCTCTCTCTCTCTCTCTCTCTCTCTCTCTCTCTCTCCCCTCTCTCTCTCTCTCTCTCTCTCTCTCTCTCTCTCTCTCTCTCTCTCTCTCTCTCTCTCTCTCTCTCCCTCTCTCTCCCCGCCCCCCTCCGCCCGCGCGCTTGCGTGCAAATACAACACGAGTAGTATGCGTGTGATATGCTTATGCAAATTTATAAACTGGTTGCGTAAACGGAAAACGTGTGGCCACACATAAAGCAAATAATTATGATCGCGGATCACGCTTAGGTGGCAACAACATCAACAACACACGGCAAATGTGTATGCTTGATAACACGCCCCCCAAAACGGTTGTATGCCGTTCACGTTGCTCGAGGGAACAAGACGTACAATAAACACTGTGCTAGGCCTACAGAGTTTGCAAAATGCAAGAAACAAAATGACATTCCAGTTTGCATACTCGTCAAAGAATCGCTATCCTTGTTGTTGTTGTTGTTGTTGTTGTTGTTGTTGTTGTTGTTGTTGTTGTTGTTGTTGTTGTTGTTGTTGTTGTTGCTGTTGTTGTTGTTGTTGTTGTTGTTGTTGTTGTTGTTGTTGTGGTGGTGGTGGTGGTCAGATTGCTTAGAAATGACAATCATATAGTAAAAAGCCAACTGTCCGTGTGTGTGTGTGTGTGTGTGTCTGTGTGTCTGTCTGTCTGTCTGAAACACAAAACGGGCCTTATAACTCCGCCGTTTTTTGACCGAATCGCTTCAAATTTGCTGTGAGCCCTAACGGGGCGATGGCAACGGCAACCGGGGCGGCCGTGTCATTTGCGCGGTTTCGCAAATGCGCGAAACGCGTATCCGCCGGACTCTCGGTGCCCGTATCTCCGGCATTTCTGGACCGATTGCCTTCAAATTTGGCAGATACATGACCGGTGACGGTGACTATCAGTGTGCCAAACCGGAAGCGAATCGATGTAGAAACGCGCACGCTATACGCCGCTTCACCTTTTCACGAATAACTCCGCCGTTTCTTAACCGAATTGCCTCAAATTTGCTGTCAGACTTGCTATGATCCGGGCAACGCCTGGCAGCAAATGTGAAGAGAATCGGGAGAGCGCGTAACTCTCAGAGCAGCGCCAATGGGAAACGGGGCCTTATAACTCCGCCGTTTCTTAACCGAATCGCTTCAAATTTGCTGTACTCAGCGTTACCAGTACTTGGCGTTACCGTTACTAGGCGTTACCAGTACGGTGCATTGCCAGTATTAGGCGTTGCGCTAGTACTCCATTATTTTGCCGACACAACTTAAAGGGCCACCCTGACGAATTATTTTTTGGGTAAGAAACACGTCCAGATCAACAGGAAAACACCCTTTACAGAGATTGCAACACTCACTTTGCTCTGGTTTCCTAGAAATAAAACCCTCAAATCGGCGATTCCTCCTTGGCGGAGGTGCTGGAAGTCAAATTCTTTCACCGAAAGAGAAGGCGTGTGCCGTCTCTTTTCTAATGGCCGCCTGGGTTTAGACCAAATCGTTAGCACGAAATGTTCGAAATACAAGCCTTTTTATTTTTTCATTTTATGCAGTTTATCTAAAGGAGTTTCGCTCACAACAAACGAAACAGATCCATTTTCTTTTTTTTACTGCAGTACCAAAAAAGAAAACGCTTCAACCACAATGAGTAACCTATACCCACCCCATCCAAAATGGCTACTCTCTCGGGCATCTCCGCCAAGGAGGAATCGCCGTTATGACGGCTTAATTTCTAGGAATCCAGAGCAAAGTTAGTGTTCCGATCCTCGAAAAGGCTGCCTTTCTGGTGATCTCGACGTGTTTCATGCAAAAACTCATCCGTCAGGGTCCACCTTTAAGCCTTCATAATAATCAAGAATGCTCACATTACCAATAATTGTACTTAAAAAAAGGTGTTAACCTTCATGTAAATTATGCATTCTGATTTACTGTACAATATAGGCGATATGTACATCTTTGACAAGGTAGGTAGGTACAAAGTAGAATAACTGGCAACATAGGATTCTTTCCACTTCATTTTCAAACCAAATATGGTAATAGACGCAATCCTTAACCCTTTCACCGCCAGTCATATTTCAGCCAAAAATGTCCACTAATTTTACCTGAATAGCGAACAAAATCCATCTGCAGTATTGGGGATTCTTCTGTGACATATCTAAAATAAGGTCTATCCTTACTTCCCAAAACTAAGACAGTAGGGTCTTTGGATAATAGACCCCAATTTGATGCCTTTTAGTGACATAGGTGTTAAATCACTGTGGTGCTAAAATGCGACTTTGGCGGTGAAAGGGTTAAAGGGAAAACAACCGATCCCAGGGATCGGGTCTTTTTCGTCAGAAAAGCTCTGCCTCGCGGTGGCTCGCTCAACAGGGAACGAAGAAGGGCGAACCGTCTCTCTCGCCAGCTGTGATTCAAATGCGGCGCGCGCTCAGCGCCTCACCTCTTTTATAGTCCGGCTGTGCCTTTAACATAGATTAATACTCGAGAGCATCAAACGGATAAGCGCCTATGCATTGTCAAAAAACAAACAAACAATTATGCACATTTGAAACGCAATACACTTGTGGTCAATGTTCAAATCTCTAGTATGAAATATATCATATATGAGATATTATCATAGAATAGAGTGACTTGCCTGTAATCACTTGTAACTTGCACATTAATTTATAAGAGCGTTATTTTTGTTCTGTGTTTTTTTTGCACACGGTCAGTAATCATTCTAAGCCTCGAAATATACTTTTTAAAGACACACTGACGCACCACGATTAAGTCCCTTGTTTTTTTCCTGGGTAGCTGTGACCCACATACATGTCCCCAACCTAAAATTGAGGCTGCTCTTTAAAATGATGTTTCGTTTTCAATTTGGGAACATTTGTATGGGAGTCCAACCTGGTCAAAACAAGATTTCTTACCAGCTATAAGAGGGAAAACGCGTGAGAGGAAAAACACGTTAAAAAAAACAACCACCCCAAAAAACAACATTCGGGACTTTCCTGGAGTTGCACTGCCTCCGGGCACTGCCTCCGGGCACTGCCTCCAGGATCGTTTCAACTATCTTTATATTTACTAATGTCCCACGTGTGTCTGTTTCAGACCGGATGACGTTCAACGGATTGTCACTCATTCAGGGAAAACCCGTGAAACCCGTGATTTTGACACGTGACCTGGTGGGTCTTTTTAAAAAAAGAGAGTAAAGTTGTTAACATTATAGAAATAATCGATGCTGCTGCTGCTTCTATTGCCGAAGGGAACACAATGGATCTTGACAAAGAACATGTGAACGAAAGCCACAGACAAGAACTGTATCCCCCACTGGACGGGTACCACTCAATTGCCCGTATTTGAAAATGGCTCAATTTGGGCCCATCCGGGCATGTGCATCAATTGCGCTTGGTTTCTTGTCTGTCTGGGTACACATCTAATGAAATCTTTCAGATGGGTACGAAATCATAACTAGAAAAGCTATATTCTGTATCGCCATAGGGATTATATCAGCTCTATCGACTGAAACAAAATCTCAGTGTATAGTCTACAATGCTTCTGTTAGGCCTATGTCTAATGTTTCTCACGAACCATTTCAACGGGCGCAGCTGATGACTACAACGGGCCGGGCGCAATCGACACAAGCGTAATAATTATTGAGCATAGGGATGATAATTATAAAAAACAATAGGCGCAATTGCGATGCACCGCGCTTGGGACTGTGATGAAGCTAATCGCGGGGATGAGGATGAGTGCGGGATAGTGGGAGGGGACAAAGGGGCGAAGGAATGGAGGCTTGTGTGTGTGTGTGTGTGTGTGTGTGTGTGTGTGTGTGTGTGTGTGTGTGTGTGTGTGTGTGTGACAAAGGGGCGAAGGAATGGAGGCTGGAGGCTGTGTGTGTGTGTGTGTGTGTGTGTGTGTGTGTGTGTGTGTGTGTGTGTGTGTGTGTGTGTGTGTGTGTGTGACAAAGGGGCGAAGGAATGGAGGCTTGTGTGTGTGTGTGTGTGTGTGTGTGTGTGTGTGTGTGTGTGTGTGTGTGTGTGTGTGTGTGTGTGTGTGTGTGTGTGTGTGTGTGTGTGTGACAAAGGGGCGAAGGAATGGAGGCTGTGCGTGTGTGTGTGTGTGTGTGTGTGTGTGTGTGTGCGTGCGTGCGTGCGTGCGTGCGTGCGTGCGTGCGTGCGTGTGTGTGCGCGTGCGTGCGTGCGTGTGTGTGTGTGTGTGTGTGTGTGTGTGTGTGTGTTGTGTGTGTGTGTGTGTGTGTGTGTGTGTGTGTGTGTGTGCACCCCCAACTAACCCTCCTCCTAGACTGGGATTTTGCAGGGACCGTGGTGACCTTTAAAACAGTTCCAGAGCTGCATGCTGCATTCGGGGAAATAAAACAGCCTGGGGCAAGAGAATCACTTCAACATTCTGTTCACGATTTCCAACTACATCACCTCGTGCGCGTTTTCTTGTCACCCATACGCGGCATCATTTTATTCTCAAAGCTTGTTCTTCAAAGCCTTAGATTAAAGGGGCACCCTGACGGATTATTTTTGTGGTAAGAAACACGT
>CM065683.1:24486843-24494343 GCA_017654935.2 Phymorhynchus buccinoides
GTGTGTGTGTGTGTGTGTGTGTGTGTGGGGGGGGGGGTGACGACGGTGTGTGTGTGTGTGTGTGGGAGGGGGGTATGTGGGGGGGGGGGGGGCCGGGGGAGGCAAGTCAAGTATTTAAAGATGGACATTGCATAAGCAAACATACATGCTTTTTTTCATCAAGCCATCAATAAACAGAAGCATAAACCTAACATACATGCACTAAACATAAACTATACTGGTTAAGGACATAGAAGGAAAGAAACAAGAGAGAAAAGAAGCAAATAAATATTTACAGCAACAAACAGAAAGCATTATGAAATAACAATACAATATCAACATAGTGTTCCACATATCAAAATTAAAACAGGGGGCACAGATATATTTTACACTCACACACTATCACACTATCACAAAACCAAATTTTAGGATAACCATGTGTATGTGTGTGTGTGTGTGTGTGTGTGTGTGTGTGTGTGTGTGTGTGTGTGTGTGTGTGTGTGTGTGTGTGCGTGTGTGCGCGCGCGTGCGTGCGCGTGCGTGTGCGTGTGTGCGGAGATAATGGAGCGTGAGTGAAGGTGTTCATGTTTTATTCTTCCAGTAATGTAATCCTTTCCCTTTTCAATTGCTTGATTATGTTGATCTATGTTTCATAGCCTGTCTGTGCCATCGAATGTATTTTTTACAACAATATTGTGCATGCTTATTTGCATAGTTTATGAAGCCTGCGATTTGGGGATCTTATTTTATTTCCTCAGGGATTAGAACAGTTATTTGAATTGAATTGAATCGAAAAGCATAAAAAGAACAAAAGGATTCGCATAATTCCTGAAATAAAAACGGCACATGTAGGGGAAGACGGGGTAAAAAGCCCATGGGCGGGCAAGAAGCCCATGCCAATTATCTCATGAAATAAAGAACATTTCAGTCAAATGTGCCCATGAGACGAATGCTAAACATTAACGTGGGCTTTTTACCCCGTCTTCACCTATGCCAGTTAGTCGTTTCCGACCATGACAGGACATATGCTATTCTGGCAGGCTGGGCTACAATTTCTTTATTCTGGAGATGCCCTTGTCCTTGGGACATACCCAGTGGGCGACATTCAAAAGCGCGGATTTCTGAACCGGATAGGTTTTAACCCTTTCACCGCCAAAGTCGCATTATAGCACCACAGTGATTTAACACCCATCTCGCTACAAGGTTTCAAACTGGGGTCTATTATCCCAAGACCCTATTGTCTTAGTTTGGGGAGGTAAGGATAGACCTTATTTTATATATGTCACAGAAAAATCCCCAATACTACAGATGGATTTTGTTCTCTACCCAGCTAAATTTAATGAACAAATTTGGCTGAAATATGGCTGGCGGTGAAAGGGTTAAAAAAACCCGTGCATAAACGCATGATACGAAAGCGCGGAGATGTCAGATATAGGCCTACATGCGATATTCATTCTTACAGGCCTGTTCTTACACCATAGATTTTACTGTATCTTCTTCTTCGATCGCTCAGACAGTTTCCTGTCATATGAGCGTAGATGCGTCATGCTGCCGTTATGCGCCTAACATAAGAAATAGTCAGGCCCAGCATGTCCGACTTCGGCTGAAGAAATCTTTGTAAGAGTTTATAGAAAAAAGGCAGGAGAACGGACCAGTGAGATAGAAAGATAGCAGATGACAGTAAGCAAAGGGAAAAGGCAGAATCCAAGAGAATGACAGAATTAGAGGAAGTTGCAAGCACATAACTTCCAGAAGGTGGGGGCACTATTTGCACAAAAGACCCCCCGGTATCCCCACGGGGGAACTGTATTGAATACGAATAAAGGAAATAAGTCTCTAATGCACGATGGGTATGTCTTCTAGCGGGTTGACAGCGTTTTGAAAGATGGCATAATAATATCGTGGCGGCTGCACTAACGAAAACAAAATGCAAAGGACGACTTCGAACTGACAGTGACATGACATATCTGATCCCAGTGACAATGGAACACAACCACGACGGCGACGGTGGGGTGAATTGGTGGGTGGGGGTTGGAAACCTGTGCTCAAAATTGTAAAAAAGACAATACAAAAAATCCGCGCTTACGTATGCTGATTTGACGTGCTTTCATTAAAAAAAAAATCCGCGCTTCTGATATGCCAATACCCGCTTTCGTAAATCCGCACTTCTGATATGCCAATACGCGCTTTCGTAAATCTCCCTCCCCAGTCTATCCGCCAAAGTAATTTTGAGGACTGCCGTGGAAGGTCCGCAAATAAAACGCCAACGCCTCCCTTTGGCAGCAAAGCAGGCACACTTGCGTTCAAATAAAACGCCAACCCCTCCCTTTGGCTGCAAAGCAGGCACACTTGCGTTCAAATAAAACGCCAACCCCTCCCTATGGCTGCAAAGCAGGCACACTTGCGTTCAAATAAAACGCCAACGCCTCCCTATGGCTGCAAAGCAGGCACACTTGCGTTCAAATAAAACGCCAACCCCTCCCTTTGGCTGCAAAGCAGGCACACTTGCGTTAAAATAAAACGCCAACCCCTCCCTATGGCTGCAAAGCAGGCACACTTGCGTTCAAATAAAACGCCAACCCCTCCCTATGGCTGCAAAGCAGGCACACTTGCGTTCAAATAAAACGCCAACCCCTCCCTATGGCTGCAAAGCAGGCACACTTGCGTTAAAATAAAACGCCAACCCCTCCCTATGGCTGCAAAGCAGGCACACTTGCGTTCAAATAAAACGCCAACGCCTCCCTATGGCTGCAAAGCAGGCACACTTGCGTTCAAATAAAACGCCAACCCCTCCCTTTGGCTGCAAAGCAGGCACACTTGCGTTCAAATAAAACGCCAACGCCTCCCTTTGGCTGCAAAGCAGGCACACTTGCGTTCAAATAAAACGCCAACCCCTACTCCCTTTGGCTGCAAAGCAGGCACACTTGCGTTCAAATAAAACGAAATAAACTAACAAAAATAACAGTGATGAGAAAACAACGGCAGGCTTTTTGTAATGTTGCGCAGGATATTGTTTACATTGCACAGGAGTTCGGGGGGACCTTGGGGGCTAGGATAATATTACGGCATCATAAAGTGTTCGTTTAAGCACTCAAAACGGTGTCTTAAATTGTTGCAGCAACAAATTAACTTAACTGTGTCTCTTGTTTCTCTCTGTCTCTGTCTCTGTCTGTCTCTGTCCCTCATTCTCCCCCTCTCTACTCCCCCTCCTCTCCCCCCCCCCCCTCTCTCTCTCTCTCTCTCTCTCTCTCTCTCGTTCCGCCTGTTGTCTCTCTCTCTCTCTCTCCAGACTTTGTCCCTGTCCCTGTCTCTCTCTCTCTGTCTCTCTGCGTTTCTGTCTCTTCCAGACATTGTCTCTGTCTAGGTCTCTCTATCCCTTTATCTCTGTCTCTGCCTCTCTCTCTCTCCTGTGTCCGTCCATGTATCATTTCCCCCCTTGAGTGTTCCCCCCACCCCACCCCCCCCACCCCGTTTTCCCATATAACGAAGTGGACTTTTTGTCCGGCAGGAATTAATATGTCTGGTGGTCTTTTGTCCGGTGGGCCTTTACCCGCGCACCGTCGTGCAGGCCACCCTCGATGAATTGCGACTGAACTTCATTATCTTTCCACACGTTAGCTTTGACATAATTTAAGGAAAACTCAATCCATGTAGAGGTTGTTCTCAAGGTTACGCAGACACAATAGGCCCCGTAATCTGACGTGGGTTTGCTACTGCGGCTCGTATTATGTTATATTGTACCCCTTTATCAGCCCCACCCGAGCAGCACGGACAACTTGCGGTGTTGGTCAGGAAATTTGGTTGTCATTCTCACAGGCTCGTTTATCAAGCGGGGGAGGAAAAAGCTGACTCGTGTGGCTCCAGCACTTCCACAACGGTCCACAGCGCAGTCACAGAGCTATTAACGATGGCTTGGAGTCAACACGGACTATCTTTAGATAGTCCATTGACGTAATAAATTATTGAACTTATTATGAAAACTAATAACTTGTATAAAAAAAGACTGCTGAAATATAAAAAGCGAACCCCCCTTTTTATATTCCCGTAGTCATTGTTTGATACAAGTTATTAGATTTTGTAATACATCCAATAATACGTCAATGGACGGTCTAAAGATAGTCCGTTTTGACTCCAAGCCATCGTTAATAGTGAATGCATGTCTCTCGTTTGCGACTGCGATTACACTATTAACAGAGGGGCGGCAGCTATTCCGCTGGGCTGGGCTAACATTTGTTTATAATGGAGATGCCTTGCCCAGGGTACACCCCCACTCTCCCGGCCAAAGGTATTCGACGACAGCTGGCGTTGGGGGAAAATCCCCAAAGACACCAGTCAGTGCCTGTCGCGTGCAAATCTGTCGCTGGTGCAAATCTGTAGCTCGCTACTATGAGAGTGTGTATTTGCGACAACCACAAATTTCACTTTTTCTGTACTTGAACTATTTACCTAACCCTAACCCTAACCCTAACCCTAACCCTATCCCTAACCCTAGAAAAAAGTTAAATTTGTGGTTCATGCTCAATGTCGCAAAATGCCGCAAATACAGACTATCATAGGTAGCGAGCTGCAGATTTGCACGAGCGACAGATTTCACTTTGGCTGTATAGCGCTAGAGCCACCAGAGCAGTTTGCCTTTCTTCTTCTTCTTCTTCTTCTTCTTCTTCTTCTTCTTCTTCTTCTTCTTCTTCTTCTTCTTCTTCTTCTTCTTCTTCTTCTTCTCCTTCTTCTTCTCCTTCTTCTTCTTCTTCTTCGTCTTCTCGAATATCTCAGACGGGCACCCCAGCTTCCAACAGCAGCAGCAGTACGTTGCAGGTCTTCCAGGCTTCCGTAGAGTTTCTGGGCCACAGGCACCGGGTGTCCGGCCAGGTCCTCTCTCTGGGCTGTTGTTGGAAGAGTGGGCACGACTGCAGTAAGTGGTCACCCACTTGGCCGGTTGTCTGTTGCCACGTGGGCACTTTTCCGATTCACCCTGTTTGGTGAACAGGTGGTGCTTCAGACGGTTATGACCTGTTCTGTGTCTGTAAACGCAGACCTGTTCTTGGCGGGTTAGCAGTCTTGTTGAATTTTGGGTGTCGACGTGTCCATTTGTGACTCAGCACCATGAAAGGGACATTCAAAATGACCATTCGGAGAACATGGTACGGTTAGAAACTTCAGACAATTCTCTTTCTAATGATATAAGAACCATTCTTGTAACTCTTTCCGTGTTAGAGTTACAAGCATTTGAAGTTGGTAGGGTGACTGTCGGCCATTTTGAGAAATCACACATTTAAGTGTAGCCTAGCTGAAGAAAATGCAGCAACCTACTCATTTTAAAGTACTTTTGAAGTATTTTGAGACCATAACAAAGATTGTCCTTTATTAATGTGAAAGATGAGATGTTAGAGAGCACGATAATACTCATAGCTCAACATTGACCAAAAAATGAGATTTTTTTAACTTTGCAAGCCTGTTGAGAGAAACTAGCCCAGCGACCTAATGTGGGTGTGTGGGTTGGTGGTGAAGTGTTTCTTTGTGTATGAGTGTATTGATCATTGTTTCATGAAGATGCTGGTTCTGATTTTATTTTCCACTTTTGGAATTGTCCTTGGGGGTGGGATGTCGGTGAGTGTGTGTGCGTATGGGGAGGGGGGTCTTTTGTTTTACATTCAATTTTGTTTGTTTGTTGTTTTTTCATCCAAGTAGGACAATGCTGGGCTTTTCTACCTACCCGAAAACATTTTTGAAGAAATACTTTTTTTTTGGGGGGGAGGATAGCTTGATCGTACATAATACAATCATACTAGTCTGTCGTTTCCGACAACGACTGCCAAACAGCAGAGGGTGTGGATACTATTCTGGCGGGCTGAGCGAGAATTTGTTTATAGCGGAGACAGATGCCTTGCCCAGGGTACATTCCCACTCTCTCGGCCAGAGGGATTTGAGGACACAGCTGGCGTTGGGGAAGGTTTCCCAAAGGCCAGACCGTACATATGTATAAGTATTGTATTTAACGAGACGAAACAAATCAAACATAATAATGTTTCGATCCGTTCGCATTGTGATTTGGAGACACCACAAAACGCGAATCGTTGAATTTCCCCAGATGTTGAAGACCATTCAACCCACCCACACGAGCCCCTCTCATGGGCGTCCTCTTTTGTCTTGTCCCACTTGGGGCTTCTGCCAGTTTTTGAACCCTACTCTCCCCCGTGGGGATACCGGGGGGTGGGTCTTCCGTACAATTAATAGTTCCCCCACCTTCTGGAAGCTATGTGCTTGTAACTTCCTCTTTCTCTTTGACTCCGCCTTTTTCCTTGCGTTGTGTCATACTATCTTTCTGACGTTTGGCCCCCCATTCTCCTGCCTCCCCCCCCCCCCCCCCCCCCCCCCCATTAAAAAAAAAAGATCTTCCATAATAGTTTTATCCTTTGAGCTCCTCCGAAATCGGAATGTGTCGGCTGAATGCAGCGAAGACACCAGTGAAAACTGGAACATGGACACATACGTAGCCATTGTGGCCTTATGGCCCAAGAACGCAGAAGAAGAAGAAGAAATAGAAGAAGAAGAAGAAGAAGAAGAAGAAGAAGAAGAAGAAGAAGAAGAAGAAGAAGAAGAAGAAGAAGAAGAAGAACCCATGCCCCTTTGTAGATTAGAATGGTTGACCTCGTTCGTGGCTGAAAATGAAGTTTTGAGTCTGGCAATCGTTTTGCTGGCACCAGTGATCATCACTTTACCGTCGCTCGCGTCGTGGGTTGCTCTGCCCACCCATTATATGACCCGTGCAAATCATTATTATTGATTGATTGGGGGACTCGACTAAACATGGGGAAGGAGAGAGAGAGAGAGAGAGAGAGAGAGAGAGAGAGAGAGAGAGAGAGAGAGAGAGAGAGAGAGAGAGAGAGAGAGAGAGAGAGAGAGAGAGAGAGAGAGAGAGAGAGAGAGAGAGAGGGAGGGGTAGAGAGAGGGAGAGAGAGGGAGAGAGAGAGGGAGAGAGGGAGAGATAAATTGAAATTGAAATTGAAATGGTTTATTTTATTTGATCTAGGCCATGTGCCCGAAAGAGGGAGAGAGAGAGGGGGAGAGAGAGAGAGATGAAGAGAGAGAGGGAGAGAGAGAGTGGGGAGAGAGAGAGAGAGAGAGAGAGAGAGAGAGAGAGAGAGAGAGAGAGAGAGAGAGGGGGGATAGAGAGAGGGGGAGAGAGAGAGGGAGAGAGAGAGAGAGAGAGAGAGGAAGGGAGAGGGAGAAAGAGAGAAAGGGGAAGAGAGAGAGGACGAGAGAGGGAGAGAGAGAGAGAGAGAGAGAGAGAGAGAGAGAGAGAGAGAGAGAGAGAGAGAGAGAGAGAGAGAGAGAGAGAGAGAGAGAGAGAGAGAGAGAGAGAGAGAGAGAGAGAGAGAGAGAGAGAGAGAGAGAGAGAGAGAGAGAGAGGGAGAGAGTTTAGTATGATATAGTGGCAGTATTGTGATAATATTGATGTGGTGTTAATGTGCGTGTATGCCCATGTGTGCGTGCGTGCGTGCGTGCGTGCGTGTGTGTGTGCGC
>CM065683.1:24499343-24501843 GCA_017654935.2 Phymorhynchus buccinoides
CCTTACATTAATTTTGATTAATTTCAATTAATCATGTCTCGTAATTCCCCTTCAGTACCACCTAAAACAACTATCTCGTAATTCATCTTCAGTACAGACAGACAAAACCCCAACTTTCGTGTCAAAATGTCCCACCCAGCAAACAAAATCAATCCGCCAAGAAGCGGAGAGTGAGAACATATTGTTTTACCTCCTCTCGGCCTGGGCTGGCATATTATATATGGGACTCTTGTTATGTTAGATATAGAAACAAAGGAAACAAATAGCAACAAAACTAAACAAAAAGGAACACAGACAATACGATACAAAAACGGTGAAAACATAAAAAAAATAATGATGGGCGGGCATTCTCTATCATGCAAGTTACATGCCAAGAAGCAGAAGTGACCTTGGACTTTCTCTTTTATCTCAACGAGATGGATCGATGTGCTGCGCCTTGCAAAAGTCACCGGGGGTCACTGCATTGATCTCGGCTCCTTATAAGATGGCCACTGCCCCGAGCCTGACCAATTGACTTTCCACTGGTCAGCTGAAAGGGCCGATCCACACGCGTCCAACTGAGTCAGCGTACGGATATCCAACAGCGACATTTATTGTCCTTTGCCCATCTACTGATTGCAAAGGAGTATGAATTCGTTCGTGTATGTTTCTTTGGAGCTATTAACAAACAAACACCTACACGACAAGTGCAAAGTGACGTTATTTTATTCACAAGAGACAAAACAAAACTACTGGATATTTCGGCGAATGCGCCTTTATCAACACAGACAAACAATTAAACAGCAAACATCAAATATATTGGAGCTATTGTTATTGTCTGGTCCGTCCGTCCGTCCGGTGTCCGTCCGTCCGGCTATTCGTCCGTTTTTTCTCAAAAACTATTCAGTGTATCATCATCAAATTTGGTATACTAGCTTGCCAAGATGCAAGCTATCCACTGATGTATTTAGTTTTACATTAAGGTCAAGGTCGCGCCAGTTACGGGGTTCAAACCCCGAAACACATAATCGCTAATATATCGCGAAGTTTTGCATGTATTTTAATGCAGGTTTTTTTCACATTTCTTGATGAATGGTCTATAACACAGTTGTCATGAATTTTTCTGTGCGCTCGTGTGCGCATGATCGCGCGCGCTCAAATCACGGGTCTGAACCCCAAGGCTATATATAACAAACTATTCAGTTACGTGCTGTTTTGATGCGTTTTTATGTAGTTACGTACTGTTTTGATGCGTTTTTATGTATGTGTACAGCCGACACATTCCGATTTCGGAGTAGCTCGGCGATGCTGCGAGGGAACTTTGCAGCCGCTCGGCGTTGCACTTGTTGTTTTTTGCTGCTGTTGTTTTTTCTCTCTCCCCCAAGGATATCTCCCGAACCGCTTGACCCAATCGCTTCAGATTTTGTGTGATGGTGTGTCACCATGAGAGGAAGGCATCCGCGCAAAGCTTATTGCCGTCGTGACCTTGGCATTGGCGTATGACCTTGTTGCGAGGAATGAATCTGATGAAATGTTCCCAATACTGAATACAACGAATCTGACGAAATCGCACTCGTTTGGTTCAAAATATCTGAAAATTATGACCACAGAAGAATTTGATGAACTATTTGTGTGTGCACGCGCGCATATGTGTGTGTATGTGTACATGCGTGTGTGTGTTGTGTGCGCTGTGTGCGCTGATGTGAGTGTGTATTTGTGTGTGGGGAGAGGGAAGGATGCGTTCGTGCACACCAATGAGTATAATATGCATATGCATGTTTGTATATCTATGAGTATGTGTTTGCGCGGGGGTGACGGTGGGAATGCGAGCGCGTCTGAGTATGTTCAATATGAATGATGTTTTCTTTGCATGTGGAGTGAATTTTAGTTATGTTAAGCGCCATGAGTAGTTTATCTAGAATGTGCCCTCTATAAATGTCATTATTATTATTATTATTATTATTATTATTATTATTATTATTATTATTATTAGTAGTAGTAGTAGTAGTAGTAGTAGTAGTAGTAGTAGTAGTAGTAGTAGTAGTAGTAGTAGTAGTAGTCGTAGTTGTAGTAGTAGTAGTAATAGTAGTAGAATTTCTATATCAGTTATTTTTTGTATCGGATTCGTGCTCTGCTGTCTACACGAATACTAATGAACGTAAAGTACTACACATATTCCGTCAGTTTTATTTAAGCAGTAGTTTCATCAGAATGATGACTCACAGATGTCGTCACGGTTGCGTAGTCGTACCACTGCAGTTGCACGTGCGGATCGGCCCCGTTACGGATTACTCTTACAGGACTCTCTGTCTCCCTCTATGTCCATAGTTTTAAGCTGGGAGATACACTGTTTTCTGTGTGTGTATGTCCTACTTGTCTGCATTAGACCTAAATTATGGTCTAAACCCAAACGACTAATAACAAAAAAAGGAGCAATGAGCTTAAGTGTTCCGTGTGCGTTAAAGAACTCTGTAGCAACACAAGTCTTGTTTGTTTGTTTTCTCAAGTGCAAAACGATCAC
>CM065683.1:24519343-24521843 GCA_017654935.2 Phymorhynchus buccinoides
GAAAGTGAATTAATGAAAATCTGCTTAACGTCCTCCGGTCTGGAACAAACATATTATATTTTTTTAAAGATTTTTTTTATTAGGTACTTTATAGTCACAGAGGCATCTCTGTGAAAATCGGGTTGCTCCCACCTGGAGAGCGCGTCGCAGCCAGAGGCGCGCCACCCATTTTTTGTTTTTGTTTTTTTGCATGCGATTTTTGTGTGGGATTAATGAGGAAGGAAAGGGGGAGGGGGGTACATTTTGACCAGATGACAACTTCTGCGTTGCCACTGGGTTTAACGTGTGCTAAGTGCATGGGCACACGGGACCTCGGTTTATCGTCTCATCCGAAAGACTCCACATTCAGACCGTAAGCCCTAGTGTAGAGTGAGAGGAAAAATCCCCTGTACCCAGGTTCGAATTCGGGTTTACTTGACACGAAGCGAACGCGTTACCACTGTGCCACTCTACACTGGGACATTAGTAGATATCAAGATGGTGGGAACGATCCTGGAGGCAATGCCCGGAGGCTGTGCAACACCAGGAAAGTCCCGAATTTTAACAATACAGATGTGTATGTCTGACATATTATATGCCAGCATATGCCAGGGAAGTCTTCATGTGACACTTTATATTATTATACCACCTAGTTTGATTTAAATCCAGAGAGTACTTTTGACAGTGAAAGTTCGTTCAACGTCCTCCGGCCTGGAACAGGCACATAAGGGACAATAATGACTATAAAGATGGTAGGACGATCCTGGAGGTACTGCAATATCAGGACAGTCGCGAAGTTTTTTTGTTTTTTTTTTAATAATCAAGATGCAAACTTGAGCATAATACTTTTTGAAATAAAAACAAAAAACCTGCTTGGCAGACAGACAGACAGAGAGGCAGATACACGCCTTAAAATAATAATAATAATAATAATAATAATAATAATAATAATAATAATAATAATAATAATAATAATAATAATAATAATAATAATGATGTTGATGATGATGATGATGATGATGATGATATGATAGAAATAGTGAGGCAAGGAGAGAGGATAATAGTAAAGAAAAGAAAGGTAACTCTCTCTGTAATTAACTCCCTTCACCAAAGTTATTTTCGGCACCAAGTCGCCTAGCAAAGCATAAACAACAGCCACATTGAGAGAGACCCCAGGTTCTTCCTTTTAAAAAAAAGGACGACACAGGACTGTCTATAATGACACAGTACACAACAACAGTGACGGAGATAATTAGTACACAAACAAATCAACATTAAATCAAGAATGGCATAGCCTTCTAGTCTCAATGCGGCTGTTGTTATTTATGCTTTGCTAGGCGACTTGGTGCCGAAGATAACTTTGGTGAAGGGAGTTAATTACAGAGGGAGTTACCTTTCTTTACTTTCATAATAATAACAACACTACATTTATATAGCGCTTTACTTCAAATGAGCCCACAGGTCTTTACAACCAAGTGTTCAACAATTAGCAGACAACAAAAACAGTATTCAAGAATGACACAGCCAGCAACACATACACATAGCAGCACACACAGACAGACACAGAAACACACCGACACACAGTGACACACACACACACGCGCGCAAGTGCGCGCGCGCGCGCGTATGCAAGAATGCATACACACAACACACACATAGACACAGACTCGATCTTTATCTCACATTCAATATAATCATAGACACTATGCGCGGACACACACACACACACACACACACACACACACACACACACACACACCACACACACACACACACACACACACACACACACACACACACACACACACACACACACACACACACACACACACACACACACACACACACACACACACACACACACACACACACACACACACACACACACACACATAGACACAGACTCGATCTTTATCTCACATTCAGTAAATCATAGACACTATACTAGGTTGCACGGACACACACACACACACACACACACACACACACACACACACACACACACACACACACACACACACACACACACACCACACACACACACACACACACACACACACACACACACACACACACACACACACACACACACCACACACACACACACACACACCACACACACACACACACACACCACACCACACACACACACACACACACACACACACACACACACACACACACACACACACACACACACACACACACACACACACACACACACACACACACACACACACACACACACACACACACACACACACGCACACGCACACACACACACACACAAACAACCAAAACCAACACATACTTTCTATTCAATCTCAATATCCCCCAAACCAACAACATAGTCACCGTTCCGCTATTGCGGACCGAGGACAGAATCTAAAGAAGAGGTCGACACTGACAGAGACCAAAAAAAAGACAGTTACTATAGATACGCATAGCAAAACAAAATTAAAGGGTGAACACGGTAAATCATCAGCCGCGTGGCAGCATTTCTTGGCTCCGGTGATCTTGA
>CM065683.1:24531843-24534343 GCA_017654935.2 Phymorhynchus buccinoides
ATAAAGGAGTTTCGCTCACAACAAAGGAAATTATTCCAATGTTTTTTGACAGCACTAAAACAGAAAAGAAAAAAAAAGTCAAACCACAATGGGATTGGCCTCCACCCACTCCATCAAAAATGGCTTCTCTCTCTCTCAGGCATCTCCGCCAAGGAGGAATCGCCATTTTAGCGGTTTTATTTCCAGGAAACCAGAGCAAAGTGAGTGTTCCGATCCTTGAAAAGGCTGTCTTTCTGGTGATCTGGACGCGTTTCTTGCAAACACTCATCCGTCAGGGTCCACCTTTAAGGCATTATCGTAATATGACGTCAATATGTGGATCTCCAGTTCCATATTGGAAAAGATTTAGATCACCAGATATTGGACAAACAGATATTGGAAAATATATTAGATCACCAGATATTGGAAAAGATTTAAATCACCAGCGTATCAAAAACGCTCTGGTTTGTAACTGAAACCGTCGTCTAGAAGCAAACTGCTTTCTGAAGACTGTGACAAATTAGTCATTGCGTACCGGTACGGGTCAGTGCGCACCGTACATACGGGTTTTGCATTTTCTTGCATTAAAACAAAATCTATATACACTTATATGCAACCCTAACCACTTTCAGCCCACATTAAGTGGGGTGCGCAAAATGAGTAGATTCAAATCTTACCTACTAACTCCATGAAACTTGGTATCTTTGGGTTGAACAAGCGCGAAATCGCAATAGTTTGTGGCACGCGGTCTATTTTTACCACTCCAATCATGAGTCACCTCCCCTGGCTTTTCAATAATTTTAATCTGTAAACCAGAATGTTATCTCTGCACCATTTCGTAACTTTTTATATCTTTTGGAAAACATTTAAAACTATGTATCCTACTTATGCTCATCAAAAGAAGCACCGCATACTCGTCGTGTCTGTTGTAGTGTCTGTATTACGTATGTTTATTATTTTGTACGCTTTTAAAATACATCATTTTAAAGAGCGGCCTCAATTTGAAGTGTAGCCTCGATTTGAAGTGCGACAATTTTGTCAAAATGTGCGACAATTTTGGACCGACCGACAGACCGACAGACCGACCGACAAAGTGAGTTATAGGTTTGTGGCTTAAGCCACAAACAAAAATGGTAAGCCGGAAAGAAATGAACGTCACTGGAATAAATGAGGCAAGCATGACGCGATTTCTCTACAATTTCCACGATTTCAAGGGGGGGGGGGGGGGGGGGGCACTGACCCAACCAACGCAAAGACTCGTCAGTACTCTATTAGCCTTTTACCATTCCCTTTGTGATCGTGCATTCTGAAATATACCCCACACGTGCACACGTGGAGTGCAAACAAAACGTAAAGTTGTATATATGCGCGCGCGCGCACACATACGCACACGCACGCGCGCGCACGCACGCACGCACGCAATTCAATGGTAACCAGCCAGGTCGAGTTGGGGTGGACTTTCTCCACCTGTGGTCTCATTTATCATGCAAAAACCAATCACAGAAAACTGCCCGACAGCCGGCGCTAGTCGCAATGTGGGCGGTAAGGCCTTTTGGGAGGTCAGAGATCGATGTGCTCCCGCCTGTATATATTATGTCCCCGTCTCCATGTGTCACCCTCATTGTGACACCGTACCTACTATAACTGATGGGAAAAAAAGGTAGGGACCAGTCACACACACATGCACAACTTTCCAACCACGAATGGCAATGCAATCGTTTTGGGCAAGCATTTAATTCATTATCTCGTCAATCAGAGTACCAAATTTCATTCCGATTTGACTATCCGTTTGCCTTCCGCGAGCCCTCAAACAACATAGGGGTTCAAAACGAAAATTGCAAGTCCTTCAACATGTTCAGTAGTGTGTGTGTCCACCACGATTCCTTTGGCATTCATCACATCTACGCCTCATGGAGTTCACCAGCTTCACGAAGAACTCCTGTGGGATGGCCTGCCACTCAGCACGAAGCATCTGGAGTAGGTGCTGGAGTTTCCTGGGGGGAGGATGATTTGCCCTCACCCGCCTATCAACTTCATCCCATGTATGCTCTATGGGGTTGAGATCTGGGCTGCAGGCCGGCCAAACAAGCCTGACAACAACAGCCTGTTGGATGAAGTTGGTCACCACCCTGGCTCGGTGTGGGGTGGCGTTGTCATCTTGGAAGATGGCCTGGGGTCCCATCTGTTGGAGCATCGGCAGGACGAGTGGGGCCACAATTTCGTCTCTGTAGCGCAGGCCTGTAAGATTGCCAGCCACGTGTCGAAGGACTTGCAATTTTCGTTTTCAACCCCTATGTTGTTTGAGGGCTCGCGGAAAGCAAACGGATAATCAAATCGGAATCAAATTTGGTACTCTGATTGACGAGATAATGAATTAAATGCATGCCCAAAACAATTGCATTGCCATTCGTGGTTGGAAAGTTGTGCATGTGTGTGTGACTGGTCCCTAACTTTTTCCCATCAGTATATATTATGTCTCTTGACTGGAAGCACCCCCCTTCTTTTTTGTATGTCCCCCGTC
>CM065683.1:24541283-24543783 GCA_017654935.2 Phymorhynchus buccinoides
TTTTGTAACCGAGAGAGCCGGCGAGGAGAGATGCGTCTGTAAAGGACATATTATTATCTTTTATTTGATGCAAAGATCTCAATAACACATAACATTGATAGGGTAATTTTAGTAAAACCTCTGTCATATATTGCTGCAATGGTTCCCCCAATACCAATATTGTATGCATACATTATCTGTCTGGTCTCTTCTCTTTATGTCTGTCTCTCTGTCTCTCTGTCTGTCTGTCTGTCTGTCTCTCTCTCTCTCTCTCTCTCTCTCTCTCTCTCTCTCTCCTCTCTCTCTCTCTCTCTCTCTCTCGTCACCACCACCCCACTCCCCTTTCTCTCTGTTCCGATCACAGACTGAAAATCAAACAAAATAAAAACCTTTCTATGCGCTAGAACTTGAGAGTATTACTACTATACAGCAAAGAACAAAAAAGTCCTCCCACATCATCCCCATCAATTTTCCCTTCCCCATCTTTCACATCTGGTTTAAATGGTTTTTTATTGATCAAAACGTACATTACACACATGTTAAGCAAGCATAACGGCAACAACAAGCTTAAAGCTTATACTGTGCCAACGTACTATGCATGAATTTTGGAATGGCGGCTAGCAAGTACAAGACTAAGCAGGTTAATCTAAACATTATCAAAGAAAAAATATCATAAAGATAGATACATTTCAAATCCTTCGTGAAATATGCATCAGGAAACCAATGCAAATCAATGAAAATAAGAAAGAAAAAGATCAATCCAAACTTTGTGAAATACACAAAACACAGAATATGAACAGTAAGATATATGAATAAAATGGAAAAAGAGAAGAAAAAAGAAAGAAAAAATGACATTCAGAATATGAAAGAGACATGAGGATGATGGGGGATAATACAAAAAATAATTATGACGTGAATCAATCACTTTTTCACATCTGTGTGGGTTTAGACAGAACAGGGAAGAAAAAATGAAGGATGGGTGAATAAACTAAACCGGTGGGTGAATAAACTAGGGGGGAAAGACAACCCCCCCCCCCCCCTTCACCCATAATGAAGACCCCTACTACTACTACGTGCTCACCGCGCGGTGTGTCTATACACCGGAAAATACCGGAAAATGCAGAACTGGTGAATGCAGAATGGTCAAAACATTCCGAAACATGCCGAATGGTGAAGGCGGAATGATCAAAACACCGAATGGTAGGGCTGAATTATGAACACATTCTACAGAAACCCCCCCAAATGTTATTACAATGGAAAGTGAAATTGCTGAATAGCGAAGTGATTAACAGGGTCCTGATGATGACACATTTCCGTAGTTCGACTATCCCGCACACTAGACTAGAATTCACGTCATACCGCATCATATCGACACGTGCTTACAAAGAAAACAGCGCGCGCACGCGTACATATACAAACACATCGGCGCACAACATAAATCAAAGAACTCAATGAGTAGATGTCAATTATTGTTTTAAGTAGACTGCGGTTTTGTGGCATCACACACCGTTCACACAGGCTGAGATCGTCACCGGGCACGTAGCGACCTAGGCCTGGGCCGTGTGTCATTTTAAATGTTCCGGCATTTTCCGGCTTTTTCCGGTATTGTTCGGTATTATCTGTTATGTTCCGGTGTTTAGACATACCCCTTCCCCGTGGGGATACCGGGGGGGTCTTTCGTAAAAATAGTTCCCCCACCTTCTGGAAGTTCTGTGATTGTAGCTTCCTCTAATGTGTCACTCTCTTTGACTCTGCCTTTTCCCTTTGCTTTCTGTCATCTACTATCTTTCTGACTTATTGGCCCATTCTCCTGCCTTTTTTCAACAACAAAAATCTTCCAAATAATTTGTCTCCTTTGAGCTCCTCCGAAATCGGAATGTGTCGGCTGTGCGCAGCGGGGAGACCAGTGAAAACTGAAAACCGGGACACATACGCTACCTTACCCATTATGGCCATATGGCCTGGGAACGCAGAGGAAGACGAAGACGCACCCCTCACCGCGAGCTACATTTCTAGAGAACGTGGCGAGGTCGCGGATCGCGGTAACCCTCCTCAAGCGTAGTAGGTACTATTGGGTATTTTATGATGTACTTCACAGTCACAGAGGCGGTCTCTGTGAAATTCGGGTTGCTCAAGAATGACAGGGAGGGTAATGGAGGGAAGGGCGGTGGGGTGTAGAGAGGAGAGGGGGGGGGGGGAGGCTGGGGCGGGGTTCGGCTGTTGTCAGATTGCGACAGGTTCTTGTCTTGCCTGCTATGGCTCTTCGTGGAGATACTATTGATTTTATTTTCCCCCATTCGTCAGAATTAATAAGGTTACTTTTTTAGTCCCCGAGCCGAAGGTTCTAGGAACTATTGCTTTTTGTCTGGTCCGTCCGTCCGTCCGTGCGTCCGTCCGTCCGTCCGGCTATTCGTCCGTTTTTCTCAAAAACTATTCAGTCTATCATCATCAAATTTGGCATGCTAGTTTCCCAAGATGCAAGCTATCCACTGATGTATTTAGTCTAAACATGGGATAAGCC
>CM065683.1:24548783-24553783 GCA_017654935.2 Phymorhynchus buccinoides
TGCGGTGCACAAAAAACCGAAATGCCAATAAATATGTAATAATTGATATACTAATAGCATCAATCATAAATGTTGCTTATTATATCTGAGGCAAGAGTGCTTTTCTTTTCCTCAGTGCATAGTAGATGTACATAGCAACATATCTAGTAATATATATGTTAACATTCGCAAGTAGTTGTTTTACTTCGATGGAATTAACATTCGAAAACTGTCTGTGCTTCAATATGTATTTTTCTCTGAGAGGAGTATAAACATTGCATCGCAATAATAAAAAAAAAACGCAGTTAATTCTCAATTTGGTTACAGAATGGGCATGTTTGAACATTTTCTTTGTATCTGATATTGGTGTTCAGGTCGTTTATGCCAAGACGAAATCTTGTAAAATGTATTCTAAACTTGTTAACTGTTAAGTAGGCTAAATAGGATTATGGTTGTAAGAGAGACTTGAATGAATAGTAATTACTGGAGCGATCACTTGAATTAAGCTTACTAACCTAATCCTGCTGATAACAATCAACCATCCTTTGCCTGAAGATCTTCTTAAAAATTTTAACATTACCAACCCCTCCCGCTAACCAGACATCAGAGAACCCATATCTATCAAGACAGCATTTTATATCGTAAGCCCAGTTATTTTGTATTGTTCTACCCTCGGTGATGTTCATAAAGCTATTTGTCAAAGAGAGATAGGCTTGCTTGGGGATTCTGCTCAGTTCCATCTGCTGTAAGGAGAACCAGTAACTAAGTGCTCTTAGTGTACTGTCTATATAAAGACTATAACGACCTGTCTCGCCCATAAACCATTGTATTTGGCGTTTTAGGACTAACATGTAACAGGTTTTTTACAGGCAAACAATTGGACAGCTTCGATAGTTTATATTGTGTACTACCCCATACCTCTGTGGCGTACAATAACATTGGCTTCACCGTTTAAAGAAGATAGTTATGTCCATGTTACCTAAGCTCCACATTGTCTTCATGATTTCTATTGTTTTATATTTGGCTCTCCTTGTGAAATCTTCCAACGCTGTTACAAAAGATAATTTAGTAGTCAGAGTGAAACCAAGATATTTGCAGCTATTCACTACTTCAATTTGCTCTCTTTTATAATACAAATTTTCGGATTTAGACAAATGCCCCTCTTTTCTAAAAATAATAACTTTAGTTTTATTTAAATTAACTTTTAGACCCAGTTTATCAGACGCTACTTGCAAATTATTTATTTGGTTTTGCAAACCTGAAGGTGTAGAGGAAATCAAAGCTATATCGTCTGCAAAAAGTAAGAGGAAAATGTATTTTAAGCCAGGTAGAAATTGAAAACCATGCTTCCCTTTATCATTTACTTCCTCTGCCACTTCTGTTATGAGCAAAGAAAAGCTCAGGGAAGATAACAAGCACCCTTGCCTTAGGCCGCCTGGGGGCATTCCAAGAACTCCGATATCTCAGAGCCCCATTTCACGCATGATTGAACAGACTTGCATATCTGAGACAGCAAAATAATCAATGACGCTGCTGCCTGGAGGCGCCACAAACGTACATTCACCATCACTATTACAAAACTCATTTATAATTTTCAAATAAAATAGAAAACAAATCGAGAAATGAAGTTCCAAATTTGTTAATGACATCATCTTAAGAAAAGTGTGGTGTGTGTGTGAGAGAGGGAGAGAGGAGAGAGAGAGAGAGAGAGAGAGAGAGAGAGAGAGAGAGAGAGAGAGAGAGAGAGGAGAGAGAGAGAGAGAGGTGGCAGAGTGGTTAAGACGTTCGCCTGCCAAATGCAATGCGTGACTGTAGCGTGAGTGACCCTGGTTCGAATCCCGGCCTCGCCCTTTCTTTCTAGTTTGACAGGAAAATCGAACTGAACGTCCGAGTCCTTCGGATGGGGACTTAAAGCCCCACGGCAGTTGAAAGTCGGTAAGAGCAGGGAGAAATCCGCTGCCTGGTATGGCCATATTGATAGCTAGGTTTTCCAAGTGTGCACACACCCCCTCCTCACCCTGTGCCCCCTCCCCCCCCCAAAAAAAAAATTGGATAGGCGCTGAACTTGCGGTGACGCTCTCTCCAGGGGAGAGCAGCCCGAATTTCACAGAGATAAGTCTCTGTGACTAGACTATACCAAATACCAAATACCAAAATACCAAATACCATTTTTTTTTAAAATATTAGACAATATTTTGTATTCATGTATCGTGGTCTACTTGAGTATAGTGAGCGGAAATAGTAGAAGCATTTCACGTGAATCATGACTCACAGACATCGTCACAATCGCACTGCGTTGGGATCGAATCGTATGTAGTGCAGCGAGCCCTTAATTTAACACTGAAATCCCGGTGTGGCGTTCTCAAAATGGATTTGTTCTCAAACTTGTCTGCGCATGTGCGAAGAGTTGGGGATAGGTTTAGGGTTTGGGTTAGGGATAAGTTTAGGCCCGCCGTAAGCGTATATCCCATGCGGAAACCCGTGCACAATTCATAAATAAGTGAAACAAAGAAGGGAACAAGATTTTGCGCACGTGTCCGAATTTCCCCTACGTGCGTAAACTTTTATTCTGCTTTCTTCCACTTATTCAGGGCTTTCTGTTCGGAACTTACGCGTCTAATGTGAACCCGGCCTACATGCACATTAAAGCCGCCTCAGACTATGCGACCACTTTGGTCGTAGGAAAATTCAGCTATAATCTCTATTCTACTACTTGTGTCTGTCCCAGTTTTCCCTATCCCCCACGAACTGTCTGAAGCGTGTTTGGGGTAAATGGAACACTCACCAATTCCCTACGACCTGGTTGTAGGGTTTCTTCCGACCACATTTTTAGCATTTGTAATTTCTACTGACTATATGAAAAGACAGAAACGACGTATTTCCCTACGACTCAATGGTTGGTGTGTGTGCGCCAGCCATTTGGGTTAGGAATAGGGTTAAGGATGGGGTTAGGGAAAGGTTTAGGGATAGGCTTAGGTTTAGGGTTAGGATTACGGATAGGTTTAGGGTCAATTCAGTGTCGGATACGTCATGGTACGTCATGGTACGTCATGATCGATTTCGCACATGCGCAGACGTGAGCAGTTGAGAACAATTCCATTTTGAGAATGCTACACGGGCCCTGCCTAGTGCGTTATGGACAGCTGTAATCACGGGCCTTTGCTCAAACCCTTGTCCTCTCCCCCAGTGATGAAACGTGGGCTGACAACCACTGAACCTGGCTCTTCTGGTGGGGGGTTCGTATTTAGCCCTTGACACCCATTGTGGTTAAAAAAAATTCTGAAGCAGTTTCTTTAGCAACGCGAAAACACGATTTTCTCTCTCTCTCTCTCTCTCGCCGATCGTCGCCAACGCACAACACACGCACAATCATTAAACACGCACACAACACACTACACACACACACACACACACACACACAACACCACACACACACACACACACACACACACACGCGCGCGCGCGCGCGCGCGCACGCACACGCACACGCACACGCGTAACTTTTGCACACACGCACACAATGTGGTGTGCACACACGCACACACGCACGCACGCTCACACACACCGCACACACACACACACACACACACCACACACACCACCATCACATGCTGTGTGGCACCACAAAATTGACGAAGGGAAATAACAATAGGCTAATAGACTGATCCCCCTTGGTGCAACCAGAAGCACTCATCGACGAACCGGTAATTTGATTTACTGGGAGCGTCGGTGCTTGTGAAGACAGAGACACCAGAATGTTGTGTTGTGTTGTGAAGGTGTGTGTGTGTGTGTGTGTGTGTGTGGGTGTGCGTGTGTGTGTGTGTGGTGTGCGTGTGCGTGCGTGCGCGCGCGCGTGTGTGTATGTATATGTGTGTGTGCGTCTGTGCGCGCGCGCGCGCGCGTGTGTGTGACAGAGAGAGAGAATGTGTGTGTGTGTGTTTTATGGGTGTGAGTGGGGGTGAGGGGTGGATGTGTTTGTGCTTGTGTGTATTTGAGTGTGGGTGCAACTGTGAATGTATGTAAGTGTGTGTGTGTGTGTGAGAGAAGAGAGAGAGTCAGAGAGAGAGAATCAGAGAGACAGACAGACAGACAGATAGACACAGACAGAAAGAGAGAGAACGAAGAGCGTATGTGTGTTGCGTGTGTGTGCGTGTGTGTGGTGCGTGTCAGTTGTGTGTGTGTGTGTGGTGTAGTGTGTGTGGTGTGTGTGTGTATGTGTGTGTGGTGTATGTGTGTGTGTGTCTCTGTGTGTGTATGTGTGTGTGTGTGTGTGTGTGTGTTGTGTGTGTGTGTGTGGGGTGTGTGTGTGTTGTGTGTTGTGTAGTGTGTGGTGTGTGTGGTGTGTGTGTGTGTGTGTGTGTGTGTGTGTGTGTGTGTGTGTGTGTTGTGTGTGTGTGCTGCGTGTGTGTGTGCGTGTGTGTGGTGATGGCGTGTGCGGCGTGTGTGCGTGTGTGTGTAGTGTGTGTGTGTGTAGGTGTGTGTGTGCGTGCGTGTGTTTGAGTGTGACTATGGGTAAGAGCATGTGTGTGCCCGTTGCGATTATGTCCGTTTGTCTATCTGTGAATTTATAATGTCTCTTCTGTAATACCCGTTCGTAATCAGAACACGATAGTAGGGGTTGGGAAGGGCTGATTGTGAAGGTTTGTGGGAGCGCGCGCGCGCGTGTGTGTGTCTGTGTGTGTGTGCGCGCGTGCGTGCGTGCGTGCGTGGCGTGTATGTTTGTGTTTACGGCGCGCGTGCGTCCGTGCGTGCGTGCCTGTGTGTGCGTGTGCGTGTGTGTGTGTGTGAGTGCGTGTTGTGTGTGTGTGTGAGGGAGTATGTGTCTATCTTATGTATGTCTGCGTCTGTGGTTGCATCTGTGTATGTGTCTGTGTGCGCTGCAAACTAGTACTAGTAGTAGGGGGGCATGGACAAGGGTGGTCCATTGGGGAATTCGGGAAGGGGTTTGGGGGAGGGGGGGGGGGGTTGTGGAAGGGGGAGAGTTGTGGGAGGGAAGAGAGTGGGGGGAGGGAGAGGGTTGG
>CM065683.1:24558104-24560604 GCA_017654935.2 Phymorhynchus buccinoides
CGCCCCACTACTCTCTTATCTATATCTCTCTCTCTCCATCTCCCTTACCCCCACCTCTCTCTCTCTCTTCTCTTCTCTCTCCTAATTATCTTTATATCTCTCTCTCTCCTATCTCTCCTCTCTCTCTCCATATGTTGTATTCACCTGCTGTCCATTTATAATATGATGATCGCAGAAGAAAACTTATTCCTAGCTATGTTCATTCGTACTCCCTGTGCTGGTTTAAGCTCTAATGCTACTCTCCGCTAGCAATGACAATTTATTATAAAATGTTGTGCTATTTTTCTTGTAATGCATTTTTTTTTTTTTAAGATTCAGAGATATAGATATAATATAAAGTAGAGAATGTATTGTCTTGAATGTTCATGTTTTCCCCCTTCAAATTGTGGCCAAGGCCTTTGAATAAACCTTCGCATTCGCATTCGCATTCGCAATTCTCTCTCTCTCTCGTCTCTCTCTCTCTCTCTGTCTCTGTCTCTGTCTCTGTCTCTCTCTCTCCTCTCTCCCTCTCTTCTCTCTCTCATCTCTCTCTCTTTCTCATCTCTCTCTCTCTCTCTCTCTCAAGGATCGCTCTCTCTCTCATCTCTCTCCTCTCTCTCCCTCTCTCTCTTGCAGATCTAGTGAAAACTTAGATGAAAAATTGTTTGGAATTTTTTTTGTTACACTTACACGTGTGAAGATTGTGACAGATAAAGACAAAACTATTTTTTTGTTAGCCTAAATGATTCGCTCTTGCGTGCCTTGTTTCTGTGAACATTCTTACGGTTGACAGAGCAAAACCCTTCATTATAGGAACAGGCTAACTAATGGCATAATATATGATACTAATATGGTGCTTCTATTTTTTCAATTGGTTTCCTTTGTTGTAAAAGGGGGGGGGGGGAGGTAGCGTTAATTATCTTTCTCTATTCTTTTATTTTCTGTTGGCCTCCGTTTTGTTCTGCCTGTCCAGTATCTGGTTTTTTTTTTTTGCTCATTTTTTTGCATCTTTTATGTTCTTAAAGTTCATTGTGTTCACTCCATGGAAAGGGCTATGGCCTAGTATCCGTTGATCTTTCCGAGTTCTGAGTTCCGAGTTATTCTCTCTCTCTCTCTCTCTCTCTCCCAAACTCTCTCTCTCTCTCTCTCTGTCTGTCTCTCTCTCTCTCTCTCTCCCACTCCCACACACTCTCTCTCTCTCTCTCTCTCTTCCTCCGTCTCCATTCTGCATCTCTCTCTCGCTCAAGCTCGTTAATATTTATAAATATTTGAATATTATGAATAATTATGCTTTTTGTTTTTTTTTCGTTTTTTTTGATTTTGAATTTTGTTTGAACCCATAATATATTCACCACCTGCGGACATGGGGGGGATGGTAAGTTGATGATTGGTGTTAAGTTTGTGTTTAAAAGCTTACGTAAATTTAAAAATTTGTCATTAACGCCAGTCAGGTTGTCATTTTTTGTCATATATATCTCTGCTCTCTCTCTCGCCTCTCCCTCTCTCTCTCTCCCTCTTCTCCTCTCTCTTTCTCTTGTCTCTCTCCTCCCTCGTCTCTCTGTTTGGATCTTCATCATCCAATCCTCTCTCTACTTCTCTCTCCGTCTCTCGCCTATCGTCTCTTCTCTTCTTCTCTCTCTCTCTCACTCTCGTCTCTCCTCTCTCTCCTCTCTCTCTCTCTCTCTCTCTGGTATATGTTCGTATATGTACCAAGGACAGAATTGGAAGACTAGGCGTTGCCTAAAATTCTTTATCCTTGAAAAATAAAGTTTAAGTTTTCAAGGTTTCAAGCTCTACTCCTCTCTCTCTCTCTCCTCTCCCCCCCCGGCTCCTGTACCCTCTCTCTCTCTCTCTCTCTCTCTCTCTCTCTCTCTCTCCTCTCTCTCTCCTCTCTTCTCTCTCTCTCTCGTCCCTCTCTCTCTCTCACTCTCTCGTCTCTTTCGCTCTAATCTCTCCTCTCTATCTCTCTTCAAATATATGGAATTGTACCGCGGTGCTAAATAGTTACTGGCAGATTTCAAAATTCGGCAAATATTTTGATTGAAAACAATGCAAATTGTAACAACATTATTAAAACCTTCGTATTCTTAAATATCTGTGATTTTCTCATTTCCTTTTCGTTTCATTGTATGCTTTCATTGATGTGGATTGATCATGTGCTTTGTATTTCAGGTACTGTCTCACTATGTTATTGTGATTGTCAATGCATGTATTGGTTACTGTTGTGTGTGTTAGCCACCATGAGAGGGGCTGTAGGCCCAAACTCATTAAATGTCCGACTTCACAGACTTGCCGAACGTTTCTCTCTCTCTCGCTCTCTCTCTCTCTCTCTCTCTCTATCTCTCTCTCTCTCTCCTCTCTCCTTCTCTCTCTCTCTTCTCTCTCTCTCTCTTTCTCTCTCTCTCATCGTCTCTCTCTCTCTCTCTCTCTCTCTCTCTCTCTCTCTCTCTCTCTCTCTCTTCTCTCTCTCTCTACTTAAACTGTATTAGCAATTTCTATGTTAGACGAAGTTTTTGTCAAA
>CM065683.1:24580604-24588104 GCA_017654935.2 Phymorhynchus buccinoides
ATCATGACATGAGGGGTGTAATGAAATAAAGGAAAATGCAAACGAAAAATATAAGTACAAATAATCACATTAATTCTCACACAATCTCAAAGTATGAAAAGATAAAATACTAGTACAAAATATACGCTCAGCGCGCATATTTTCATCAAACCAAAGTCATTATCGTCCTATACATAATGACCAGCGGGCACTAAATAAGCCAATTTGTAATAGGGTATCAAACTGAGAGTGAATGTGATCTGAGTTTATATGATTCAGCAACATATTTTGCTAGCGAATTAATTAATAGCCCGTTTTCTAGCGTTAAAACATTCACCAAGCTACGCCTTTGTGTTACAGGGTCACTAAAAATAATACATTTATCACGAATGTGTTTATAGCCTTCACATTGAAATAAAAAGTGATACTCATCTTCCTTAAGATTGGATGTACAAACAGGACAAACATTTTCTACATTTGTATTATGCAAAAACCATTTTTTGTTACCATTTAGGCCTAATGTTCTGGTTCGAAATCTTGCAAGTGCACTTCGTTGCCATCTATCTGTAACAGCTGTTATATATTTTTCAACTTCAAGGTTGCTTTTGAACGAGATAAACCATTCATATTTAGGACTTTCTTCCATGTGGGAGTGCAAATTTTGTTTAGATATACACGTCATTCGATCTTTAAATTCAGAGATAAAAGCTTTATCGTGACCTACTTCTTGGTTCAGCCAGACTATCCCAAACCCATTTTCTATTAGTAATTTCTTGACTCTTGAAACCCAATTAAATTTCCCATTTTCATGTTGCTGTAATAACATTAGATACGCTTGCTTACACAGTCTTGACGAAGGTAGCTTCAAAAGCCTTAACCAATATCTGATACATTTAACATTAGTATGAACAAACAAAGGATACCTGCCCATCTCCGCATACACCATGCTGTTAGAAGAATGTAACGGCACACTAAGAAAACGTTTTATTGCAAGAGTATGGACATTTTCTAATTGATTATTATTGAGAGTTCCCCATACTTCTGCTGCGTACGTTAATATAGGTGTGATCTGTGTGTCAAAAAGTTTCCAGAAAATAGATGGATCGTTCGAGTTTAATTTCCTTAAAGTTTTAAGTATATTTGTTACCCCTTTCTTTCCTTTTCTGCACATTTCTGTCCATCCTGCAGTAAGGCTTAGCTTGGTTGTGAATACCAGGCCTAAATATTTATAACTATTTGTGATCTTCACTTCCATATTACCATACCACCATTTTTCAAATTTAGAAAGATAGCCCCCGTTCCTAAAAACCATAATATTTGTCTTGTCCATGTTAACAGTTAAATGAAGTCGGTCTGCCTCTGCCTTAAGGGAATTTAACTGATTTTGCAAACCAACTATTGTATCTGAGAGCAAAATAATATCGTCTGCAAATAACATTAAGAACATTTCTATTGCATCTTGTATCATTTGAATGCCGTGACGCCCTTTTTTGTTAATTTCTATCGCTAATTCGTTAATAAAGAATGAGAAAAGTTGAGGACTCAACAGACATCCCTGTTTGACCCCTCGAGGACAATTGAAATAATCTGAGTATTCACCTTTTTCACGAACACAAGCTATAACTGAAGTGTAGACTCCTTTAAGGGCATTGTACATTTTCCCATTTAGGCCAGTTTTTCTAAGAGTATCCCAAAGTATGTTCCTATTCACTGAATCAAAAGCTTTGCGGAAATCCACGAAAGCGATATATAATTTTTTGTTTTGGAGTAAGTACTTTTGAACTAATGCATATAATGTGAAGATGTGATCGATCGTGCTATAGCCTTTCCTGAAGCCTGCTTGCTCTTCTATTATTTTTTCTTCCTTTTCTGTCCATTTGGTTAGTCTTTTATTCAAAATGTAAGTATAAATTTTACTAATAATATTTGTTAGAGAAATTCCCCTATAATTATCGGGCTGATTGGTGTCTCCCTTTTTATGTAGTGGTACTATTATCGACTTACACCATTCCTGGGGAAAGGTTCCACTGTTAAAGACTGTATTAAATAGGTCAACTAGAAAATCCACTATTGTCGTGTTCGAGTGTTTAAACATTTCACTCACAAGTTTGTCAGGACCAGCGCTTTTATTATTTTTCAGATGTTTAATGCCATTGATCACTTCCTGTCTAGTTATCGGATCATTAAATAAAGTCTGATCATTTTCATCAATATCTAACTCTTCATTTTCTTCGTGCATGGGAGTGTCATCAAAGTCATTAAAGACAGTAAAGAAATGATCGAACCATTGTTGCTGACTGATGTCATTATAGATAGTTGTTTTTCTATTCACTGATCTTACTGTTGACCAAAAAAAGCTTTGGATCGTTTATTGATTCTTTAAGCCTTCTAAGTTTCATTTCGTCATGCTCTTCCCTTTTTTGCCTTTGTAACATATTATATTCTTTCCTTTCTTCAACGTATTTACTCCTTTGTAAAGCTTTATATGTAGGTGATTTTGCTCTACGATATGACTGGAGGAGCCGTTTAACTTGTTTCTTTTTTTGATGACACGCCTGATCATACCAATCGTTAAATTGTTTACTAAGCCCCCCCACCTTTCTTACCATACAGGCCGCTGCCCCAAACATTGCCTTAATGAAAGTCTCAGTGGCCCTATCGACATCAGTGCCAAGATGTTGTTTGGCTGACTCTATACTCTCGCTAAATGCCTCTGATTCTAACTCGTCGACATACATATCTTTATGCGCTTCAGACCATACTATTCTCTCTTCTTTCTGTTCTTTCCGTAATGGTCTAAATACAAAGTTTTCAAAACTACGGCCTCTCCAAGACATTTCTACCGGCAAATGCCAAGAATATAAACTATCACCCACTTTTAAATCACACATTTCCACCAGTTCCTTTGAGACAATGAAATAATCGATAACGCTCGCCCCCTGAGGGGACACAAATGTAAACTCACCAGACACATCACTAGCACATGATCCATTGACAATGTATAAATCGAACAAGAAACATAAATCCAAAAGTGAATGACCAAAATTATTTGTAACAATATCTTTAGACGCACGCACACAAAGCTCTTCGTCCTCGTTCTCACTCTCACCAGGCAGAAAATTAATCATACTCTCCATTCGCATCTGTTCATTTCCCGTTCTGGCATTCATATCACCACACATTATTACATACACATCGTCCTTATCCACACATTGTAATAAACTCTCCTCAAGTATATGTATGCCATTATTCAATTCTAACTGATCGTAGGCTGGCCCCCCTTCAGGAACAATGTAACATGCCACCATAATTACATCCTTATCCACATTCAACAGACTTTTTCTTATTCTAATGACAATCGCATTTTCGCAGTCTATTCTGATTTGTTCCACACATTTCTTATACTGTCTTTTCACAAGGAGAAGGACGCCGCCTGAATGTCTGCCATGGTGAGACAGTTTCTTAGCAGGAGCATGCAGTTTGATAAAGTCTGGGAAAATACCATCAAAACTAAAGGAATCGTTAGTAAAAGTTTCCGTTAGACAGACAAAATCAAATGCGTTAACGTAATTAACAAAAGAAACATCGTGTACTTTACCAGATAGATTTTCTATATTATAATTTAGAAAGGAAAAGTTCAGTGTCCGTTGGTCGGCCTTATGCTATTTACTACTACTAGTTGATCGAAGGTTTCTCGCGTTGTCATGTTTTTGTTTACTGCCACTAGTATTGTCAGTCAGGAAGCTACGTAAACCGGTTTGTTGTCGTTGCCCGCTTAGCCCACCCCTTTTTGCACATGCATCACGACTGTTATGTCCCCCCCTCCCCCCACCCTTCACCCCACCCTTCACCCCAGGTGCTTCTCGCATGAAACTAGCCGTGTCCTCGCCACTACTGTCACCAGTCAGGCCAGCTTTTGCACCCGAGTTCACTGCGCGTTGTACAGGCGACGATCGCCGGCTGGGTGTCGTAGTCACGTGGTCCACAGGAGGGGAATCCCCGTCTTCGACACGCGTGTTTGTTGAGAGAGAGAGAGAGAGGGAGAGAGGGAGAGAGAGAGAGACAGACAGACAGACAGGCAGACAGAAACAGAGAGACAGAGACAAAGACAGAAACCGCTCTCCACGCTCCTACCAAGTCCCCCACCTCGCTCTTACCATGGACACTACATTAAGGATCTATGATCTATAAAGTTAAAGTTTCAGGCCTCTCGGCCCCATGCCCAACCGGGAGTCCGTGGTGAGAGGGTCGACTATACTGACTCTCTCATCATGCGATGAATCCGATGCAAAAGTGGCAGTTTGCATTCGACGTCCCGCTGGGTGGCAGCCGGCGGGAAGGGCGACGCAGGATCTCCTCCCTCACCATCGGGAATTGAAAGACTCGCGGACTGGAAGGATCGACGGACAGCAACTTGGGCCATATCTGCAGTTATGCCGATGCCCAGTGAACATACGAGTGGGTACAAGTGAGGTCTGCTGCCTACTTGTCTATTGAGAGTTTCACATCGGCCTGCAGAGACGGATCGACTTGGCTGCGTGTCTACCCACGACGACATCGACTCCCCGGTACGGAGCAGGTCGCCCGGTGGTCCTGAGGACAGGCCTTTGAGAGGGGAAGACCATCCAACACCAGCAGCACCTCGACGCCAACGCCAACGGCAACGACCAACAACAGCGACACTACAGGAGCATCCAGAGCTACCTATTGGCAATCTCACAATGCTAACGTCTCCTGTCGCCTCATCAGATGCTCGCATCTACGCACGTAACCTTGACGATGCTAACACCAGCATCATGCACAAGTTCCAAGACTCGGATCCCGTCCGAAATGTTCCCGAAGCCGACAGCGTATCCGCGATTCCAGGGTACGCAACGTGTTCCAGGAATCATCCACCACGACGTCTGCCACGTCATGAACTACAATCTCACTTTACACGGCCTCCATCATTATCATCATCATCATCATCATCATCATCATCATCATCATCATCTCAACAGGAACATTTCTATTCATTTAGATCTTGGGTAGAGGGGGAGGGGGGAGGAGAAAAAAGAGATTTTCTTTAAACATAGTTATTTTTTATGTTGTATTTATCTAGGATCCATGCTCACCCCATATGTACAGCTAACAGTGTCTCATTATTATGTACCCTTCGGGTCAAGAGGACGTAACATCTCAAATTTTGTTTGGATCCATGCTCTCACTACGCCTGACTACAGTACGCTACGCCATGACCAGGCTACGTTGTTCTGGCCGATCGTGGAGGACGTAGCGAGAACGTGGCCTATGTGTGACGAGCGGCTTCGGCACACGCTGCAACATTTGCTAGTTGCAGCCTGCAACTTTGCAGTTGCAACAGTTGCATGCCACCTACAACAAGGTTGTAAGGTTGCGGTTGTGAGATGTAGGGCGATAGAAAACGATCCTATTTCTGAGCCCCCACTTGCAACAAGTTGTAGGTTGCAGCCAATCAGAGCGTCGTTTCGAATCACGTGGTTTTTGCGTCACAATGGTGGAGTGAAACCGTGGGATTAAAACATGCAAACTGATCGAGTTTAATTCGTAATTTTCCCTGCATTTGGGAACCGCGTGTCCCGATTACAAAAAAATCAAAAAATCGGGACAGGGCCCAAGAGGCCGAAATTCAATTAAGCATTGAAATGGGCGGTATCATGAATGATGAATACTTGCACAGCATGTTTTCTTTTTCAATCGATGTAGATCAAAACAATGTGTAAAGCACCGCATGTAAGCCTAGTATTCTTTGTCAGTTGGAGTTTTAAGAAGTAGGCCTACTCAAAATCGGACTCTGGTACTGACCATCGTTTTGATCTGTACACTATTTTCTGTTAGCTTTGGTATTTTAGTTTACATATGAGTACTCTGCATACATGTTAGAACACTTTTCTGAGTCTACCTGTGGTTCGTTCAGCATAAGATTGCAAGGGGGTCGCATCAAAGTTGCAGCGTGTGCCGCAAGCTCTGCGATTTGTACTGCAACTTGTGGTATTGCACTAGTTGTAGCAACTAATTTGTGGTAGCGTGTACTGAAGCCTTTTAGCGATGTGAAAATTAAACAAAGAAACCTTGTTGTAGGAACTTTCATCATCACGTTTACGAACGTTTCACGAGACGTTTTTTTGTTGGCTTCAGAAGAATGTGTTGGTTTTTAATTGCGTGTGCTGTGTGGACTTTTTTTTAGTATGCTTGTACAGTTTTGGACATTCTGTAATAAGGTTGATAAAATGGGGAGGGTCCGTTGGGACTAATCCCGCTCGGACTACTCTTTTGATCACACCGCTGACAGTCATGGCGGACATACCACATACCACTGGGACTAATCCCGCTCGGACTACTCTTTTGATCACACCGCTGACAGTCATGGCGGACATACCACATACCACTGGGACTAATCCCGTGTGGACTAACATTTTATCTGTACCGCTCGGACTACATACATACGTTTAGCGTAAGAAATAATAATAAACAGTAAAGTCATTTCGACGAAATTATTACAACATAAAATAATAATAAAATAAAATAATTAAATTCAAATTTTATCTTTTGTGTAATATGTCGACACTAAATGAACCCTAATCCTATCCCTAACCCTATTCCTAACCCTAAACCTATCCCTAACCCTATTCCTAACCTATCTGAAAAACAAGGAATACCTGGGTACGCAGAAATGCAATGATACAAATGCTCAGCAGACATTAGACAGAATGGGAAAAGCTATACAAATCAAAGCAATTAGGTCGAACGGCATTAGTCCGACTGGGATTAGTCCGAGGGGTATTAGTCCGAGCGGGATTAGTCCCAATGGGACGCCCCCGATAAAAAAAAATTGTTTGTGTCTATTCAGGTTTGGACATTGCATAATAATTATACTGTTTGGGGGCTGTCTGTCTGTCTGTTTGTCTGTCTGTCCTTCCGTATTTTACCACAACTACTGGACGGATCTCAACAATACTTGGTAGGAAGATGGAGACTGCGATGCGTGAGCGCGAGGCCGTATATGAAGTTAATCGGTCTTGTCATGTTTGTGTGTTAAGCAATGCTGTGTTTAATAGAAACCAAAGAGGGGACAGCTATATAGGCCACGCCCAAAGTGTCAGTCAGGTTAGGTCACGTGGTCGCGTGATGATTAGTCATACTATCACAGGACCGTGACCTGTGCCTCCTCCTAGCCCCATTGTCTTGCTGATTTGCGTCACTCACCCACAACAACCTGACTAGTACAGCTTTCCAGTCTGGTTTTGATGTTCTTTAAAAAAAGTCTATGAAGATTAAACACAACAAAAAGCGTTTTTTATGAATGTACATGGATTATAAAGAGCACAAAATTACCCTTAACCCTTTCGCCGCCAGCCATTATTCAGCCAAACAATACCATTAAACTTAACTGGGTAGGGAGAAAACAATCTGTAATATTGTGAATTCCTCTGTGACATATACAACAGTAGGCCTATCCTTACCTCCCAAAATGAAGAAAATAGGGTCTTCGGATAACAGGTC
>CM065683.1:24603104-24605604 GCA_017654935.2 Phymorhynchus buccinoides
TCTCACAAAACGTTAAGGTCATCGCACTCTGAGAAAACAGGTCTCTCTATCATCTCCGTTCGCTCCTGTTATTTATTTCTCAGTCCTCCAGATTGTTATGAATCTCTTTTTCAGCTCGTCAGTCACCTCTGTTGTGTCTGTGGAAACATTCCACGTCTTCCTCTTTCTCTGAGCTTGGCTCCAAAGATAAACCGGAAACTTGCGAACAGGGTCCTTGATCTGGATCGTCCTCCTACGAAAACATTACACAAGTCAGATGGAAAAACAATTCATCCACGTCCAAGCACTACCGTCTCTCGTCGTCTTCATGCTCTCTCTTATCCTCTAGCTCTCTCTAGAAGCCATAACACCAGAATCTCTCTCCTCCTCTCATCAATACCTCTCAAGTCACTCTCTCTCATCGAGTTCTCTCTTCCCCGAGCTATTGCATCGCTCTCAAGATGGTCTTATCTCAGTCGCCGATCTGTACTCAGGCTCTTCAGGTCTCCCTCTCGGTCTCTCTCAGACTGTCTTTCTGCTCTTCCCCCCCACTAGGAGGGTTCATGTCTTGCGTTATTGACTCTGGTGAACCCCAGAAGACAACGAAACGTGAACATGTTTGGCCTTAAACGACAAACCCTGCAAACATAGAAACAAACTAATCCAGCAAACGAAACAAAGACAGCTGAAGGTGGCTACAAAGAGGACACATCAGGGGGCACAGCAGACGGATGTACCTATCATGGGCGAAACCTCCGTTCTCGTCACTCATATAAGGCCATGATTATCTACAGCCCATAGGGAATATCAGCTGTACCTTCTGCAGTCTTCACGTGGAGACTATGACTCGTCAGTTATGGTCACAGGTCCTGCACCGTGCTCACTCACGCTGCAACGAGTAGGACAACGACGGCTTTTGGGGGTATTTAGGCGCCAAGGACTAACGCTCGTATTCCACCACTCTGTCCAAGAGGAGGTAGCCTTTGCGTCCCGAAGGTTCTGGGAGGGTCTGGGGAATGTACCCTTTCGAAGCTTCTCCACTATAAAAAAAAATGTAGCATGGAATACAGCTGTCCCCTCTGCTGGCTATCAGATATTGGGATGAGAGCGTGTCGACTCACGTTGCTGTCACGCATTACATTGCAGCAGATGGGACCGTCTTAACCACTCTGGCCCTTCTCATCTCCCCTCGCCAAAAAAAAAAAAGGTGGTCAACGAAAAAAAAAACAAGAAAATCCTTTCTTTTCAGAAAGGAGTTGCTTACGTCCATCTAACGATTTCTTCTCGATTGGGTACCTCGTTACCTGAGCTGTTCATGCCACAGGTTTCCGGTTCAACCACCCCCAAAATCCCATGTTTTTATGCACCACTTTATAGATAGCTGCATCCTGAGTAGCAAGCGCTTCGTTTGTAGGATCTTCAGCATCCTGGTCGACTCCATCGCCGTACACCCCCTCATGTTTATGACCCTCCATCTCAAAGTCATTATTTGTTGGCAATCTTGTACTTTAGCCACCCCCTCTCATGTTTGCGACCCTCAATCTCAAAGTCATTTCGTTGTTGGCAATCCTTGATCTAGTACTACTAGTAACCCCCCGATGCTCGAAATTTAACGACACTCCAATCTCACAAGTCACTATTTGTTGGCATCTTGTGCTGACCCCCACCCAACGCACCTGCTCACACAACCGAGTGAGCCTTGAACGGCTTTGCCTCTTGTTTTCAATAACAGACTTTTTGTGGAGAAAATGATTTCCTCCAGCCGAAGTCGGCACCTCAATACGCTGAAATAAGAAGAAGAAGAAGGAGAAGAAGAAGGAGACGGAGAAGGAATAAGAAGAAGAAGAAGAGAGAAGAAGGGGAGAAGAAGAAGAAGAAGAAGAAGAAGAAGAAGAGAAGAAGAAGAAGGAAGAAGGAGAAGAAAGAAGAAGGGAAGAAGGAGACGGAGAAGGAGGAGGAGAAGAATTCTTAGGAGAAAGGAGGGAGGAGGAGGAGGAGGAGGAGGAGAGGCATGTGTTTACCCCAGCAAATGAACAGGCACCAAGCTGAGGAATTTCTACATGTTAACAGAAGCCACATTAATACAAGTGGCAGGCGGTCTACCCCTTGTTTGTTCCCCTGTTAAAAAATGGTTCATACATTGGGGTGGGGGGTGGGGGGGGGGGGTCTTTTAAATTGGGGTTTCACACACACACAGAGAGAGTAGCAGCATGCAACTATGGAGGACGACATGGTATTAAACTGCACGTGCAATTTTGCACGTACATTTGATGAAAGTGCACGTGCATTTTAATATGTGTGCATTAATTATTTAACATTTAACATGTTTGCAAGCACGTCTTTGTGCGCGTACACTTTGACCATATTTAGACAAACGTAGCCTACGTGCAATTTCTATTATTTTGCACATACGTGCTTTCTAAAACTGTGTGTGCATAAATGCACATGCAGTTTTCTGAAACTGAAATATAGCTTACATTCTTAGTTAGGGGAGACAGGGGCAGGATGTAAACAGGGGCAG
>CM065683.1:24633104-24650604 GCA_017654935.2 Phymorhynchus buccinoides
ACACACACACACACACACACACACACACACACACACACACGGACGGACACTTGGCTTTTTACTATATGAGTTGCTAGGCTATAATAAACGTACAATGTAATCCCGCAACCAGGATTGTCTCTCAATGTTATCGCAAATGGATGCATTTACCGCATGGCGAAACAAATGCTATTCGAGTCATGGAAACAAATACATTACGGTACCTTCTTGTGCTATAAACCGCAATTGAGAAGGTAAAAAGTTAAGTAAAAATAACCATGAAATGTCTTATATGGCCAAATTTCAGGTAATCAACCTCTCTCATGAATACAGTTTTTATTCCACCATTGACGTCATCCATTAATTAACTAATCAATTATCGATAATTATGACACTAGCAGTCAGATACATATATCGTTAATAGAATCAGAACCACATATTAGGGTAAGTCCTTCGATATTGTACCAGTTCTCAAATGGTACCTTTCTTATTTCTACGAAACTACTGTTTGAAATAACCTGATTGGTCAGCAGTTTGAAGGCTTACTTCCTGCCACTTTAGTGCGCCAACAAAGATGGCGACAGCCAGTCCTCCTAAGAAAAGGGGAGTAAAAACATTTTTCGATGGCTTTGCTTAACAAAGAAATTGTGTGTACCACTTTTAAAGCACATGTTTTAATAATTGTGAGTTATGTGTTGATTACTACTGGCATACCTACAAACATTGATGGTAGATTTAAATCTCTCCAATGTATCATTTTTCCAGAGGGGTTCCATGTGTAGTACAACTAGCACGTGCGCTTATCGTACCACTGGATAGTTTGTATATTGTACCAGTGGTACAATTTGTAAACTTAGTGGCTTACTTCATAAATATTCCAATTCGTTTGTTTTACTGCAGTACAAATATACTTGGACTAGATTCAGCGCAAGATTTTAAGTTGGTTGTCTTTGAAATATTCGTTTATCTTGATTGGTTTTGGGGCATTGATTCACGCAGTAGGTTTTTTTTCCTTCTCATTACCTTTTATTTAATAGCTTTGGAATTATTCCATTATACGTGTTATGATTGACAACTGTACTCGATAACGTCATGCTTAAAGAAATAAGTTGTAAGTTTAGCTTAGTGTTCATATTTCCCTTGCAAGTTTCAAAAACACATCTAATAATACGATCGTCGTCCATATTGTACCTAGTGGTGCACGATCAACGTACCTACTGGTACAATATCAACGTACCTACTGGTACAATATCAACGTACCTACTGGTACAATATCACCGTACATACTGGTACAATATCAACGTACCTACTGGTACAATATCAACGTACCTACTGGTACAATATCAACGTACCTACTGGTACAATATCAACGTACCTACTGGTACAATATCAACGTACCTACTGGTACAATATCAACGTACCTACTGGTACAATATCAACGTACCTACTGGTACAATATCAACGTACCTACTGGTACAATATCAACGTACCTACTGGTACAATATCAACGTACCTACTGGTACAATATCAACGTACCTACTGGTACAATATCAACATACCTACTGGTACAATATCAACGTACCTACTGGTACAATATCAACGTACCTACTGGTACTGGTACAATATCAACGTACCTACTGGTACAATATCAACGTACCTACTGGTACAATATCAACGTACCTACTGGTACAAGATCAACGTACCTACTGGTACAAGATCAACGTACCTACTGGTACAATATCAACGTACCTACTGGTACAATATCAACGTACCTACTGGTACAATATCAACGTACCTACTGGTACAATATCAACGTACCTACTGGTACAATATCAACGTACCTACTGGTACAAGATCAACGTACCTACTGGTACAATATCAACATACCTACTGGTACAATATCAACGTACCTACTGGTACAAGATCAACGTACCTACTGGTACAAGCTCAACGTACCTACTGGTACAATATCAACGTACCTACTGGTACAAGATCAACGTACCTACTGGTACAAGATCAACGTACCTACTGGTACACGATCAACGTACCTACTGGTACAAGATCAACGTACCTACTGGTACAAGATCAACGACAGTGGTCAATATTGGACCACTTTACGATTTTTTATTTTTTGAGTTTTCTCCAAAATGGAGCAAAGTATACAACTATTTTTGTTTTGTGGGGAAAGGAATACAAATTAGCTTACGACTGGGGCTTATTAAAGTTTGTTGTGTGAGAATGTTGAGCTATATCTATTTTCCCTTAGCAGGTACAATATCGAAGGACTTACCCTACTCTCTCCTGACCTCCAGGTAACCCAGGGAAAAAACAAACACACACAAAAGCAAATGTGATGTCGATGGCCTTGGGCAAAATTATGGGAAATCGGTTAAAACATATCCCTATACAGAGTTGGAAGACACAAGAACAAACAATCATCGATGACGGTTGAATACAGTCGATACACATCTTTAATAGAATCAGAACCAAATATTATTCTCTCCTGACCTCTAGGTAACCCAGGGAGAAACCAAAACACACACACAAAAGCGCATTTGATGTCCTTGGGCAAGATTATGGGAATTCGGTTAAAACGTAAAGGCCGCCTCAGACTATGCGACCACTTTGGTCGTAGGGAAATTCAGCTATAATCTCTATTCTACTACTTGTGTCTGTCCCAGTTTTCCCTATCCCCCACGACTGTCTGAAGCGTGTTTGGGGTCAATGGAACACTCACCAATTCCCTACGACCTGGTTGTAGGGTTTCTTCCGACCAAATTGTTAACATTTGTAATTTCTACTGACTATATGAAAAGACAGAAACGACGTATTTCCCTACGACTCAATGGTTGGTGTGTGTGCGCCAGCCATAAGCCTGTAAAGAGTTGCAAGACACACGAAACAAAACCCCACCAATCATCGATGACGTTTGAGTACAAAATAAACGCTAAAAGGCTAGTGGTTGTATTAGCGATGGAAAACAAACAGAACAGGACTAAGAGAATTGGACTCAATGACAGTCATGATGAGTAGATAATGGACATTTCATATGTCAGAGAAAATGACTCCGTAAAATAAATTAATTACAAGCATGGTACCCAAGAGCATTGCTAAACCCTGTTGTTGTTGCTTTGCAAAATCGAACGCATTGATACTGTATTTTATACAGCACGCTTCGAAGTCGTTGTTCTAGTTAACAGTTACTTCCATCACGAAAATATAGAGAACATTTATAAATTGCAAACTTTTGAACGAAATCAGCTTAGTCAAGTATTAAACGGCTTAAAGACTATCCCTCTACTCTTTCTAGTCTATCAGTCACATGACACATGGGACCCATATTCTACATTCACAACAATCATAATGTTAGATAACGAAGAATACAGGAAAGTAAAAAATACTGTTCTTAACCCTTTCAACGCGAGCCATTTTTCAGCTAAACATTTCTGTCAAATGTCCATGGAAATAGAAAAGATACAGTATGCAATACTGCAGATTCAATGATAGTGTGTACAACAGTAGGCCTATCCGTATCTCCCAAAAGTAAGAACAAAAGGCATGTGGATAACAGATCCGGATTATATGTCTTTTAGTGACATGGGTAGTAAACCAGTGTGGTGCCAAGCGGCTACATTGGCGATGGAAGGGTTAATGAAATATAGCACTCCACATTAATGTTTGCTCTGCATCACTTAAAATACCTTCCATATTTTGAAATCCAATTGGCTTTTTCATGTAAAAGCTAATTAATTCTATTGGTTGGGTATCAGGCACCACGACAGACTTGTAAACTGTAAAAGCTTTTGCCCATAGAAAACAGTGGGAAGGACACAGAACCTAGTGCCGTCAGACTTGTCTGCAGATCATCAAGACGTCAACATGTCACTCCTCTGTCGCAGTCCCTCCACTGGCTCCCGGTTCAGAGTCGCATTGACTATAAGCTGGCTTCCATCTGTTTCTCTTCTGTCTCTGGTACTGGACCACAATATCTTTCTGACATTCTACACATCTACACCCCATCCCGTCAACTTCGTTCTTCTGCTGACACTCGTCTTTTCCGTGTTCCTTCTATCAGAACAAAGTCCTTCGGTCAACGTTCTTTCTCCGTTCAGAGACCAACTGTCTGGAATACATTTCCCATCAATATCAGACACATACCTTCAACTTCTTCCTTCAAGTCTGCTGTGAAGACCAACTTTTTTCAACGATCATAATTCCTCCCCCACCAATCCGCTCCTCTCCACCCCCATGTACTCAGTTTCCGTGAAATGATGAAGTGGCTGTCACATGGCGTGCCCATGTGTGTGTGTGTGTGTGTGCGCGCGCGCGCGCGCGCGCGCGCGTGTGTGTGTGTGTGTGTGCTGTGTGCTGTGTGTGTGTGTGTGTGTGTGTGTGTGTGTGTGTGTGTGTTTCTGTAAATTGTGTACCTTTTTCAAGATGTGTTTTTGTTCATTTGTATATACGTACTTTTCTATATTCTACTCATGTAAAAGTTATGTATGTTCGTCATGTTCTGATTTGTATAAGATAATGTATATTCTATGTTGTTTTTGTATTAAATATGTAAAGCGCTTAGAGCCCTAAATCAGAGAATAGGCGCTATATAAATATTCATTATTATTATTATTATTAACCTACCCTCAAATTCGGGGATAATCAACATAGGGGAAGACGGGGTAAAAAGCCCATGAGCGGGTAAGAAGCCCATGCCAATTATCTCATGAAATAAAGCAAATTTCAGTTAAATTTGCCCATGAGACGAATGCTAAACATTAACACTCGTCTCATGGGCAAAATATGACTGAAATGTGCTTTATTTCATGAGATAATTGGCATGGGCTTCTTACCCGCCCATGGGCTTCTTACCCCATCTTACCCTATTGAGCAAAACCTTGATTTCGTAGAAAACTGTGTATGTAAACTCTTTGTCAGGCAACACATAATGGAATGTCAATAACATGTGCAGTTCCCAGGTATCTGAATGACACCCTGAAGCACCTCCTCAAGGAATAATTGCGGTTGTTGTTTTCCGGCAGTTCCCCAGCTTAAACGCTCTGCGGGCATGCCGAGCGCCATGTGAACATTTCGCAAGGCCTTGGGTGGGAAGAGTACTCTCTCTCTCTCTCTCTCTCTCTCTCTCTCTCTCTCTCTCTCTCTCTCTCTCTCTCTCTCTCTCTCTCTCTTTCTGGTTGATTTAACGTCTAGTTAAGGAAGATTACGTGTATGGCTGCTTTTAAAGGGCTCCGCCACATGGGCGGCCGTACTCCAACTTCACAGGACAAGGCATACTTGAGATTTTGGACCTTCTGCTGGGGAGTCATGTCCCACGCTTCTTTGACGGCCAATTCAGGGTGATCCGGCTCGCAGAACTGGGTTACACATGCACAGATGGGCATCGAGGTCGAGTTTCTCTAGATAACGTCGCCGCGAGAATAATACGCCAAACGGGGCCTAAGAAACATTTTATAAAACGTTTGCGGAAGAATATTACAAGCACTTGTCTGATTGGTCAGTTTTTTTTTATATTGTAAACAAACTTTAATGGACCAATCAGCAACAAGAAACGTATTCACCCTCTACTAGTTCCGGATAGTTCGCCGCTTGCTCGGTGTTTGGCAAGAACAAAACGCCACACGAACAAACGAAAAACGAAGGGTGTTTCTTAGACCGTTTTTGCTTATTTGAGCGAGCGCAACGTAACGTTAGCCCTTGTGAAACGGACCCCAGGTAATGTCCCAAACAATTTATATCTGAGGGTGGAAGAAACAAAACAAGAAGCTCAACATTTGTCATGTTATAAGATGTTATATGAGATTTAAGTCAGAAAATCTGTCTGACCCTTCGATTCGCTCTATCGATTCATCCTCAAAATACTGGCCCATGCCGTTTCATCCATATCATGGTCGGGCGTTACTGCCCGTTAAAATGAAATCCACGTCGAAGTGAGAGCAGCCTGAATTATTGTTTGTTGTTCTCTCGTGACTGGGGATGAATAACAACAATAACAACATACAATATTATTTATACGGCGCTAAATTTGGATAGAAATCAAACAGAAGCGCGCACACACAATGTCAAACTTTCATAACGCCTTCAAACAAAGACGCTTTATACAAATAATCTAAAAGACGATTGAGTAAATATATAGGCCCATCATACCATACCAGAAAGTTATATTTATCACCCGCGGAGTTTACGGATCGATGGTGATTTTGTTTTTGTTGTGTAAATGGCTGTGTATGTGTGTATGTATGTGTGTTGGTTTGTTAACAGCATATCACCATGAAGGAATAAAGATAGGAAGATGAAACTTGATGTGCATGTAGGCTAGGTACTGTAGATGTGCCTTTTGGTGTTAAGGTCAAGGTCAAGGTCATGACCTTGACGTATGACCTTGAAAACTGAACATCTATTTTTAGCCATATTTCGGGCACCAGTCAACATTATTATGTTGAAACTTGGCATGAAGGTGGTTCGGCTTACGCTCCTTCCGAATATTGTTGACCAATCAAGGTCAAGGTCAAGGTCATGACCTTGACGTATGACCTTGAAAATTGAACATCTATTTTTAGACATATCTCGGGCACCAGTCAACATTATGATGTTGAAACTTGGCATGAAGGTGGTTTGGTTTATGCTCCTTCCGAATATTGTTGACCAATCAAGGTCAAGGTCAAGGTCAAGGTCAGGGAGATCGCTGGACCCTGAAAATCGGGGGGTCGGAAAAACGGAGTTCCCAAGATGAAATCAGGTGGGAATGTTGGCTGGGAATTGTAAATGTGCCTTTTGGGGGCGTGACCTTGAAACCTAGGCCAGGGCCTTCGAAAACAAGCGTAACTCCGCGGGTGATTCTCGAATGCTACATTCGATAACTTTTCAATCTAGTTCGTATTCTACGCATCTTGATATCATCACAATGACTTTATCTTTAGAACGAAAGAAAGAAGACAGCGAGCCTGAGGAACGCTACTTCTCTAAAGTTCTCTAGCCTTGTTTGTCCTTGTTCAGTATCCATTTCGTGGCACTCGACCGATTCTTTCATCCTCTCAGCCACGTCTGGAGATAAGATCTCACATCTGCTGACGTGGTGTCACCGTGCATGTGCGTGTGCGTCTGTATGTGTGTGTGTGTGTGTGTGTGTGTGTGTGTGTGTGTGTGTGTGTGTGTGTGTGTGTGTGTGTGTGTGCGTGCGTGTGCGTGTGTGTATGTGCATGCGTGTGTGTGCGTTTCAAGAGGGGCAGAACTGGCGGAAATGGGAGATATTAATAAAACCTGCTATATACTGTTCTCTCTGTCTCCGTCTTTGTGTTTCTCTCGCTGTATATGTCTCTATTCTCTTTCTCTCTGTGTCTCTATGTATGTCTCTCTCTCTCTCTCTCTCTCTCTCTCTCTCTCTCTCTCTCTCTCTCTCTCTCTCTCTCACACACACACACACTCTCTCTCTCTCTCTCTCTCTCTCTCTCTCTCTCTCTCTCTCTCTCTCTCTCTCTCTCTCTTCTCTCTCTAAGTTTATACGATATAATGGTGCGTTTTGAGAACTTTAACGCTACTTCGTTACATTTTGTTTCGTTTCGTTTGTGTGTGTGCATAATTGCAACGGGTACACAATAAAACCTCTCGAGTCCCTCTTGTCTTAACTGGTTTGTGTGTCCGTATGATGGTAAACCACGGACAGAAGCTTGACATGTCTGTATGTCCTTTAGTTTGCACATGGTACACCGCGGAAGCTTGAGATGTAGAGATAGAATTGCATGCCACAGATCGATCTGAAAGATGAGGCCAGGGTCTGCGTGATTGTTTGGCTGTCTCTGGCTGTCTCTGTCTCTCTGTCTCTCTGGCTGTCTCTGTCTCTCTGTTTGCTTTTAATTCCCCTTTTTTTTCTTGTTCGATGATTTCATGTGCCAATTTTTGTTTCATTTTCTTGACGTGATTGTTTTTATGTTTAATGTTCTTTGCATGATGCATGGTGTGAGTGTGTGAGTGAGAGGGCAAAATTCGAGGAAGCTATTGTAGCTTATCCTTTTTACTCTCAATAAAACATTCTCTCTCTCTCTCTCTCTCTCTCTCTCTCTCTCTCTCTCTCTCTCTCTCTCTCTCTCTCTCTCTCTCTCTCTCAGAAAATGAACATCATCTCTTATTTGAATGTTCTACTTATAAGGATTTAATAACTAAATTTCTCAAGGAATCAGCTAATGTTTCCATCTGTGACGTAAGTGTCCCGCGCGACCCGCTTTCTTTATTTCTTATCTACACCCCCCCCCCCCCCCTTTCTCCCCTCCCCCCCCTCGCCTTTTCATTTCTCTGTCCAGCCGCCACGTTAATTGCCCCGCTGCTTCAAACGAACGCCGCGGAAGGGCGTTATCTCTTTCTCCCCGGTCGGCACGTACCACCTACCGAGGTTATCTCCCTTCACCCCCCCCCCCCCCCTTTCTACCGTCTCATCACAAGAAAGTGACAACCGAGGTTATCTCCCTTTGAACACGGTTTTTCCTTTTGAATCACAAGGTTAGGAATGTCCGGAATGTGATAAGGATGGAATAGGCGCGTGATTGTTCGGTACATTTAGAACAGCAATCTTGTGACGTATGGACTGTAATACACCAATAGCAGGCTTTCATTGTTTGAAAGTGAAGGCTATAATTGGAGTGGTGAGAAAAAGTTGTCACACAAGATGCTGAAACGTAGCTAGAGCAACACTCACAACCAGTCATCATAAGCCCACTACAGGGCATCGTGGGCCGGATGCTTACCCCGGACTCCACCAAGCACCAAGACGGGATCGCCGCCAAGACGACCCGCACCCAGAATCCGCGAGGAGACCACGCCTGAACCGTGCCATCCCGCGAAGCCGTAATAGGAACGACTGGGAGCTACTCTCACCTGACGAGCAAGCCCAGAACTTCAAACAGCTAAGTCTACCTGACTGCGCCAATCATTTGAACTTTCCTACGGACACCGAATATAATTAGTAACCCTTCCGGCATGGGGCGAACCTTATAGAAAGACAAAAGTCTTGTGAATCCTTTCGGATTTCATTGTGTTTTAACCATATTTTGTTTTGGCGCCATTGAGCTGCTTTATTATTATTGTTGCATAATCTTATGCAGATTTTGGGAGTAAATAAAATACAAGTGTCAAATAATCCTGAACCCTTTGGTCAGACTGATGAGAGTGGGAGTCTTGTAATTTCATGTAAAACCCTACTTCTCTCTGTCTGCCATTTAGAGCAATTCAACCACTTGTATTTCTTACAACCATCTGACGAGCCAGAACCCGGGCACAAATATAAATTTATTAGATGAAAAGGGGCCGGGAAAGTTGCTCATCTCCCATACCCTAGAGAAGTGGGCTAAAGGCAAATTATCTAAAGTCTTCCCTAGGGACTTAGCCTTTTAACCCATTACCTCGTCACATCTAATTGGGGGCTCGCGTCCGGGATATTTTTTTTCATAAAGTCTAACAAATTTCAATTCAAACGGTAGTTCCTTTTCAAAACTTATCTTGTGTCCACTGGGAAAGTTATTGTGATTTGGTTCACTGTGTTTTGATTTGATTTGTTTGAATGCTATTTATGACTTTATTTTGATGTGCATGCTATTTCTGTTTATGCTGAAATAGTTAAGTGTTGTTTGATACATTCAACTCAGCAGCTTTGTTTTTATTTTGAATAGTTGTATTTACAACCATGGCTGAGATTGTTAAACTTAGGAGGGAACTTAAAGAATGGGGAGAGTCTCTAGGAATGTCAGGCCAAGAGTTAGCAAATTTTGTCATATCTGAATATGACAAAGAGAAAACTCGCGAGGAGGCCGAGAAAGACAAACAGAGAGCTCATGAGGCTCAAGAGGCTGACAAAGCTCGGGAGGCTCAAGAGGCTGATAAAGTCCGCGAGGAGGCTCAGAAAGACAAACAGAGAGCTCATGAGGCTCAAGAGGCTGATAAAGCTCGCGAGGCTCAACAAGCAGATAAAGATCGCGACGCTCAGGAGCAAGAGCAAATCCGTACTCATGAGTTAAGGCAGAGACAACTAGTGCAGGATGCCAAAAATAAAGAACTCGAACTTGAGGCCACTGAGCGAGAAAAGGCGCGAGACCATGAGCTAGCTATGAAGCAGCTAGAAAACTCAGCAGACTCTGAGACTGCTGCCCCTCAAAATTTTCCCCCTCCCATTCATACCTCAGCCATGACCTTCACATTGGAGGCATTCAATGAGGCAACAGAGTCTATCGATGCATTCCTCGATAGATTTGAAAGACTGGCCCAGGAATTTGAGCTTGCTCCGGAAAAGTTCAACCTCAAGCTTGCCCAAAGTCTCAGGGGTGTGGCTTATGAGGTGTACAGCAAACTTCCGTCAAGCCAAATTACCGACTACCCAGCTTTGAAAGAAGCCCTGCTCAACAGATACGAGTTGACAGCTGACGCCTACCGGAAAAAGTTCCGGTCAACCAGAAAAGGTAGGGGAGAGTCCTATGCCCAATTTTCAGATAGACTGGGAAACTATCTGACAAAATGGGTGTCCCTTTCTGCCAAATCTGAGTCCTATGAGGATCTCCGGGAACTGATGGTTGGCGAGCAACTGCGCGAAACCATGTCCCCAGAGTTACGCACCTTTACTGCCGAACAAGGTGCCACAACTCTGGCTGACCTCATCCAGCTAAGTGATAGGTACACTCTAGCCCATGATGAACCTAGCGCCCCTAAAAGGCCAAAACTACAGCAAGTAGTTGGGTCCACTGCTTCACAGCAGAGCAGGTTTAACCCCAACTCCAACAGTGGGTCAAACGGTTCTACCCATGAACGACAACCACTGGGACAACCCTTATTCTGCTCATACTGCAAGTCGAACACCCACAATCGGGATGACTGCAGGAAACTTGCTTACAAGCGGCAAAATGTTGCAACTATGCAAGTCGTCTCGACTTCGCAGAATTGCACAAACCCCTCCCCAGTACAGTGTCCAGGCACACCGTCAGTCGTTGGACAGGCGACTGTCAACAACATCCCTGTTCAGTGTCTCTATGACACTGGACTGTCATGCGACGCCATTGTCTGCGGATCCTTAGTCCCCGCGTCAGCATACACGGGAGACTTCATCTCTCTGCAAGGCCCTGATGCTGCAATCCCCCCATCCACTTTGCCAGTCGCCATAATCAATGTCGACACCAGATATGTTAAGGGACCCATCAAGGCAGTGCTCATGGACAGTCCTGTCTATGACCTCATACTGGGATCACAGTATGTGTTTTTAGGGCACCCCTCTCAACCTGCTATTGTTTCAGCAGGATTCCCTTCTCCCCAATCCACAAACCAACTCCCTCCCTCCTTCCCAAAGAGCAAATCTCCCTCAGCAGGGAAGAAACCTCTCAACGCGGCAAACCAAATTGCCGCGCGAGCCAATCCAGATTGTCCCAAGTCCCCAAGTCCGCCACAACTTGGAAAATCCTTCCCAAGGAATGTCCGCCTAACGACCCAAGACCACTCGCCACAGGTACCTCAGGTGAAAGGCAGCACTGTACCCGCAAACACCCACCGAAGGTACTATCGGGACAGGCCGCCGCACGTACAGCCGTCACCTACCCCTCCCTTTCAGCGAGTGGCAGTCGACTTGGTCGGGCCTCTACCTAAACGGAAGAAGAAATTCCGGTACATAGTCACCGTGGTCGACATATGTACCATGCAGTGCGATGCCGCCCCAATCTCCTCACTTGATGCTAGTCAGATAGCCACGGCACTCAAAGCCATTTTCGCCCGAATCGGCCTACCAAACCACATCATCAGCAATGATGAATCCAGGCTAAAGGGGAAACTCAGGCAAGAGGTGTTTGCTATTCTGCAATCAACCTTGGGACAACTCAACACAGGATTGCCGCACCAACCTCAGTCGGAATCCATTCCACTGATCTCTAACCCACCTGCTCCTTTGAACTCTGTGTTGCGACCAGATGTTCCACCATTCCAGCCGACCCAGTCTCCCCACTAATTTGTCCCTGTCGCCCAAGTCGAAAGTGGAGTCGGCGTTCCACAGGAAGATTCCGGTACCAGAATCTTTTCTTCGGGGGGCCTCTGTGACGTAAGTGTCCCGCGCGACCCGCTTTCTTTATTTCTTATCTACACCCCCCCCCCCTTCTCCCCTCCCCCCCCTCGCCTTTTCATTTCTCTGTCCAGCCGCCACGTTAATTGCCCCGCTGCTTCAAACGAACGCCGCGGAAGGGCGTTATCTCTTTCTCCCCGGTCGGCACGTACCACCTACCGAGGTTATCTCCCTTCACCCCCCCCCCCCCTTTCTACCGTCTCATCACAAGAAAGTGACAACCGAGGTTATCTCCCTTTGAACACGGTTTTTCCTTTTGAATCACAAGGTTAGGAATGTCAGGAATGTGATAAGGATGGAATAGGCGCGTGATTGTTCGGTACATTTAGAACAGCAATCTTGTGACGTGTGGACTGTAATACACCAATAGCAGGCTTTCATTGTTTGAAAGTGAAGGCTATAATTGGAGTGGTGAGAAAAAGTTGTCACACAAGATGCTGAAACGTAGCTAGAGCAACACTCACAACCAGTCATCATAAGCCCACTACAGGGCATCGTGGGCCGGACGATTATCCCGGACTCCACCAAGCACCAAGACGGGATCGCCGCCAAGACGACCCGCACCCAGAATCCGCGAGGAGACCACGCCTGAACCGTGCCATCCCGCGAAGCCGTAATAGGAACGACTGGGAGCTACTCTCACCTGACGAGCAAGCCCAGAACTTCAAACAGCTAAGTCTACCTGACTGCGCCAATCATTTGAACTTTCCTACGGACACCGAATATAATTAGTAACCCTTCCGGCATGGGGCGAACCTTATAGAAAGACAAAAGTCTTGTGAATCCTTTCGGATTTCATTGTGTTTTATCCATATTTTGTTTTGGCGCCATTGAGCTGCTTTATTATTATTGTTGCATAATCTTATGCAGATTTTGGGAGTAAATAAAATACAAGTGTCAAATAATCCTGAACCCTTTGGTCAGACTGATGAGAGTGGGAGTCTTGTAATTTCATGTAAAACCCTACTTCTCTCTGTCTGCCATTTAGAGCAAGTCAACCACTTGTATTTCTTACAACCATCTGACGAGCCAGAACCCGGGCACAAATATAAATTTATTAGATGAAAAGGGGCCGGGAAAGTTGCTCATCTCCCATACCCTAGAGAAGTGGGCTAAAGGCAAATTATCTAAAGTCTTCCCTAGGGACTTAGCCTTTTAACCCATTACTTTGTCACACCATCTGTACATTGCTCAAAGCAACAAATTCAGACCATAGACGTAATGTGTCCAGATTCATATTTCATGCGATAAATAGAAGGAAAAGACTAATATTAAGTTAGAGTCATTGTCATTACACTGGGTTGTTTAAGCGACTGAATGTAATTGACAGAAGAGGGTAACTAGGTTGCATAACTGTTGGATTAACTGTTGTAATATAATTGCTATTATATATAATTATTATAGTAACTGCAAGAATGAATGTGCATGCTGTTGTAATGTCTATTGCTGATGATAATTTTGAATGATTTATTTTTTCACCCCTTGTCTCCCCTCCCAAATATTGTATTGTGGCCCAAGGCCAATGTACAATTAAACTTTCCGAGTTCCGAGTTCTCTCTCTCTCTCTCTCTCTCTCTCTCTCTCTCTCTCTCTCTCTCTCTCTCTCTCTCTCTCTCTCTCTCTCTCTCTCTCTCTCTCTCTCTCTCTCTCTCTCTCTCTCTTGCTGCCTGGCAGGAATGCAAGTTCCACTGCTTCTTCGCCTGAATTGTCAGTTGAAGACCTAAATAATCATTTTTCTACAGTAGCAGATACAATAGTAGATGTTGACCGTATCAGTAATACTAATTTGTCAATGTTAAAAGAATGTGATCTAAAAAAACATAAAATCTGAGTTTAAATATGAATTCAGTGCTGTACATGATGTATATAGGGAGCTGTGTTTATTGAATTCGTTTAAATCTCGAGGTTTGGATGACATAGTTAGTAACAGTTTGAAAACGTCTGCACCAATTATTACTAAACACTTAACATACATTTACAATTTTTGTATTGAAAAATGTCATTACCCGCAAACTTTTAAAGATGCAAAAGTACTACAACAATTTAAATCAGGTGATCCAAACGATTATTCAAACTGCAGACCTATATATCAATTTTATCTATTTTGTCCAAACCTCTCGAAAAGCACCTTAAAAATGGATCCAATCTCATTTTGACACACATAATCTGTTTCACCCTAAACAAAGTGGCTTCAAACAGAATCATTCCTGCCACACATCACTTCCTAACCTCATTGAACAATGTCATATAAAACAAAAATGACGATCTTATCACAGGGGCTATATTTGTAGATTTTGCAAACGAATTTGACACCATTGATCATAACCTTCTCCAAAGAAAGCTAACTCTATATGGTCTGTCAACAGAATCGGTTAGTCTTTTCTATCCAACAGGCGGCAATTGGTTCAACGGGACTGTAAATAATCCTCATTAATGTCAGTAAAGTATGGCGTGCCTCAGGGCTCAGTGTTGGGTCCCATTCTTTTCACTATTTATATAAATGATCTACCTTTACACATCTCCTGTCCCTGTGAACTGTTTGCCGATGATACTACTTTACACGACAAGAACAAGACTGCTGACTTAGTACTTACCAACTTACAAAATGACGTGAACAACTTAGTGACATGGACTGAACATAACCACATGGCTCTTCATCCTAACAAAATCAAAGCTTATGCTAATTACCACGAGACAAAAACGACGAAACATAAAGTATGATTTACCAATAAAATAAAGTACATGACAAGTTTATAGATGAAGTAGACTCTCATACTATACTTGGTCTCGGGGTTGACCACAATCTGTCTTGGTCGTACCATGCCTCTATTCTCACTCGTAAGTTATCTAAAAAAACCTATTTCAACTAAACAGAATCAAGCACTTTCTTGATCTTCGCACCAGAAAACTCTTCTTCTTCTTCAGCCTGACATTAATTATGTTTCAACTTCTTGGGATCAAGTAAGCAAAAACTGTCTAAGACATTTAGAAAATATTTATAAACGAGCAATTAAATTATTTCTTCTTAAATCATCAACACTACAACTTTCTGCTTGTATAACTCTTAACATACTTCCCTTTCACTCCAGATGCCAATTTAATAAGGGCGTATTTATGTATAAGATCTTAAATGGACTCGCACCTCCTTATCTAGGTAAAAAGTTCCCCCTGTCCTAGAACCGACATATTTATGTCATCGTTGACATACTCAGGTGGAAGGTTGTGGAATAACATTCCTGAGTGCATTAAAACTAAAAGCACACTGTAGTCATTTAAACGATGCGTTCAAAAATAGTTATTCGAAAGGTTATAACAGTTCATTTCTTCCCTTTTCTAAACATATATATTGTGCATTTTGTAATCCTAGTAAGTGCACAAGTCTGTAGCTCATGCTCTTCTTATCTGATGTTGTTAAATTGTCAATTGATTACTTATCTAACTGCGATTCATGTGTGTGAAATGAATTGTGAGAATGTTGATTTATGTTACATGTTGTCCTCGTTCTTTGAGTTCGTTACATTTGATTGTTACAGTCTTTTCTTTTGAACCATTAATTTTGAGTTTGTTTTGCAATTTATTTATTTATTCACTTCTTGTTTAAATTATTTTCGAGGACCTGATGAAAAGAAGCAGCTATTCATGCTTACTCCGTTTATCCTTATTACAATTTCGAGTTTTGAGTCTCTCTCTCTCTCTCTCTCTCTCTCTCTCTCTCTCTCTCTCTCTCTCTCTCTCTCTCTCTCTCTCTCTCTCTCTCTCTCTCTCTCTCTCTCTCTCTCTCTCTCTCTCTCTCTCTCTCTCTCTCTCTCTCTCTCTCTCTCTCTCTCTCTCTCCTCCTCTCTCTCTCTCATTCTGTTTGCCCGTGCGGTGATAAACCATAGAAGCTTGAGATTGCACAGATAGAATTGCACACAACAGATCGATATGAAAGACGAGGCTAGGGTTCGCTGCCGTCTGTCACACTGAGATCAAATCGATGTCTCTATCACGAATGTGTTCCCGTGTCTATGTGTCGCCATCGTTGTGCCCCCGTCTCTGTAGGCTACGTACGTCCCCGTCTCCATGCGTCCCTGTCTCTGTGTGCCCCGGTCTCTATGCAATACCCTAGGGTAAGGGATTAGGGCTAGGGTTGAAGCTAGGGCTTACAGGGTAGCATACGTTTGTTACCACATACCGCTAGTCCCACGCTGTAATTTTAATTTTGCATCCATTATGCAACGAGTCTAGTCCCTCATACCGTTATTCCCACAACATCTCTCTCTCTCTCTCTCTCTCTCTCTCTCTCTCTCTCTCTCTGATTGTAAATGTTAAAACCATATAAACGCATGCACGCGCGCGCAACCACACACACACACACATGCATGCACACACACACACACACACACACATACACATGCATACACACACACACACACACACACACACACACACACACACACACACACACACACACACACACACACACACACACACACACACACACACACACACACACAAGCCCGTCCATAATATAACTACATGGCATTGTACTCGGCCCCCCCCCCCCCCCCCCCCCCCCCCCACACACACACACAAAACGGTGTGTGGGACTAGTAGTATGTGGTAACAAAAGTATGCTTCCGGGCTACGGTTAGGGTTTTGGATTAGGGTTAAGGAAAAGGTTGGGGTTTGAGACTAGGGTCCGGGTTTTGGATTAGGGTCAGGGGCAAGGTTGGAGTTTGAGACTAGGGTCCGGGTTTTGGATTAGGGCCAGGGGAAAGGTCGGGGTTTGAGACTAGGGTCAGGGTTTTGGATTAGGGTCGGGGAAAAGGTCGGGGTTTGAGACTAGGGTCCGGGTTTTGGATTAGGGCCAGAGGAAAGGTCGGGGTTTGAGACTAGGGTCAGGGTTTTGGATTAGGGGGATATTATATTATAGACACGGGGACATAAAGCCACGGGAACATTATAGACACGGGGACATTATAGACACGGGGACATTATAGACACGGGGACATATAGACACGGGGACATTATAGACACGGGGACGCTGTAGACACGGGGACATATAGACACGGGGACATTATAGACACGGGGACATTATAGACACGGGGACGTTATAGACACGGGGACGTTATAGACACGGGGACATTATATTATAGACACGGGGACATTATATTATAGACACGGGGACATTATAGACACGGGGACGTTATAGACACGGGGACGTTATAGACACGGGGACGTTATAGACACGGGGACATTATATTATAGACACGGGGACATTATATTATAGACACGGGGACATTATAGACACGGGGACATTATAGACACGGGGACATTATAGACACGGGGACGTTATAGACACGGGGACGTTATAGACACGGGGACGTTATAGACACGGGGACGTTATAGACACGGGGACGTTATAGACACGGGGACGTTATAGACACG
>CM065683.1:24660604-24668104 GCA_017654935.2 Phymorhynchus buccinoides
ATGGACATTTAGGGCTGAAATATGGCTGGCGGTGAAAGGGTTGAAACGAGTAGGTCAATGCATTTTCTTCAGCTAGGCTAGACTGTAAACTGTGTTTTCTCAAAATGGCTGACGCTCACCCTACTAACTCTAAATGCTCATAACTTTGGAACGGAACAAGATGCAAGCATGGTTCTCGTATCATTAGAAAGATAAATGTCTTAAGGTTTCAACTGTATAATTATTTTAGAATGGTCAGTTTGACACTTAATGTCCCTTTCGTGGTGCTGGGTCACATTATTTTGTATTTCAGAAGTGGCTTAGTGTGAAAAAATCGGTCTTCATCAAAATCGATTATCAATCTGAAATAATAATATTGACTTCATTTTCCCTCCCAAAACATGCACAGCACACACGCGCGCGCGTACATACACACGCACACACACACTCATACATGCACACGTACGTATGTATACACGCACATGCCACTCTTTCACACACTAACGTGTACTCACAAATGAAAAAAGTGATAAGAATAGATTAGAGATGAACAGACAGAGAGAAAGAGAGAGAGAGAGAGGGAAAGAGAGAGAGAGAGAGAGAGAGAGAGAGAGAGAGAGAGAGAGAGAGAGAGAGAGAGAGAGAGACGGGGGAGAGAGAGAGATAAAGAGAGAGAGAGAGAGAGAGAGAGAGAGAGAGAGAGAGAGAGAGAGAGAGAGAGAGAGAGAGACAGGAGAGACAGGCAGAGAGAGAGAGAGAGAGAGAGAGGGAGAGAGAGGCAGACAGACAGAGACAGACATACAGACAACCAGACAGACAGACAGAAACAGAAAGACACAGAGAGTCACAGAGAGACATAGAAAGACAGACACAGAGAGTCAGAGACAATGACAGAGACAGAAAGATATACAGAGATAGAGACAGACACAGACAGACAGACAGACAGGCAGACGGACAGAAGGGCAGAAGGAGACGATGTGACAGAGAGAGCCAGGCAGCCAGCCAGACAACCACACGGTCGAACACAGAGATAACAGAAAGACATAATAGAGACAGAAAGGCATAACAGAGATGCAAAGTCACTACAAAGACGGACAGTCATAACAGAGATGCAAAGTCACTACAAAGACGGACAGTCATAACAGAGATGCAAAGTCACTCACTACAAAGACAGACAGTCATAGCAGAAATGCAAAGTCATAAAAGAGAAAATCATAACAGAGACAAAACTCCATAACAGAAATGCAAAGTCACTACAAAGACAGACAGTCATAACAGAGATGCAAAGTCACTCACTACAAAGACAGACAGTCATAGCAGAAATGCAAAGTCATAAAAGAGAAAATCATAACAGAGACACAAAACCATAACAGAAATGCAAAGTCACTACAAAGACGGACAGTCATAACAGAGATGCAAAGTCACTACAAAGACGGATAGTCATAACAAAGATGCAAAGTCACTACAAAGACAGAGAGTCATAACAGAGATGCAAAGTCACCACACAGACAGAGAGTCATAACAGAGATGCAAAGTCACCACAAAGACAGAGAGTCATAACAGAGATGCAAAGTCACTACAAAGACATAAAGTCATGATAGCGATGCAAAGTCACTACAAAGACAGAGAGTCATATTACAGAGATGCAAATCACTACATATACAAAGACAGAGAGTCATAACTGAGATGCAAAGTCACTACAAAGACAGAGAGTCATAACAGAGATGCAAAGTCACTACAAAGACATAGAGTCATAACAGAGATGCAAAGTCACTACAAAGACGGACAGTCATAACATAAATGTAAAGTCATAAATGAGAAAATCATAGCAGAGACAGGAAGTCATAATAGCGATGCAAAGTCACTACAAAGACAGAGAGTCATAACAGAGATGCAAAGTCACTACAAAGACAGAGAGTCATATCTGAGATGCAAAGTCACTACAAAGACGGACAGTCATAACAGAGATGCAAAGTCACTACAAAGACAGAGAGTCATAACAGAGATGCAAAGTCACTACTAAGACGGACAGTCATAACAGAGATGCAAAGTCACTACTAAGACGGAACAGAGATGCAAAGTCACTACAAAGACGGACAGTCATAACAGAGATGCAAAGTCACTACTAAGACGGAACAGAGATGAAAAGTAACTACAAAGACGGAAAGTCATAACAGAGATGCAAAGTCACTACAAAGACAGATAGTTATAACAGAGATGCAAAGTCACTACAAAGACAGAGTCATAACAGAGATGCAAAGTCACTACAAAGACAGAGAGTCATAACTGAGATGCAAAGTCACTACAAAGACAGACAGTCATAACTGAGATGTAAAGTCACTACAAAGACAGAGAGTCATAACTGAGATGCAAAGTCACTACAAAGACAGACAGTCATAACACAAATGCAAAGTCATAAAAGAGAAATTCACAACAGAGACAGAAAGTCATGTTCAGAGATGCAAAGTCACTACAAAGACAGACATTCATAACACAAATGCAAAGTCATAAAAGAGACAATCATAACCCAGAGACAGAAAGTCATAACAGAGATAGAAAGACAGAACAGAGATGGCCTAGAGAGATATCCTAGTGGACAGAAGAACATAAAAGTCAACGGCACAGACAACACACTGTGTGACAGGCTGACACACTTCCCACATTACGGTTCAGCCTTCTCTCGCACCACACGCACACACGCCCAGCATGTGACCACTCACCAGGGATCCCTCACTCTCCAGGTCGTCCATCAGGATGGAGGAGTAGTGCCTGCCGCGGAAACTCCGGCAGGAACTCATGGAGGACGCCCGCTCCCTCATCTCGGAGAACACGGAGGACTGCCCTCCGGCAGACACCACGGACACTCCACCACCGCCTCCGCCGCTGCCCGAGGCGTGCGTGGGCTCATCGTGGGCCGAGGAGGAGAAGCGCTTCTCCCTGCTCCTGGACCGGGACTCGCTGCCCAGCCTCCTGAAGAAGCGGGACAAGCTCCCCGTCCGCTGGTTGCCTCCCACACCCGCGCCCCCGGAGGAGGCGGACGGGGCAACGTCCGTGGCGGAGGAGGGGGTGGCCTGCGTGGAAGCCGTGATGCCGTGACTGGCGCCTCCGCTGAAGCGTTTCTTCTGACTCTCTCGCTGCATGCGAGGCCCTCCTCCCCCTGCCGCCGCCCCTGCCGTTGAGGGCAAAGAGGGGATCCGGCTGAAAGCCCAGTGGATCAGATTCCGCTGCTCGTCCACCACCTTAGGGTTCAGGAGAAAGGGCGTGGCCCCGCTACAGTTCTTCACGTTCACTTTGGCGCCGTAGCGGAGAAGGGCGCAGCAGCAGTCGGCGTTGAGGAAGGGGTGAGCGCAGGCCAGGTGGAGGGGTGTGCAGGCGTGGCGGTCCCGCACGTGGGGGCTGGCACCATAGCGGAGCAGGAGGCGCACGGCTCGTGCACGGCGCTCCACCACGGCCAGGAATAGCGGCGGAAGAGCCAACAGGTCCTCCCCTCCGGGGCCCGAGGTGTAGGCCGTGGATATATCGAACGCTCCCTCGCAAAGCGCAGCACCGTCACCGTTGTGGTTTTCGCTCTCCGTCTCCGTGATTTCTGGCAGCTGAAGTCGGCTGGCGGAGGGCTGCGTAGCGGCGCCACTGGCACCGGGCCTCGCGATGACGACTGGACCCACCAGCACGCCACCACCGTGACTGTCACGCCGCTCTGTCACACTGTCGCTATCGGGAAAGACCACCACTTTGGGGCTAGGGGGGTGGTGGGGGACTTTACTGACGGAAGCGTGGATGGTGGGGATGGGAGGAGGTTGATGCTGCTGCTGCTGCTGCTGCTGCTGCTGCTGCTGCTGCTGCTGCCCCACTAGGCACGTAATAACGTTGTTGCCGCGGGCTAGGGCTTTGCCCTGAGAGACAACGGGAGCGGGGTGGAGGGGCGAGGAAGGGGAGGAGGGTGGTAAGGGAAGGGCGGTGCTGGCATTGATTGAATCGTGACCCGAACTGGGCGGATTGATGTGACAGCTGCGGTGAGGGAGTGGGTGTGGCGGGCTGGCGGCACTGGTGAGGGCCCAAACATTACCGCTGCTCGCGCCAACCGCTGGCTTATCCGCGTTCCTGACGGCTCTGGGCGAAACGACAGAAGAAGAAGATGATGACGGCGCGCAGTTTATTATTGCTGACGCATCTTTGCTGCCGCTGCTTTCAGCTGACGAGGGGTGTGATGCTATGAACACGGAAGGGACGCACAGAGTTGGCTGTGATTTCTGCGACGCCGAGCGCTGCAGGTCGTTTTTGTGACACGCCGACTGGTAGAAGTGGGCACTGTTGGAGTTGGTGTCTAACAGAAGGGAATCCTCCTCCCCGTTCCCGCCTGCCGTCTTCCCGCGCGAAGGACCGGCCGTGTCTTGCATAACCGCTCCAGAAGGGCGCCGCGTTTGGCCGTGAGGACAGCAGGTGATGACAGAGGGGGTGATGGTGGGGATGTCGGGGTGAGGGGTGAGGGTGGTCATGAGGGTGATGGTGGGGGGTATGGTCGGGGAACAGGATTTGGATCGAGTCCTGGCCATGCCGGCAGCCGCCGAGATGATGCCGCTGTGCTGACTGCTGCTGCTGAGCCGCGACCTGCCGTCCCACGACAAGGAATCGTGCTGGCGGTGCTTCTGCTGCTGCTGCTGTTGCTGCTGCTGGAAGTACATCTGCCGTTTGAAGTGCAGCTGTTGCAGCTGCTGCATCAGCAGTTCGGGCTGGATGCTGGACAGCCGCCGGCGTTTTCTGGTGGCGCTGGTGAAGTTGACGTGGCCTGACGGCTCGTTGGGGTCCACTCCGAACCTCAGCAGCAGCTTGAGCACGTCGTCCGCCCCGTGCTGAACGGCCAGGTGCAGCGAGGTCCTGAAAATGCTGGGGGCGTCGCTCTCCGTGTTGATGCTCTCTCTCCGGTCCAGGGAATCGATGAGCGTCTGGCTCTTCAGCAGCAGGATCTCCACGTCCTGGCTGGCGTGGCTCTGGCGGCGGCTCCGGGAGTCGCAGGACGACTTGTCCAGAATGCTGGCGCCCAGGTCCACCGGGAACTTGCCGTGGTGGACGTGCAGGAACTTCTTCACTGCCGCGACGTCGTTGTCCCGGATCGCCCTCTCCAGCTGCTCGCACTCCCCCGTCAGGTCAAAGATGGAGGAGGAGGTGCTGCTAACCCGCCGCCACAGCTCTGGGAACACCGTAAACAGAACGTGTGCCTCCTAACTGGGAGATCATTTCACAATAATATCTGCATTGTTAAACATTCGTGACTTTCCTGGTGTTGCACTGCCTCCGGACATTGCCTCCAGGATCGTTCCCACCATCTTTATATCTACTAATGTCCCATATGTGTCTGTTTCAGACCGGAGGACGTTAAACAGATTTTTCTTCCGGGAGATCATTTCTTCTCCTTCTTCTTCTTCTTCTTCTGCGTTCCCAGGCCATATGGCCATAATGGGTAAGGAACGTATGTGTCCAGTTTTCAGTTTTGACTGGTCCCCCCGCTGCGTACAGCCGACACATTCCCATTTCGGAGGAGCTCAAAGGAGAATATTAATTTTATTTGGAAGATTTTTTTTAAGGCAGGAGAATGGGCCAATAAGTCAGGAAGATCTGTAGATTATAGAAAGCAAAGGGAAAAGGCAGATTCAAAGATTTCAGTTTTATGAAAATAATCCTAGGCTGATTTCTAACCCTATCCCTTTCCCAAACTTTTTCAGAATGTTGCTTCTCAGTGAAACTTTAACATTGCGAAAATGTGTGACTAAAACTATGCATATACTTTGCCCGACCAAGTTAATGTCACCAAAAAACAAACAAAAAACAACAACCGTTCATTCAGTGGTTACTTATTATTACTATTTAATTCCTTGATCTATTTATTATTTGTCTGTCTGTTTAAAATTGTGTTTTAATATGCAAAATGTATGGAAAAATGTTAAATAAAAATAAAAAGTCCTTGCCCCCAAAAAAGAAGTTAATGTCACCAAGATTATCCCACATAATACACACACAACAAACAACAACTTTCTTTTTAGAACGTATGTCACAACATAAAGTGGTTAAAGTTATTGAGGAGAAGAAAAGACATTAATGGTTGCAGGGTTACAGCACTATTAATAATTAGGTTTAGATTATACTCAATCACAATATTATTAGTGGAAAGTACAGTATTCTTGCACCGTGTTTCGGTTTATCTGCTGAACTTCGGATTTGGGTAGAAAGGGACAGAAACGAGTGAGGCTATTCTCGCGGACACAATGATCTACAATAAGCCTAGGGTCTTCCATAACCATATATATTCATGATCGTCATGTCGCAACCTACTCAGATCCTGAATTTGGAGCCGCCAGTAGCAAACATCCGCCAAGGAAGACTCACACAACACCGACATTTCCTTCCTTCATGTCCGAGCTGTATCTCATGAACCGGTGGTGTAGAATGGCTTCAGATGTCGCGTGGTAATGCAGCATGGCGAGTAATGCAATAAATACCAACAACACAGGGTCGTTTTAGACAAATGTACACACAAGGACAAAATCCGCGAGAGGACTTAACAGACATTATTTTTTGTGAGTGTGCACATGCCCCTTATTCAAAAAGGCAGACTGCACAACTGACCCACATCGTTACATAAAACACATAACTCGCAAACAAAACCATACATACCCGGTACCCCCCCAAAATAATTATACCCCAAATGAGAACTCGGACTAATCTACAAACATCGATGGCTTAGAGTCATAACGAACTATCTCCAAGTAGTCCATTGCCTGAGTATGGAATCGATTGCGGTAACTATCAACTTGTGTTGTTGTGAAGACGGAAGAACATAGGTAAGCATCATAATCCCTACTTTATAATGATTATTTTCAGTCTTTTTTTTTTTAATACAAGTTATTAGTTTTCGCAATACGTTCAATTATAAATCAATGGGACTATCTGGATATTTTTATTTCTTTTCTTTTTTTTGGATGGCACCCTACCTAGCCAAGAAAGTTTAAAAGTCTTTTTTAAAAAATGTGGAAACGAATATAAAATGCTTTTATAAAAAAATATTGTCTCCTGATCAACTAAAAAAGAACGAAGAGTACTCGTTTCATGATTCAGAAAGTTCTGAGAGACAGACAGACTGACATATAACAACAGAACAATAAGGGTGTGGTGAGGTGCGGTGGGGTGGCCTGGGGTATGGTGGGGTGGGGTGGTGGTTAAAGGACTAGTCACCCCCAAAAAACTGTGTCAGTGGCATCAACTATTTATAACTATAAGCCCGCGTTTATCTGTTTATGACGGGCGACAATACTTATTAGAGCCCGAACATAGGTTTGCCATTTGCCGGGTAGCTCCCTTTTAGGGGGGGGCGGGGGCGTGGGCGGGGGGGGGGGGGTGGGTGGTGGTGGTGGTGGTAGTTAAAGCTTACAGCTCGGGGAAATATGGGTCCTGGACAAGCTAGACTGATGTCCCGTCACGATGAGACCCGCGTTTAGACACCACGGAAATTGGAGCTTGGGGAGTAAG
>CM065683.1:24683104-24693104 GCA_017654935.2 Phymorhynchus buccinoides
CTTTTTGTTTACATACAGAGGCATGACAATCGACTCACACCAATTCTTAGGAAAAATACCATTATCAAACAAAGCATTTAAAAAAAAAAGTCCCAAAGAAATTTAATATACGATGACAATCAGCATCATTTTTTTAACAACTCCCCAATAACCCCATCAATACCAGCTGATTTCGGAGACTGAACGCTAGTCATTCCTCGGCCAAAATGTGCCATTATACTTACCTGGGTAAAAGGACAGATTTCGTCTGGAATACTGGGGATTCCTCTGTGACATGCACTATAATAATATCATGGCCTCATACCATTAGGAAGTCCCAAAATTAAGAACATATTACGAGGGATGAATGCCAGAACTGCCCACCTGTGCTCTTTATTCCTTTTGAGATAGACCGTTCTGGCAGGCACCCCTCGAAGGTCACTGGATACCAGACCCTCACCTGATGCCTTTCAGTGACATGAGTGTTAAAATCACTGTGGTGCCAAGAGGCGACAGTGGCAATGACAGGGTTAAAATATAAGGACTCATGTTCCAACACACCATCTGTTTCAATATCATCATTGGTTGCAAACACATCTCTCTAGTAGCTCTTTAAAATGTTTATACCAGTCTTCGATTGAAATACTATTAGAAGGTTGTTTTCTTGTGGGGAGAAATGTTGTGAATAGTGTTCCAGAAGCACTTTTGATCGCAGAGAGCAGGTATTTGGTCTTGCGAATGTATCACGTTCATCACCATGTTTTATGTTCGCACACTTGCAACTTCAGTTATACGGTTATCCAGCCGTGGCATAGTCTGTACCGCATGAATCTGAGTAAAATAACAATGTCTACATGAATCTGACGAAATCCTGCTCGTTTCGTTCACGACAATTATTCATTCAGACCTACGCGAATCTAACGAAATAGCAAAATTACAAACGAATTGATCATCAGATTCTTGAACAAGGAGATCTGCATGAACATAGCGAAGTAATCAAGTAGGATTTTAACAGAGTCATGTAGTCTGTAGCATTTAATCAAATCCATGCCTCACATAATTATGTCGACACAGTTGCATAACCGTACAACTGAAACCGAATGTGTGGAGCACGGATTTTTGTGGAGTAGTGAACTATGGATCTGTTTCCATTAAGCTGTATCGACATACCAAAACCGTCTCGTATCGATTCCTCTTCACATAATTGCGACCCAGCACCACGAAAGGGACATTACATCGCTGAGCTAGTTTCTCACAACAGGCTTGTAAAGTCAAAAATCTCATTTTGGGGGTCAATTTTGAGGTATGGGTATTTTCGTGTTCTCTAACATCTTACCTTTCATATTTATAAAGGACAATCTTTGATATTGTTTCTAAGTGGTCTTATTAAGTGTTTTTAAAACGAGTAAGTCAATGCATTTTCTTCAGCCAGGCTAGAGTTTAGATGGAGTTTTCTCAAAATGGCCGGAACCACTCACCCTAGGGGAAGACGGGGTAAAAAGCGCATGGGCGGGTAAGAAGCCCACCCCAATATATGTCATGAATTGAAGCAAATTTCAGTCACGTTTTGGTCTCATGGGAAAATTTGAATTAATTTTTCTTTATTTCATGAGATATTGGGGTGGGCTTCTTAATACCCGCCCATGCGCTTTTTGAACGCACCCGTCTTCCGCCCTAACTAACTTTAAATGCTCATAAACTTTGGAACGGAAAAAGATGCAAGAACGGTTCTTGTATCATAAGAAAGAGAATTATCTGAAGTTTTCAAACGTATGATTTTTCCCCTCGGAATGGTCGAGTTTTGTACTTTAAAATGTTCCCTTTTTCGTGGTGGCTGGGTCACAATTAACCATCGGGGTATAGCACTGTTTCATAATTCGGTCTGTTGGGGTTATCTTTCCCTACTGTCTCGTCTTGAAATCGGTTTGGGGTAGTTCCGGTTCAAAATTAGAATTTAAAAAATGGAAGTTACCTACCTTCAACAACAACTATGTTTTGTTCTTGTCTTCAAGTCTTAGGGTATTAATGTGGTCGTATCAAGTAAACAAATAAGAACATAACTGTTTATAGTCAACGAATGTAAACACTTTAAGAAAGAAACAGGAAACAGGACTTAATATTATTAAATCTCCAAACTGATAACTGAGCAATTAAACACCCCTCTATTTCAATTACGGAGCAGCCATGCCGTGTTGACAGCATTTCCTAACCGGAACTAAGTGTCCTAACGGGCACACAACTCGTCTGTTACTTCCGTTTTCATTTCTAAACAGTGATATAAGCTTCGCTTGTTGTTGCTTCAGTCTGTTGTGTTTGTAGCTGAAGAATGACTCGTTTAACCCAGATCAGGGCCGTGGGTCGGGGGGTGGCGGAGGATCAGGGAAGATGCGGATGTCGCCTTGTCCCGGGGCTGGGGGTGGATTGGCAGTATCCATGGACAGTTTGGGCGGTTCACCTGGAATTGATCAATAAACCTGTACTGTGTCACTGTGGGTGGGTGTTTTGACAGGATAGAGTTGATCAATAAAGCTGGACTGTGTCACTGTGGGTGGGTGTTTTGACAGGATAGAATTGATCAATAAAGCTGGACTGTGTCACTGTGGGTGGGTGTTTTGACAGGATAGAGTTGATCAATAAAGCTGTACTGTGTCACTGTGGGTGGGTGTTTTGACAGGATAGAGTTGATCAATAAAGCTGGACTGTGTCACTGTGGGTGGGTATTTTGACAGGATAGAGTTGATCAATAAAGCTGTACTGTGTCACTGTGGGTGGGTGTTTTGACAGGATAGAATTGATCAATAAACCTGGACTGTGTCACTGTGGGTGGGTGTTTTGACAGGATAGAGTTGATCAATAAAGCTGGACTGTGTCACTGTGGGTGGGTGTTTTGACAGGATAGAATTGATCAATAAACCTGGACTGTGTCACTGTGGGTGGGTGTTTTGACAGGATAGAGTTGATCAATAAACCTGGACTGTGTCACTGTGGGTGGGTGTTTTGACAGGATAGAGTTGATCAATAAACCTGTACTGTGTCACTGTGGGTGGGTGTTTTGACAGGATAGAATTGATCAATAAAGTCTGGACTGTGTCACTGTGGGTGGGTGTTTTGACAGGATAGAGTTGATCAATAAAGCTGTACTGTGTCACTGTGGGTGGGTGTTTTGACAGGATAGAATTGATCAATAAACCTGGACTGTGTCACTGTGGGTGGGTGTTTTGACAGGATAGAGTTGATCAATAAAGCTGGACTGTGTCACTGTGGGTGGGTGTTTTGACAGGATAGAATTGATCAATAAAGCTGGACTGTGTCACTGTGGGTGGGTGTTTTGACAGGATAGAATTGATCAATAAACCTGGACTGTGTCACTGTGGGTGGGTGTTTTGACAGGATAGAGTTGATCAATAAACCTGGACTGTGTCACTGTGGGTGGGTGTTTTGACAGGATAGAGACGCCTTTTGGTTAATGTGGATAAACAAGTTTTGACAGTGTGTAATGATACTCCTTCTGGCTAGTGCAGCTTTTAGAGGTATCCCTAAAGCTTAAAAGGGCCAGTCACACGTTCACTAAAATCGTACGACTGTAGGATACGATTAGATCACATGGTCTTGATTAACAAAACAAAATAACGTGACTCGCGCTTGGAGATCGCGTGATCGAATAGTCACGTATAGTCGTGCGACAGAGCTCACAATGTGGCTCTCCCTTAACGAGAACACAAGCACTTGTTAAATCCCTTGAAACTCTCTCTGTGTTCGTTTGTTTTTTGATACTCAAAAAATAGTGATCCGTTTGTAGTATTCTTCTTTCTCTTTCTATCTGTCCCTCTCTTCTGGGCCGAATACATATTGGCGTTGCTACAGCCAGAAAGGCTCATTCCGATTCCCAATCTCTCTATCTCTCTCAGCCTCACCCCTCTCTTGTTCATTTAGAATTAATCGCATTTTGTTACAGACCAGAAGTTTGTCAGTATATTCCGTGAACCGCTGTAAAAAAAACGTGTGAGTTCAAATGACCATTAGGGACAAACATGTCTTTTTTTCTCTTCTCTCTCCATCAGGTGAGGTGGGTCTCTAGGACTTAAACCCTTTCACTCTCAAAGTCGCATTTTAGCACCACAGTCATTTAACACACACTGTCACTGAAAGGCATCAAATTGGGGTCTGTTATCCAAAGACCCTACACACTTACTCTTGGGATAGTAAGGATAGACCTTATTTTATATCTGTCACTTAAGAATCCACAATACTGGCATTTGGGGCGTTTCTACAAGGACTAATGATTGGAAATTACGCCTGAATCTATGGCTGGCGGTGAAAGTCATAATGTATGCTAAACTGACCCCTTTTAGAGATACACTTACCAGAGGTGGGGGGATAAAACCGGTTGGAACCAAAACACCGGTGCTAAACACACACACGCACGCACAGGCACGACAACAAATACCGGTTCACAGTTGCTGTGAACCGGTTTTTTTTTAACTGCAAACTAAAAGTAAGTTTACACCTTAGAATAACGCATTCTTTTCGAAGAACAACACTGATTCTCAGGCGCAGATTTGGTGTTGAATGTAAACCAAGAGTAGCTGTTTCTAGTTTTGTGGTGGTGTATGGCTTTACTTTGACTGAGTCTTGAGTTGAGTTGCATTGTGTGTGTCATATTCATAAGTTGTGTGTGTGAGTGTGTGTTACTGTCTTGTGGCGGAGGTCTGCGATCTCACTGCACACCTTTGGGTGATGTGTGATCAAGAATCTGTGTGTGTCTTCTTCTTCTGTCTGTCTTCTTTAGTCCCTTGATCTGTGCCTCGGGCGGCTGTGAATATTCTGAAAAAATAAATATGGTTTGCATAGGTGCGCACGGATTTAGTGATTTGAATACTGGTTTAAAAACGCCGGTTCAGTAACACCGGTTCCAAAGAGGGAAAACCGGTTCCAAAAATATTCATGAATTTTGAACCGGTTCTCAACTCTAATTCTTACTACTCTAGAGGGCGAATCATACAAATTACCATATAGGGATACTTCTCCTTTGGTAGAATGTTAGATGTTACGAACAATTTGAAAGGCACGTCATTATTTTGCAGGATAATCTTCTATCTTAGAGGATGACACACTCGCTGTTCGACGACGTGTCCCTTCACCTTTTGACCCATATAGATTCAGAAGTCCGTTTGAACCCCGACACCAAAGCACGAAAGGTGTCTAATATACCAGCAGTGAGCCAAAGGACAAGCAGTAAACAGAATGTCGTGTGGGTGTGGGGGTGGGGGGAGGAGGGGGTGGGGGTCTATTTCTAGGGAGAGAAGAAGTTTCAGTCGTCTGTTATCGATTCCTCTTCGTTGATAGGACTGCCGCCAGACCTATAGGTCAAAATAAACTCTGATTGAGAGGGGGCGGGGGGGGGCTACACACTGCAGTCACATCTTCCAGAGTTGTCTTACACTGTCACACTCCGTGACCAACTTTGGTCAGCCACTATCACCTTCACACATCATGATCACAGCCACGAACCTGCTGTCATGAAAACTGTCTGTTTTTTAGGCCTGAAACTGACATCCCAATGGGACCTTCTGATATACAGATCTCGATAATGGAAATCTGAGTTGGTTAGTGCTCTCCCGAATCTTTCTCGGGATACAGATATTCTGCTGATGGTAGCTTAGGGGCTCTCTCTAGGCTTCCTTCTTCAATTCTTAAGGCAAACAACCTGATCTGTTTGAGTTTCTTTCTGAAAGAAGAACGAGAGAGAGAGAGAGAGAGTAGAGAGAGAGAGAGAGATTTAGAGAGAGAAGAGAGAGACTCTAGAGAGACAGTGACAGACTTCGGGGATGTTCAGGGAAGCAAGGATCAGAGATAGAGGAGAGAGAGAGATCTTTTCTCTTTCTTTTCTGAGAGACGATGAGAGAGAGAGGAGTCATTGCTGAGAGAGAGAGAGAGAGGGAGAGAGAGAGAGAGAGAGAAGAGAGAGAGAGGAGTTTCTGATAGAGAGAGAGTCAGAGAGACAAGGAGAGAGAGAGAGAGAGAAGAGAGACAAGAGAAGAGAGAGAGAGAGAGTGACAGATAGAGGGAGAGTCAAAGAGACAAGGAGAGAGAGAGAGAGAGAGAGAGAGAGAGAGAGAGAGAGAGAGAGAGAGAGAGAGAGAGAGAGAGAGAGAGAGATAGAGAGAGAGAGAGAGACAGAAGAGAGAGAGAGAGAGAGAGAGAGAGAGAGAGAGAGAGAGAGAGAGAGAGAGAGGACAGTGACAGATAGAGGGAGAGTCAGAGAGAGAAGAGAGAGAGAGAGAGAGAGAGAGAGACAGAGACAGAGAGAAGAGAGAGAGAGCTGAGAGAAAAGAGAGACAGAGAGACAGACAGAGAGGGGTCTAAACCGTGACCTACCTTCAACCTGTGTAATCCGCTGGCTGTGGAATACTGGCATTGTATTGCTGTGGAAGTTCTCTACTGGGTCTTCTTGCTTTTCCGTGCAACTGATAATAGACGTTATATTAAGATGGTGGGATTACGTTAACTCATTCGCAATGCCCGGAGGCAATTTAAAAAACCCTTCACAAAATCACTCCAGCCGTGCACGCAAACAAAACATGGGTACTAAATAAAAAGAGAAATGAAAAAAGATTAGGGTTTTCTTTCAGGTTTAAACATAGGGTGGCCTACAACCTAGCACTAGCCACTCACTCACTGTGTGAGAGCGAGAGAGAGAGAGAGAGAGAGAGAGAGAGAGAGAGAAGAGAGAGAGAGAGAGAGAGAGAGAGAGACGAGAGAGAGAGAGAGAGAGAGAGAGAGAGAGAGTGACAGACAGAGGGGAGTCAGAGAGACAAGAGAGAGAGAGAGAGAGTGACAGATAGAGGGGAGTCAGAGAGACAAGGAGAGAGAGAGAGAGAAGAAGAGAGAGAGAGAGAGAGAGAGAGAGAGAGAGAGACAGAGAGAGAGGAGAGAGATAGACAAGGAGAGAGAGTGAGAGAGAGAGAGAGTCAAGAGACAAGGAGAGACAGAGAGAGAGACAGACAGAGGGAGAGTCAGAGAGACAAGAGAGAGAGAGATTGAGAGATAGAGAGAGAGAGAGTGAGAGACAGAGGGGAGTCAGAGAGACAAGGAGAGAGAAGAGAGAGGGAGAGAGAGAGTGAGAGACAGTGGTTGACAGAGAAGTCAGGGAGAGAAGTAGAGAGACGGAGAGTAGAGCAGAGAGAGATAGAGACAGTGCCATGTCGAATCATGGAGTCATACATCCATTTAACTAAGTTAAAAGTTATATAGAGACCACCTGCATAGCCGATGCATGGTTCATTCACCGGTCACATAGTCCCAGTAAGCTAAGCAGAAGAAGAAGAAGCAGAAAAAAAGCAACAAAAACCAAACATACAACACTCTCTCTCTCTCGCTCTTCCCTCTCTCTCTCTCTCTCTCACCCTCCATCCCTCTCATCTCTCTATACTCTTTCTCTCTCTTTCTCTCTCTCCTCTCCCTCTCTCTCCTCTCTCTCTCCTCTCTCCCCCCTCTCTCTCACGCACACACACACCACCCCCCCCCCCACACACACACATAACATACCCCCCCACCCCCCACCCACCCCCACCCCAACACACATGAACCACTTAAAACATTCGTGCTTGGCAAGCAGGATAGGACTCATCTCGGCTACTTCATACTGACACACTGGCAACGAGCACATCAAGATATTTTGGTATTTTGGTATATTCTAGTCACAAAGACTTGTCTTTGTAGTAATTCGGGTTGCTCCCCACCTGAGAGCGCGTCGATAATTATGTTTCTTATGAAGGCAGGATCGTGTTCTCCTAAAAAAACCAATGCATTTTATGGCACGAACAAGAACTGATTGACAAAGTAACGGGCAAGTGAAAATAGGGTTTTACGCCCTCTTCGGCCTTTCGGCCATGTGGGGCATTTGTAAATACAAAGATGGTGGGAACAATGCTGGAGGCAATGCCCGGAGGCAGTGCTAAACCAGTAAAGTCCCGATTTAAAAAAATAAATAATACAGATATGTGTAGCAGTAACCACGCCTCGGTTAAACCTCATCGGCTATGGTAGTACCACCACAATAATTATGTACATAATAACTTTTTAACCCTTTCACCGCCAAAGTCGCATTTTAGCACCAGTGATTCAAGACCTATGTCATTAAAATGCATCAAATTGGGGTCTATTATCCAAAGACCCTATTGTCTTAGTTTTATGAAGTAAGGATATACCTTATTTTATATATGTCACAGAAAAATCCCCAATATTGCAGATGGATTGTGTTCTCTACCCAGGTCAATTTAATGGACATTTTTGGCTGAAATATGGCTGGCGGTGAAAGGGTTAAGAGTGAAGCAACGGGCACCGGGGTAGGCAGCAGTCATAAACAAGCCGGTCGAATCATGGAGTCATACATCCATTTAACTAAGTTAAAAGTTATATAGAGACCACCTGCATAGCCGATGCATGGTTCATTCACCGGTCACATAGTCCCAGTAAGCTAAGCAGAAGAAGAAGAAGCAGAAAAAAAGCAACAAAAACCAAACATACAAACACTCTCTCTCTCTCTCTCTCTCTCTCTCTCTCTCTCTCTCTCTCTCTCTCTCTCTCTCTCTCTCTCTCTCTCTCTCTCTCTCTCTCTCTCTCCCCCCTCTCTCTCACGCCACACGCACACGCACCCCCCCCCCACACACACACATACCCCCCACCCCACCCCACCCCACACACACATGAACAACTTAAAAACAAACGTGCTTGGCAAGCAGGACTCATCTCGAGCTACTTCAAATACTGACACACTGCAACGATGCACATAAGATGATTTGGTATTTTTGGTTCTTTAGTCACAGAAGCGTCTCTGTGAAAATCGGGTTGCTCCCACCTGGAGAGCGCGTCGCAGCCAGAGGCACGCCACCCCTTTTTTTCGCATGCGATGTTTGTGTGACTGATGAGGAAGGAAAAGGGGGTGGGGGGTACATTGAGGGTCTGATACCGTTGATTAAAACAAACAAAGATTGGAATTGTCACCCACAAAAGCACGTTTTCCGTGGGGGTACTATTATGTAACATTTCAGTAGATAATAGACACATTCTACAAGTGCTTTAACCCTTTCATCGCCAAAGTCGCATGTTAGCACCACCGTGATTTAACACCTATGTCACTAAAAGGCATCAAATTGGGGTCTATTATCCAAAGACCCTATTGTTTTAGTTTTGGGAAGTAAGGATAGACCTTACTTTACATATGTCACAGAAGAATCCCCAATACTGCAGATGGATTTTGTTCTCTACCCAGGTAATTTAATGGAGATGTTTGGCTGAAATATGACTGGCGGTGCAAAGGGTTAAAGCGAACAGGTCAATGTATTTTCTTCAGCCGGGCTAGAATTTATACTTCTTTTTTTTCTTTTCAAAATGGCCAACATTAACCCTTTCACCGCCAATGTCGCATTTTAGCACCACAATGGTTTAACACCCATGGCATCAAATCAGGGCCTGGTATCCCCAAACCCTATTTTTTTTTAATTTTGAGAGGTAAGGATAGGCCTAATGCTATATATGTGACAGAGAAATTCGCAATATTGAAGATGTTCTTTCCTCTACCCAGTTAACTTTAATGGGGGGGTTTGTGGCGGCGAAAGGGTTAAATGCACATAACTCAAGAATGGCAAAATATACAATATTGGTTCTCGCATCATTAGCAAGAGCGTTGTCCGAAGTTGTCAAAAGGATAGTTTTATAAGAATGGTCAATTTGACACTTAATGTCCCTTTCGTGGTGCTGGGTCACAATTTGGATTTACAATCATGTTGGTGGGCAAAAGCATATGCCATCAGCACCTTTTCCCCACACCGATGCCCATTGCCCAGGCAGGCCGGGTTTATCTACGCACACTGGACAAGCCTGCCCAGAGGCTTGGCTGGGTAGCTCTCAGCTGATCAGCTATTTTCAATTGAAAATGGCATGCTTTGAGAAGCTACCCATTTTATTTCCCCAGAGAGAAAAAATGTCAGGGTAACCCTTGTTTTGCGTGGCTAACCCT
>CM065683.1:24698104-24700604 GCA_017654935.2 Phymorhynchus buccinoides
TATGTCTGTGTCTGTGCGTATATGTTTGCGTGTGCCTGTGTGCGTACAATCAAAGGCGAATGTCCTAGTAAACAATTTATTATCATCAAGAGAAATCACCATGTGGTCTCATTACAATGCATAGATAGCATAAAAACGCGACATTTCCAAACATGAAAAACGAAAACAGAATCAAGTAAAAACAAATGGATCGCCGAGCGGCAGATAAGTTCCCGAGCGGGCGAACTTGGGCACATAACAGCAGCATGACGCACCTGCGCTCCAGTGACAAGAAACTGGGCAATTACCCCCCCCCCCCCACCCCCCCCAAACAAAAAGAACCTTAATAAACACCCTTACACACTAGAGATACTAGCTATAAGTCGTGCGTGGGGGGTCTTTAACACAGAGATATGTCTGCCGCTCGGAAACATGTAAACCCTACATGGCACATTTTGTGCTACAATGTTTTTACTCGTAGTATTAAGCTGGAGACAGACTATATGCGACTGCCTCATATGACTCGATCAGGTCGTGACGTAGACCAAATTTTGTTTCCCGCACAGAAGAGGTCACAAGCCATCTGACTCGATCAGACACGATCAGTGAAATTTAGAACCTGCCCTATTCGGCCCTGTCACCTGACTGGGCCCGACTGAGTCAGACTGATAGAGCATGCAGCATGGTATGCAAATGAGGTGAAACGTCACGACCTGATCGAGTCACATGAGGCAGTCACATAGTCTGTCGCCGGCGTTACACCCTGTCCTTCACTGGGATGTGCATCCTTAATCAGTGAGCTGTAGGCCTACACCCTTAACTCGGAGACATGTCTGCCCCTCGGCGACATTTAAATCCTACGTGGCATAATTTGTACTGCAATGTCTTTTACTCTTATTTTTACACCCACACACAAAATGTGGAGTGATTCTATGCAATATTTCACGAGATATATTGAAGGGATTCTATCTTCTAGTTCACAAGATACAGCTCAGACTAGAAATATATACCGCAAAGAAGGATATTTCGCTTCCAAGGTCAGCCTTAAAGGTCAAGGTCAGCACGCCAATAATTTATGCTCGGATGTCTTCTGGTCTACCTCATACACCACAACACACAATCTGAAAAAAAAATTAAGCTTGGGGAATTTGTATGTGGGTCACAGCTACCCAGAAAAAAACAAGGGACTTAATCGTGATCTTTAATCTTTAAAGACACACTGACCCACCACGATTAAGTCCCTTGTGGTTTTTTTGGGTAGCTGTGACCCACATACACATGTCCCCCAACTTCAAATTGAGGCTGCTCTGAAATATTTCGTTTTCAATTTGGGGGCACTTGCATGGGAGTCAAACCTGGTCAAAACAAGATTTATCGCCAGCTTTAAGAGGGGAAACCCGTGAAACCCGTGATTTTGACACGTGATCTGGTGGGTCTTTAAAGACCCAGTGACGCACCACGATTAAGTCCCTTGTTTTTTTGTTTCTGGGTTGCTGTGACCCACATGCAAATTCCCCTAACTTGAAATTGAGGCTGGTCTTTAAACTGATGTTTCGGTTTGAATTTGGGGCCATTTATATGGGAGTCAGACTTGGTCAAAACAAGATTTCTTTCCAGTTATAAAAGGGAAAACCCGCGAAACCCGTGATTTTGACAGGTGAACGAAAATCTTTTTTAACGTCCTCCGGTCTGGAACAGACACATATGGGACATTATTATACAATAAAGATGGTGGGAACGATCCTGGGGGCAATGCCCGGAGGCAGTGCAACACCAGGAAAGTCCCGAGTTTCTAGCAATAACAGATGTGTAAACCGTAGCTTTTGACACGTGATCTGGTGGGTCTTTAAAGGGTAGCGCAGTGGAGGGCCATGTCCCATCGTTGTAATGCCATTAACGAGTCTCTAGCTCTTGACTTTGAATAAACAAGGGACTTTATGTAACACCCCACCCCATCCCACCCCTCCCTTTCCTGCAGGCAGGGTCATTTTCATTAGCGTTCATTAATTTTCATTAGCGTCAACCCAACCAATACTGAATACGTCAATCTTTCGTAGGAAGGGGAAAAAAACCAACACTAATGACAAATGAACGTCTGAGCACCCTTGCTGGTAAACAGTAGACCTTACGCAAGTAATTTTTTTGTTTTTTTGCGGGCGTTAATTTACCCAATAGCAACAACAACAAGGTAGAAGCCATAACAAATGACAGTAAATTGGCCTAACTATAAAAAATAGCTAGTTTTTTTTATAAAGATGAAGACCCATTTTAGCACAGACACACACACACACACACACACACACACACACACACACACACACACACACACACACACACACACACACATATATATATATATATGTGTATATATGTATAGCATGAAAGAAAAATCTCAGTGAATAGCCAGCTCCGTACCCCTACTCTGAAGGACTGAAAAGTTAGTGCATTTGAAATGCAGAATAGTTTGCTTTGATAAAGCTTTTCTGTGTCCAATGTCTTTATTTGTGAACCTCAGAAACAA
>CM065683.1:24705604-24708104 GCA_017654935.2 Phymorhynchus buccinoides
ACCTATCCAGCATCGATGACAGAGAGCTCAGGGACACGGAATTCTGCTTAAAGTCCTCCGGTCTGGAACAGACACATATGGGCCTACGGGACATTAGTAGATACAAAGATGGTGGGAACGATCCTCGAGGCAATGCCCGGAAGCAGCGCAACATCAGGAAAGTCCCGCTGTTTTAACACTACAGATACGTTTGTTGAAGTTATGGTTTTTTTTTTGCTCAGGAACACAACCACCGCAACTGGTTATACACCCAATCACACATATAAATTTACGTCCTCGCTACGTCCTACACACGATCAGCAGAGCGTGGCAAGAACGAGACTGATCGCAGCAAAGTTGTGACGTAGCGTACTGTGTAGTCGGGCATAACGTATTTAAAGATACACTGACGCACCACGATTAAATCCCTTAGTTTTTTTCTGGGTAGCTGTGACCCACATAGAAATGACCCCATGTTCAACGTGAGGCTGATCTTTAAAATGATGTTTCGGTTTGAATTTGGGGGCATTTGTATGGCAGTGAGACCTGGTCAAAGCACGATTTATGTCCAGCTATAAGAGGGAAAACCCGTGGAACCCGTGATTTTGACACGTGATCTGGTGGGTCTTATAGAGCGTGGTAGGAACGTGGAGAAGAGCGTGGTAGACTGCGTTCTGGCTACGCTCATTTTGAACATGCTCAAGCCACACGTAGAGAGGACGAGATGGACAAGAAAGCGTGACTGGATCCTAGTGAGAACGTTGAGAACGTGGACAACGTAGTGGCAGCGTGGTGAGTGCATGGATGGCCGATATAGTGGTGACAGAGTAGAGTACCATATACTGCGAACGCATTGATAGCGTAGGGTCCGTGCCAAGAACACGGCTCGATCTACTTTTAAAAAACCCTTTCACAACCCTTTCACCGCCAGCCATCTTTGAGCCAACAATTTCCATTAAACTTCCTTGGCTACAGAAAAGATTTCGTCTGCAATATTGTGGGGAAATGTAGGGAAGGGGGGGGGGGGGGGCACATTTTGACCTTTACCGATTGTGGGATTTCTCTGTGATACATTTAGAATAGGGTCAATCCTTACTACCCAAATTTAGGGACACAATATCGACCCTGAATAACAGACCCTGATTTCAAGACTTTTAATGACATTGGCCATGGGTGTTAAATCATTGTGGTGCAAAAATGCGACATTGGCGGTGAAAGGGTTACAAAAAAAACAAGCGCGGTATCGCAATAGTTTGTGGCACGCTGTCTATTTTTACCACTCCAATCATGAGTCACCTCCCCTGGCTTTTCAATAATTTTAATCTGTAAACCAGAATGTTATCTCTGCACCATTTCGTAACTTTTTATATCTTTTGGAAAACGTTTAAAACTATTTATCCTACTTATACTCATCGAACGAAGCACCGCATACTCGTCGTGTCTGTTGCAGTGTCTGTATTACGTATGTTTATTATTTTGTACGCTTTAAAATACATCATTTTAAAGAGCAGCCTCAATTTGAAGTGCAGCCTCGATTTGAAGTGCGACAATTTTGTAGCCTCGATTTGAAGTGCGACAATTTTGGACCGACAGACCGACCGACAGACAGACCGACAGACCGACAAAGTGAGTTATAGGTTTGTGGCTTGAGCCACAAACAACAATGTGGGTCTCCACTCCTCAGATCGTAGTGAGGTCGCGGTTGCTGTCACAGTTGAGGGGGATTTCCGCGACCTCGCCACGTTCTTATAAATTTAGCTGCGCAGTAAGGACGCATAGTGAGGGAGCTTCATCGTGTGTAATGGTGCGCGGGGCCTTACTGGCAACGCTGCTATTTCTTCTTCGCCTCAGGCAGCCAACTTCATCAGGCTGAAGATTCTGCTGCACCCCCATCCTCACTAGTTCGCTTGCTTGGCCTCAGCCTTTGCATGACCTCTCACGATTGGCCACTGCAACTAGGGTTATTAACGCCCTTGACGGCAAGAGTTAAGCCCTCGTTGATCAGTATCCAAAAGGGCATTCACTCTTGCAAATGACAGCCATAAAGCGAAGTCAAATAGGGGGCTATGTTCACTTTTATGCCCGTCTGCTGGCGTCAAGAACGATAATTGGTAACAGAAAAGAACATAGCGATTGCTTTTTCAGTCAACAGATTAACGTTCTTGACCGGGTTGACGGGCATAAATGTGAATATAGCCAAATAGGGTTATTAGCGATAGTTATCCCCTTGTTTGGTCAGTACTCAACCCACTCTTCCCCCACCCACCAAGGGCATTCACTCTTGCAAAAGGTGTTCTTCGCAGTGGCCAATAGATACTACATCTTGTGTGCCCTTTTGTACCCATATACAGAATCATGATTTCTCCTATTCCCATTGCGCCACCAACGTTTACATGAGTGACCTTGTCGCCATGTCTCGTTTCGCCCCGTTCCTATTTCCCCCTAGTTAGTTAGTCTTTTATAGTACTGTCAATTACAGCTCCGGTCATCTCAGGATGTCACAGCGTAAAGCTCAAACCAC
>CM065683.1:24720604-24730604 GCA_017654935.2 Phymorhynchus buccinoides
GGCACATTGAAGGCCTTTGTTTTACAAATCCGCCCATTTAAAATACTAGAAATAAAATGTAATGAGGAAAAAAAGGAAAAAAAAGAAAAGAAAACACTAATAACAATTCATGCAAATAGCCAAACAAGGAACTCTCTCTCTCTGTGTCTCTATTTCTCTGTCTCTGTCTCTGTCTCTGTCTCTCTCTCTCTCTCTCTCTCTCTCTCTCTCTCTCTCTCTCTCTCTCTCTCTCTCTCTCTCTCTCTCTCTCTCTCTCGCTCTCTCCTCTCTCTCTCTCTCTCTCTCTCTCTCTCTCTCTCTCTCTCTCTCTCTCTCTCTCTCTCTCTCTCTCTCTCTCTCTCTCTCTCTCTCTCTCTCTCTCTCTCTCTCTCTCTCTCCTCTCTCTCTCTCTCTCTCTCTCAAGATACACACATGCACACATACACACATACACACACGCGCGCGCGTACCCTATAAGAAGAAGAAGAAGAAGAAGAAGAAGAAGAAGAAGAAGAAGAAGAAGGCGACAACGCGACCATGACGATGATTGAGTGAGGAGGAAGAAGAAGAGGTTGCAGAAGAAGAAGAACAAGAAGAAGAAGAACAAGAACAAGAACAAGAAAGCATACCGAATTAGAGAGAAGAAGTAAAAATTTTAAAAAAGAAGAGCATGTGGATGAAGAAGAATGAGAACAAGAACAAGACTAAGAAAACCAAGATAAAGAAAAAAGAAAAAAAGATAAAGGACAAAAATAATTCAGGGATGAAGAAATAAGCGCTCAGAAATAAGACACTTTCAGAAAAAAAGAAGTACTAATTAAGGGGGAAGAAACCGCGTGGCAGCGCAATATGTTACAACGCGTCAAAATGTTACAGTTGTAACATTTTGACGACTTGTAACATTTTGCGCGGAAAGTCCTGCGGCAAAATGTTACAATTGTAACTTTCAGAAAAAAAGAAGTACTAATTAAGGGGGAAGAAACCGTGTGGCAGCGCAATATGCTACAACGCGTCAAAATGTTACAATTGTAACATTTTGCCGCGTTGTAACATTTTGCGCGGAAAGCCTGCGGCAAAATGTTACAATTCTGTTAGAATTGTAACATTTTCCGCGAGGTGCCCGGGGCGCCAAGCGCAGTTTGTTACAATTGTAACATTTTGCGCGAGGCTCCCACCTTTGATTGAAAGTTTTCAATTGTAACATTTTGACGCGTTGTAGCATTTTGCCCGGGGCGCCTCGCGCAAAATTTTACAATTCTAACAAAATTGTAACATTTTGCCGCAGGCTTTCACGCAATTTGTTACAATTGTAACATTTTGCCGCGTCGTAACATTTTGCGCTGCCACAAACCGCCTCTCAGTCTGTCGCCTTCCCAAAATGGACTATTCCAAGTGCTTACCCCCTGACTGTCTGTGTGACTACAGTAAAGTGACGATCTGTGGTAGATACTAATTCCACACCATGCATGACACCTCTCAATGCCGCTGCCGGACTCTAATCTTATTAGCTGCTGGCTTCCCGCAGAAAAGGATGGATGATTCCACACAGTGCTGTCATCGTGGTAACATCCGATATCTTAGGGAAATGCAATTTTCTGGGCAATGGTGAGATGTGCCTGATTTTTTAAAATAAATTGTTTACCGCTGCATCGCTAGACTCGTCAACAATAGCGAACTGTCTGGGCAATGATAAGAGTTGCCTGATTATTTTTTTTTCCCCGCTGCATCGCTAGACTCATCAACAATAGCGAACTACGTCTACTGTCTCTCCGTGTCTGTATCTGTGTATGTGTATGTGTGCATATCTGTCTTGTTTTCTAACTGTCTCTGACTCTATCTCTGTCTCTGTCTCTCCGTGTCTGTATCTGTGTATGTGTCTATGTCTGTCGTGTCTTCTCTTTGACTCTGACTCTATCTCTGTCTCTGTCTCTGCCTCTCTGTGTCTGCATCTGTGTATGTGTATAACAATAATAATAATAATAATTAGCATTTATAGCGCCTAATCTTAAAAAGCCCTAAGCGCTTACAATACTAAATGAACAAACCAGCCAGCAATATATATAAAGAAACGACAAAAATATATTATACACACGCGCGCGCGGGCACACGCACGCACTAAACACAGACACACGCACGCACTAAACAGACAGACACACACAAACACACACACACGAACGCACCACACGCGCGAACGCACACGCACACGCACACGCACACGCACACGCACACACACACACACACACACACACGCACACGCACACGCACACGCACACGCAACACACACGCACAAACAACACGCATGCACACAAACACACGTGGATGGAAAGGGCACAGTACTTTGAAAAGTAATATAGCAGGCTATGATTTGAAAAGAGTAGTTTTGAGAGAAGACTTAAATGAAGAAAGGTAGTTGGCAGAACGGAGAGGTAAAGGGAGTCTATTCCAAGAGGAGGGGGCCTGGAAAGAGAAGGAGCGTTCACGACGGAGTTCCAGATAGCAAGCACGACAGACAGAGGACATTTGAGTTTGAAAAGAAAGTGTTTGGTCCAGTGTGAAGCCAAGATTGCGAACGCTTGCAGAAGTCTGAATGAGAGAGTTCTCTAGTTGGATAGAAGTAGGGAGCGAGTTGTAGACAAAAGTCTCTTGGGGACAATGAAAATAATTTCAGTCTTGTCGTTGTTAAGTTGGAGTTTGTTGTCAGTCATCCAAGCCTTGATGTCAGAAATGCATGACTGAGTTCGTTCAATGATAGAAGGAAGTATGTGTATGTGTCTATGTCTGTCTTGTCTTCTCATTGTCTCTGTCTCTGACTATATCTCTGTCTCTCTGTGCATGTATGTGTGTATGTGTCTGTGTCTATGTCTGTCTTGTCTTCGCACTGTCTCTGACTCTGACTCTATCTCTATCTCTGTCTCTCCGTGTCTGCATCTGTGTATGTGTCTGTGTCTGTGTCTGTTTTGTCTTCGCACCGTCTCTGACTCTGACTCTACCTCTATCTCTGTCTCTCCGTGTTTGTCTTGGTGTATGTGTATGTGTCTATGTCTGTCTTGTCTTTCCATTGTCTCTGTCTCTGACTCTATCTCTGTCTCTCCGTGTCTGTCTTGGTGTATGTGTATGTGTCTATGTCTGTCTTGTCTTTTCATTGTCTCTGTCTCTGACTCTATCTCTGTCTCTGTCTCTCCGTGTCTGTCTTGGTGTCTGTGTCTGTGTCTGTGTCTGTGTCTGTGTCTGTGTCTGTCTTGTTTTCGCACCGTCTCTGACTGACCCTGACTCTATCTCTGTCTCTGTCTGTGTCTCTCACTCTATGTATCTCACACACACTCTCTCTCTCTCTTATTATGTCCGATTGAAGAGAAGAGAGGGGAAGGAGAGGGAGTAAAAAAAGGAGGGGGGGGGGGGTCTTTTCAGACGATAAACACGAATTGACACAAGGATGGCAAAGAAAATAAGACACTGTCTGGTGTATGTGTATGTGTCTATGTCTGTCTTGGTCTCTGTCTCTGACTCTATCTCTGTCTCTGTCTCTCCGTGTCGTCTTGGTGTATGTGTAGTGAGAGTCTGTCTTGTCTTTTCATTGTCTCTGAGAGAGACTCTATCTCTGTCTCTCCGTGTGGGTCTTGGTGTCTGGTCTGTGTCTGAGAGTCTGTCTTGTCTTCGCAGAGTCTCTGACTGAGAGAGACTCTATCTCTGTCTCTGAGAGTGTCTCTCACTCTATGAGAGAGAGATTGAGAGAGAGAGAGGGGGAGGAGAGGGAGAAAAAAAGGAGGGGGGGGGGGGGGCAGAGAGAGAGACACGAATTGACAGAAGGGAGAGAGAAAGAGACACTGATTCTGGGATGGGTGCGGGGAGAGAGAGGGTGGGGAGAGAGAGAGAGAGGAGAGAGAGAGAGAGAGAGAGAGAGAGAGAGAGAGAGAGAGAGAGAGAGAGAGAGAGAGAGAGAGAGAGAGAGAGAGAGAGAGAGAGAGAGAGAGAGAGAGAGAGAGAATGAGAGAGAGAGAGAGAGAGGTGGGGAGAGAGGGAGGGATTGAGAGAGAGAGAGAGAGAGAGAGGTTGAGAGAGAGAGACAAACAACAGACAGACATACATACAGACAGACAGACAAAGGCAGACAGACAGACAGAGACGGGGGACAGAGACAGGGACAGAAAGATGAAATGCTGTACACGGAAAGCGTAGAATAGTGTGGTGTGAGTAAATTAGAGAGAGGGAGGGGGGGGGGGTATGTATGTTGTTCCAAAAAACAAGGCAGACATAAATAATCAGATTTGCGATACTTCTGCCAATCTGGCCCCTAACGTTCAGACAGTGTACTGGGCATAATCGGATTGCTTAGGGGCCCTATGGCCTAATAATAATCCGCTGTGAAAACAGGTTCCTCGTCGTAATAATATCGTGGCTAAACATCCCCGCGCTATTTTCCCCAATGGCTTTGAGTCAATATACGGTATGATTTTTTCCTTCTTTCTATTGCCCCTTTCTGTTTTGGTGTGTGTCAAGGACGATTGATTATGATGATATTTGTTTTATATTATTGTACTTTGCTAGCATATCGACAGTCCGCTTGGCCGCTTTTTTGAGAGAAGATTGTCTGACATTTGTGACATTAGGCCTATGCAAATAGGCCATGCTAATTTTGAAATAATGTATACTTTTGCTAAGCATTTTCGAGCAGGCCATTAAGTCGAACACGACAGTTCGTCGAACACGACAGTTCGTCGAATGACAATTTGTCGGCGCGACATTTTGTCGACACGACAGTTCGACGAATGACAATTTCGTCGGCGCGACATTTTGTCGACACGACAGTTCGACGACGCGCCATTTCGTCGAGACGACAGTTCGTCGACGCGCCATTACGTCGACACAACAGTTCGACGATGCGCCATTTCGTCGACACGACAGTTCGTCGACGCGCCATTATGTCGACACGACAGTTCGACGACGCGCTATTTCGTCGACATGACAGTTCGACGACGCGCTGTTTCGTCGACACGACAGTTCGTCGATGCGCCATTTCGTCGACACGACAGTTCGTTGACGCGACGAGAGAGAGAGAGAGAGAGAGAGAGAGTGAGAGAGAGAGAGAGAGAGAGAGAGAGAGAGAGAGAGAGAGAGAGAGAGAGAGAGAGAGAGAGAGAGAGAGAGAGAGAGAGAGAGAGAGAGAGAGATATATAAAAACAAACATCTTAATGTATCAGAGTTTATTTATTTCTAATTTTCATTGCCTCTGCAATATACTTTGCGACTGACTGAATAACCTGATCATCCATAGATGATAAAACAGAGGCCACGGCTTGTCTATTGGCAATACCCAAGTTAAAAATAATACATACACTTTCCGCGTAGTTCATTGCACCCAGAACACTGACATAAAAATATCCGCATAAAGGACACGGGGAATCCGTGAATGTACCGCAATCAAACCACCTTTTGTTTGCGTGAAAGCCGAGTATTCTTAATCTAAATCGTGTGTAATTATTCTATGCCATTTCTCAGTAATTGCATTTGGGAATTTTTTCTGCTTGGATTAATTATGCTTTTAAAAGAAAAGAACCACCTATATTTTTCTTTAGTTTCCATATCAGAGTGCCATAGTGAGAGAGAGAGAGAGAGAGAGAGAGAGAGAGAGAGAGAGAGAGAGAGAGAGAGAGAGAGAGAGAGAGAGAGAGAGATGGTTTAATGCACCAGGCCGTGATGCCCATGTCGTGGGGATGGGGTTACAAAGGGGCGTAATGCAAACAAGCATAAGAAACCAACAACAACAGCAACACACACACACACACACACACACGCACACACACACACACACACACACACACACACACACACACACACACACACACACACACACACACACACAGAGAGACACAGATAGAGAGAGAGAGAGAGAGAGAGAGAGAGAGAGAGAGAGAGAGAGAGAGAGAGAGAGAGAGAGAGAGAGAGAGAGAGAGAGAGACAGACACAGAGACACACACACACACACACAACAACAACAACAACAACAACACAAAAACAACAACAAAAACAACCGAACACGCAATCACAGAGAGAGAGAGAGAGAGAGAGAGAGAGAGAGAGAGAGAGAGAGAGAGAGAGAGAGAGAGAGAGAGAGAGAGAGAGAGAGAGAGAGAGAGAGAGAGAGAGAGAGAGAGAGAGAGAGAGAGAGAGAGAGAGAGAGAGAGAGAGAGAGAGAGAGAGAGAGAGAGAGAGAGAGAGAGAGATGGTTTAATGCACCAGGCCGTGATGCCCATGTCGTGGGGATTGGGTTACAAAGGGGCGTAATACAAACAAGCATAAGAAACCAACAACAACAACAGCAACAGCAACACACACACACACACACACACACACACACACACACACACACACACACACACACACACACACACACACACACACACACACACACACAAACAACAACAACAACAACAACAACAACACAACAACAACAAAAACAACAACAACAAATACAAAAGACAACAACACAAACGAGAGACAGACCGAACACGCAATCACAGAGAGAGAGAGAGAGAGAGAGAGAGAGAGAGAGAGAGAGAGAGAGAGAGAGAGAGAGAGAGAAGAGAGAGAGAGAGAGAGAGAGAGAGAGAGAGAGAGAGAAGAGAGAGAGAGAGAGGGCAGAGAGAGAGGGAGAGGAGAGAGAGAGAGAGATGGTAAACTGGTGGCATTAGTATTGGAGCACAATACATGAAAGTTACCGATGAACAAGACTGTCCATTAAGTACTGATGATATGATTGGCGAAAAGAGAGACAGACAGACAGATATAGTAAAGACAGAATAACAACAAACTGACAGAAACACGGAGAGAAAGAAAGAACAAACAAACAAACAAACAAACAAACAAACAGGCCAACACTCACAAAACTCTTAAAACTGTCAACGCAATATCAAACACGAATCTAGAATGTAACCAGAGACGCTTCAAGTTCTTGTCTTACAAATTCCAGTGTCCCGCTTATTCTTCCGCAGTCTAGGTAGCCTAGTTCCAGAATCCGCGTGTCCTCTTAAACGTCCCCGTCCTGCTTATATGAGCTCCACTCGATGTCAGAGCTGTCAGCCTGGAGAGTTCATAATTCTGTATTAACATCATTCAGCAAAGGATGCTTCGACGCTGTATATGACAGCCTTCGTGTAAAAAGGAGAAGACTATTGGATTTCTCCTTGTCTGGTTTTGTTTTGCATACGTTTTTTAAGCCTAAATTATTATCATGTTTGTGCGCAGTGTGTGTGTGTGTGTGTGTGTGTGTGTGTGTGTGTGTGTGTGTGTGTGTGTGTGTGTGTGTGTGTGTGTGTGTGTGTGTGTGTGTGTGTGTGTGTGTGTGTGTGTGTGTGTGTGTGTACAATGTGTGTGTGTATGTGTGTATGTGTGCGTGTTAAGATAGAGAGTAGCGCGCAGACAGAGAGACAAACTGAGAGAGAGAGAGAGAGAGAGAGAGAGAGAGAGAGAGAGAGAGAGAGAGAGAGAGAGAGAGAGAGAGAGAGAGAGAGAGAGAGAGGGGAGGCGAGAGAGAGAGAGAGAGAGAGAGAGAGAGAGAGAGAGAGAGAGAGAGAGAGAGAGTGAGTATATCATATCCTTCTCTAGTACATGACGTATTGTGGAAGTCTATATAATTAATTTCTATTTAAGATGCTACTTTCCATGTGCGTGGTCTGATGCTTAAGGGCCAGCTCACGTCCACTAAAATAGCACGACTGTACGATACGATTCGATCACGCGCTCTCGAAGCGCGACTCACATTTCTTCTTCGAGACCACGTGATCGAATCGTATCGTACAGACGTACGATTTTAGTGACGTGTGGCTGACCCTTTAGGGTTCTCTTTCAGTTGTGTTTGTGTCTCATTTAGTTGAGATTCACACAAAAAGTGTTTGGTTAGCACAATGTGTAGACTGAAGTCGTCATCATGGTTCTTGCATGTATCATTCAAACTTGACAGGGGTTGATTTTTTTTTAAATACCAGTTTGAATGTTTCGATCATGTAATGAATTGGTTTTGGGCCTGACTTGTGTTTTATTTCCCTTTTTATCAATTAAAGAATGCAAGGTATTAAAAACCAGATCACATACAATGTTAACTTTATTAGGGGAAGACGGGGTAAAAAGCGCATGGGCGGGTAAGAAGCCCACCCCAATTATCTCATGAAATGAAGCAAATTTCAGTCTCATTTTGCCCATGAGACGAGCGTTAATGTCTAGCATTCGTCTCATGGGCAAATTTGACTGAAATTTTCTTTATTTCATGAGATAATTGGGGTGGGCTTCTTACCCGCCCATGCGCTTTTTACCCCGTCTTCTCCTACAACGGTGCAAGGACCGGATATGCTCGTAAGCTTTAGGGTTAACCCCTAGACTGGCAGATACAATTAAAGAAAAATTCATTGTACAAATCATGCCATGAAAAAGACAACTGATAGAGCCAATCTGGCAAAATGGTCTGGGGATGCAACTCTCTGGACTGTGTTAGAACAAAAGCCAGCATATCAGTTATTCCTCTTCGTCTGATGACGTCATCAGTGATGTCATCACGTCAGCGCGGCTGTCTAGGGGTTAAGGAGATAACATAGGCAAACCAAACGAAGGAGGATGTATTATGAACTCAATGAATGTTTATGTAAGGCCACCGAACTGTACTCATTTGGAGAACTGATGATCGTGAAAAGGGAGGAGATATAAAGAAGGAGATATATACACACACAAGAGCACATAAAAGCACACACACACACACACACACACACACACACACACACACACACACACACACACGCACACACGCATAGACACAGACACAGACAGACACACACGCGCACACACACACGTCACACACACACACACACACACACACACACACACACACACACACACACACACACACACACACCACAAGCAGCGCGCGCGGAGCCTCGCCCACTCTCACACACACACACACATACACACACACACACCATTGACACTTAAATTAACACTAACACCAGCACTGTAACACTTTCCATAACAAGCAAGTGTGCGGCACTGTTCCTCTAACAATAACACGGTTTTTCGTACCCTCGTTATGTTGCCTAAGGCCACTAAAGAGCCAACGACAGCAATAATTATATGGCCAAAGGCCAAAATAAGAGCGACAGCAATATAAACTGTTCTACTTGCCAATAAATGACGATGCCAACCTTCCCTTCCCCACTAAATGTTTTCATGAAAATAAGGGTTTTCCCCAATTACAGACAGACAGGCAGATAGACAAGCTATAGAAGCATCCTGGCAAATAGATAGATACGCGGACAGTGCAATACCACAATGTGATAACCTGGTTGGCAGAGGCCATAGGCCCCGCCCTCTGAATATCGACTGCAACAGGCCCATTGCAAACCAGACCAAAAGCTTCAATGTTGATGCCACTTCCACACATACTCTTCCTTCAAAGACAAACAAATACACGCGTGCGCGCACGTACACACACACACACACACACACACACACACACACACACAACACAAAATAAAAATAACATTTTGACTTTGACTTTGACTTTGACACACACACACACACACACACACACACACACACACACACACACACACACACACACACACACACACACACACACATGTATGCACCCCCCAAAAAAAAACCCACACACATACCCCCTCATACACACACACATTGCGTACACACATTGGACAGAAATGTAGATCCCGCCACCCACCCACCCACCCCCTAAGCTGTTCGCATTTACAACTTTCACTGGCAACCAACATTTTTAGTCCCCGAGCCGAAGGTTCGGGAACTATTGTTTCTGTCTGATCCGTCCGGCGTGCCTCCGTCCGTCCACGAACTATTGTTTCTGTCTGATCCGTCCGGCGTGCCTCCGTCCGTCCGTCCGTCCGTCCGTCCGTCCGTCCGGCTATTCGTCCGTTTTTTTCTCAAAAACTATTCAGTCTATCATCATCAAATTTGGTATACTAGTTTGCCAAGATGCAAGCTATCCATTGATGTATTTAGTTTT
>CM065683.1:24735604-24738104 GCA_017654935.2 Phymorhynchus buccinoides
TCAAAGTGGAGTCTATTATCCAAAGACCCTATTGTCTTAGTTTTGGGAAGTAAGGGTAGACCTTATAGTATATATGCCACTGTGACGAGGTAATGGGTTAAAAGGCTAAGTCCCTAGGGAAGACTTTAGAAAATTTGCCTTTAGCCCACTTCTCTAGGGTATGGGAGATGAGCAACTTTACCGGCCCCTTTTCATCTAATAAATTTATATTTGTGCCCGGGTTCTGGCTCGTATGGTTGTAAGAAATACAAGTGGTTGAATTGCTCTAAATGGCAGACAGAGAGAAGTAGGGTTTTACATGAAATTACAAGACTCCCACTCTCATCAGTCTGACCAAAGGGTTCAGGATTATTTGACACTTGTATTTTATTTACTCACAAAATCTGCATAAGATTATGCAACAATAATAATAAAGCAGCTCAATGGCGCCAAAACAAAATATGAATAAAAAAACAATGAAATCCGAAAGGATTCACAAGACTTTTGTCTTTCTATAAGGTTCGCCCCATGCCGGAAGGGTTACTAATTATCTTCAGTGTCCGTAGGAAAGTTCAAATGATTGGCGCAGTCCGGGGGACTTAGCTGTTGTCAGGTTCCTCCGTAGTGATCGGCGAATGCTGGTGTGGCTGGGCTTGCTCGTCAGATGAGAGTAGCTCCCAGTCGTTCCGGTTACGGCTTCGCGGGATGGCACGGTTCAGGCGTGGTCTCCTCGCGGATTCTGGGTGCGGGTCGTCTTGGCGACAGTCCCGTCTTGGTGCGTGGTGGAGTCCGGGATGATCGTCCGGCCCACGATGCCCTGCTGATAATCACAGGAGAAGGTGGATGTAGATCTCTATGGCTTAGAGACAAGGGGCTTCAGTCGGCAGGGAATTAGTGAATCCCAACCAGGCTAGAAGGCTTCCCTTGTACAATAGCACTAGTTAATAAATAAACTGAATTTCAGTTAACAAACTGAGATCAGTAAAACATAAAAGGTGATCAAGACAACATCACTCTCCATCCAACACCTGGAAAGGAATGGTATCATAAAGTGCAAGATTGCGGCCCATAGGTTTCCTACTAAAAATAGACAAATGGGTTAGTAGGCATAAACTCCGGTTCTGGTACCAAAAGTGTTAAAGTCAAAAACACACACACACAAATAATCAGTGCACATAAATAGAATAGAATGTTTACCACTTCTTTTCTATAACATATCTATCTACTCCTTATTCATCATTGAACATAGGATCTAGATCAAAACTAGGGTCAAACAAACAACCAGTCTCAATCACCAGTCATCAATAAGACTTACTAGGTGGGCTATTCTGGCTGGGAGAGGTGTTGCTCTAGTCAGTTTCAGCGTCTTGTGTGAAAAACTTTTTCTCACTACTCCAATTATAGCCTTCACTTTCAAACAATGAAAGCCTGTCATTGGTTTATAGCAATTGACACGTCACAAGATGATGCTATAATTTTATGCATACTAGTACCGAACAATCACGCGCCTATTACATTGTTATCACGTGCATTCCTATCCTTCTCGTGCTCGGAAAGGAAGGTTTCAAAGGGGCCGACCGTGGTTTGTCACTTTCTTGTGATGGGTAGATAGATCTTGCTTCAAAGAGATAATTGCCTTATTCGGCGTTCTTTAGATGGTGGGTGGCAATTAACGTGGCGGCCGGACAGAGAAATGAAAAGGAGAGAGGGTGGGGGGGTGGGGAGGGGAGAGGGGGGGGGGGGGTGTAGATAAGAAATAAAGAAAGCGGGTCGCGCGGGACACTTACGTCACAGCCACAGAATCCCAGATGGATTTTGTTCTCTACCCAGATACATTTAATGGACATTTTTAGCTGAAATATGGCTGGCGGTGAAAGGGTTAAATCGCTGGGCTAGTTTCTCACAACAGGCTTGCAAAGTCAAACATCTTTTTTTGTTTTGGTATCAATTTTCAGATATGGGTATTTTCGTGTTCTCTAACATCTTATCTTGCATAGTTATAAAGGTGTTTTTAAATGAGTAGGTTGGTGTATTTTCTTCAGCTAGCAAAGTCAAACAACTTTTTTTGTTTTGGTATCAATTTTCAGATATGGGTATTTTCGTGTTCTCTAACATCTTATCTTTCATAGTTATAAAGGTGTTTTTAAATGAGTAGGTTGGTGTATTTTCTTCAGCTAGGCTAAAATTTTAGACTGTGATTTCTCAAAATGGCCGACAGTCACCCTACCAAATGTAAATGCTCATATCTCTCAAAAATAATGGAAAACTTTACAAGAATGGTTCTGTATCATTTGAAAGAGAATTGTCTGAAGTTTCTGGCTGAACCATTATCTCAGAATGGTCATTTTGACACTCGTGGTGCTAGGTCACATATACGCGCACATTCCGTACAGAAACCCATCCGTAATCCGAAAAAAATGTGAGTAAACATTATGAAGGAGTGTGCACATTACACGCGGAATCTCATCCGCATATTCCATCCGCTTATTTCTTACTTTTTTTTAACTGTAACTAGCGCAAC
>CM065683.1:24750604-24755604 GCA_017654935.2 Phymorhynchus buccinoides
GTTGTTTATCCCAACAAGACACCAACAATGAAGTCGCAGAACAATGACAGTGAAGGCAATGAGCGTGAAAAGTGTGTTGATAACAACGCTTACACCCCCCTCAAAAACAGTCACAATGTGTCTGCAACAAACTTACGGGATAGGGGGGAGAGTAATGAATGTTCTGTTGATGAAAATGTTTCGATTCCAAATGAAATGGGGTGTGCAACGATTGATATTGTACATGACGCTAGTTGTGACGAGGAAAGTGAGAATGAAGTAAATAGGAATGATGATAGCAGTAGCGATGTTTCTCTTCCAAATGCTCTGGCTTCAAAGGGGAGTGTGGATGATCGTAACGGGAAGGGAGAGGGGGAGGAAAAGGAGAACGAAAGTGGTCATGTAAAAACACCAAGCAATAAACGGGCTTCTGCTAGCAGACAGTTTTCAGAGAGTGAGAAACAAACTAAGAACGATGACAGTAGTGATCAAACAAAGTCAAGGTCGCGTAGCTGTGGTAGTAGTAAAAAGGAAAGTACTTCACGTGTGACTAGGCAAAATAAGCCTCGGCAAGCAGGAATGAGAGCCTTCCTTGAGAGGAAAGAAAATGAAAAGGCTGCAAAACCATCAAAAAACAACACAAAATGACAGGAGAAAAATCATCCGGCAGGTGAAATTAAATTTTTGAATTATAATATTGAGAATTTATGGAATAAACTTAGTGATGTTTCATTTGTAAAATATGTGAATGACTTCGACTTTGTCTGTCTGACAGAAACATTTGTTGGCAGTAATTTTGATTTCGATAGTATTTTTCCTGACTTTGACAAATATTTTGCTGCAGCAAAGAAGCTTTCGCACAGAGGCAGACATTCAGGTGGGGTCTTGGTTATGGTAAAGAATAAATTCAAACGGTTTGTCACACAAATCAGAACTAGTATTGATAATTTGGTTCTCCTAAAGATTAACAAAACACTGTTCAATACAAATAAGGACATTCTGCTTGTGGGGTGTTATGTTGTGCCCAAAGGAGGGCCTGCTTATAGAGACTTACCATCCAAGGATGGTATTATTATGCTAGAAGACAGTCTATTAGAAGTCATAGAGAGTCATGATGTACATATTCTATTATGTGGTGACCTAAATGCGCGAACAGGGAGCCAACAACCTAAGTATGAAACAATGATTCCATTCACTGTTAATGAAGATGGTAGTGATGATGATGATGATGATGATGATGGGTATAGCTACAGTGATGATGATAATGATGAGGGTTTTTGATTATGATATGGATGATTCAGATCATGATTATGACACTAATGGAAATATGAGAGGCCATGAACATGCTAATGTTGATGGAAGGGGAAATAGGGGTGATTTTGTTCGCCATTCAAATGATTGTTTTGTTAGTAATTTTGGTAAGTCATTATTGGATTTGTGTTTTCTTTTTGATTTGATAATTTTGAATGGAACAAGTGTGGATGAGAGTAATGGGAACTTCACCTTTGTGTCGCCAAATGGCAGCAGTGTAGTGGACTATTTTGTTATCACAAACAAATTATTGGAACAGTGTAAAGTAAAAACAGGTCATGAACTTTATTCTTGGCACCTCCCAGTGGAAATGACATGGATAAGTAATGATAATACTAATAATGAAGAAACTGAACCTTTACCTGACAAAGAAGAAGAACGGATTATTTGGTCTGAGGAAAATGCACAGCTGTATAAAGATGAACTGAATTCTGAAGAATTTAAAGAAAGTATGGAGAAAGCAATGGAATCTGTAAATGTTGATGTTCATACGTGTGTTAATATGTTTACAAATAGTCTATATAGTGCCGCTGCATGCATGGTGAGAAAGGTGGGAAAGAAAAAAAAGAAAGAAGTAGATGATTGGTTTGATCAAGAGTGTAATGCAAAAAAGAAACTAGTTAAAAGAAGCTTAAAACAAACACAGCGTGTAAAAACAGAGGAATTAAAAAAAACAATATAGAGCCACGTATGTCAAAGAGAGAAAAGAATATAATCTGTTGAAACAAACTAAAAAAGAAGAGTATGATAAGAACAGATTAGACAAGTTGAAGGCATCTGCCAATGACCCAAAGTCCTTTTGGTCAACAATCAGGGGTATTAACAGAAAGGCAACAATCTATAGTGACATTACTCCCCAACAATGGCATGAACACTTCTTTAATGTTTTTAACCCAATGTCTGAAAATACCCAGCATGAAAATGAAACTGATGGTGGAATAGATACCGAGGATGGCGGACAAGAGACAGAAGAGCCATTGTTCAATGATAATATCACAAAAGATGAAGTGATGAAGAGTATTACTCATTTAAAAAGTGGTAAAAGTTCTGGACCAGACAAAATAGTGAGCGAAATGTTTAAATGTGCTAACTCAATTATTGTAGATAATTTAGTTAAAATTTTTAATACATTGTTTGAAAAAGGAATTTTCCCTGAGTCTTGGTCTAAATCAATAATTATTCCCCTCCATAAAAAAGGTGACAAGAACAACCCTGACAATTATCGTGGAATAGCACTGACAAGTGTTATCAGTAAAATATATACCCATATTTTAAATAGAAGATTAACTAAGTGGTCTGAGAAAGAAGAAAAACTAATAGAAGAGCAGGCTGGATTTAGAACAGGGTACAGTACAGTAGATCACATTTTCTCTTTGTATGCCATAGTTCAGAAATATTTGTCAAAAAACTCCAAACTTTTTGTCGCTTTCGTTGACTTTCAAAAAGCGTTTGACTCCGTCAACAGAAATATTTTATGGCGGGTGTTGAAGAAGAACGGTGTTAATGGAAAATTATACAAGGCTTTAAAGGGTGTGTACAAATCAGTCCTTGCTTGTGTGCGAGATAGGTATGTTTACTCTGATTATTTCAATTGCCCAAGAGGCGTCAAACAGGGATGTTTGTTAAGCCCACAATTATTTGCTTTCTTTATTAATGAATTAGCCTTAGAAATTGTAAATAAAGGAAAACATGGAATTCAGATGGTACCTGGCCTTGTTGAAATGTTTTTGATGCTATTCGCGGATGATATAATTTTACTATCAGACACACCTGTCGGACTACAAAATCAGTTAGACACTCTAAAGAAAGAAGCTGATAGACTACAGTTAACTGTAAATTTGAGCAAAACAAATGTGATGGTTTTTAGGAAAGGGGGTCATTTGGCACAGCATGAAAGATGGTTTTATGGGGGTTGGAGGTTAAGGTAACCAATTGCTATAAATATATAGGAATATGGTTCACAACAAAGTTAAGTTTAACTAAATGCTGGTCAGAAATGTTCAGAAAAGGGAAGAGAGGTGTTATAGAAATTTTAAAAACAATGAGAAGGTTAAATTCAATTGATATGTGCCTTTTCTGGAAGTTATTTGATACCCAAATTGAACCTATGATAACTTACGGGGCAGAAGTCTGGGGATTATTAGAAAATGGCTTTATGGAAAGAGTACACACGTATGCTATAAAACGCATCATGAGTGTACCTATACATACTTCAAATAAAATAGTGTACGGAGAAACAGGACGTTATCCTCTTTATATAAGAACTTATACTAAAGTTATTAAATATTGGTTAAGGTTAGTTAACCTGCCCATGAGCAGAATATCTAGACAAGCTTATGAAATGTTAGTTATCCAGCATGAAAAAGGAAAATATAATTGGGTTTCATATGTCAAAAAAGTGTTAACTGAAAATGGTTTTGGGATAGTTTGGGTATCTCAAGGGGTAGGAAATCCAGTTCAATTTGTTTCTGAATTTAGAGATAGGCTAATATGTTGCTGCAAGCAAAACTGGCATGCAAATATAGATGGAAACCCTAAATATGATTGGTTTATGTCCTTCAAAAATACTTTTGAGATGGAAAAATATCTGATGACTATTTCGCACAGGTATCATAGAGCTAGTCTTGCTAAATTCCGTACACGGACTTTAGGCCTCAATGCCAATAAGAAATGGTTTGAAGTTTCCTCTCAAAATTCATGCTTAATGTGTTCAGTCCCAAACTGTATTGAAAATGAAATACATTTTGTTTTTGATTGTTCAGCATACGAAGAAATTCGGGGAAAGTGTAGTGTATTCAAAGAGCCAGTCATACAGGGAAGAAATTTGGCTCCACTTCTATTGAGTAAGAAAGAAGAATGGATTATTTCTTTTGCTAAGTTTATTGCAGAAGCAACTAATCTTCGAAAAAACAAATGCTAATACATAATTATAATATTATATAAGATACTATACTGTTACTGCTGATACCTGAAATATCATAGTCGCCATTTTTTGTGTGTGTTGCTGTCCAGCCTAAAATTGAGCAAAAGAATACTATAATTTATTGTTCGTAACGATGCGGGTACCAGATGGATGGTTTGTTAGTATGCTATGGTTTTGTATTCCTAGAAAATAATATTATATGCTCGCAATGATGCTGGATGATTGGTTTGTTTGTTGTCCATTGCTTATTCTATTCTAACATGGAATAACATATATGCTTGTAAGGATGTAGGTTTAGGATTGCTAGTATGTTAGTAAAATGGTGTGTGTGTGTGCGAGAGAGAGAGAGAGAGAGAGAGAGAGAGAGAGAGAGAGAGAGAGAGAGAGAGAGAGGTTCCTGAGAGAGAGTGAGTGTGAGTATGTGGAGAGAGAGAGAGAGAGAGAGAGAGAGAGAGAGAGAGAGAGAGAGAGAGAGAGAGAGAGTGAGTGAGTGTAATTAAGTGTTTATACATGTATCCATGGGTAAATGTATAAGTGTGTAGGTGTGTATGGGATACATGTATAAGCTGTTTACTTGGAAGAAAGTAGAAAAAGTAAAGAAGAAAAGTTGTAAGAATAGGACTATTGAGCTATGTTTTTCATTTGTTCCAGTGTTGCCTACCTTGAATGTTAAATGGTTGTTCCCCCCTTGCCATAAGGGCGTTTGTTTGCTAATGGCAATAAACAGATTTGATTTGATTTGATTTGATTTGATCTCTCTCTCTCTCTCTCTCTCTCTCTCTCTCTC
>CM065683.1:24793104-24798104 GCA_017654935.2 Phymorhynchus buccinoides
CTGATTTCCACAACCGATATATCTTTGAAGTAAAAAAAAGACTATAAAATAAAATCATTTAAAAAAACACCTTAGAAACACTGATTTCCACTACCGCTATCATAGAAGTAATAAAAAGACAATAATTTTTTTGGGGGGAAACTTACTGATTTCCACAACCGATGTATCATAGAAGTAAAAAAAAGACAATACAAATTTTGTGGGGGAAAACTTACTAATTTCGGCAAACGATGTATCTCATAAGTCAATTAAAAGACTATAAAATAATAAATTTAAAAAAAACTTAGAAACTTACTGATTTCCTTAGAAGTCAAAAGACTATAAAATAATCAATTGACAAAACTTAGAAAAGCTTTTTACATTCTGTTTCCTGTGTCCTTCATAAGGAATGTTAGTTCTATCTTATCAAACAAACGAAAAATATGCAAAACTTTCATTTTGTTCGGTTACCGCATGCGCCATCACGCTTTTCAACGGGCGCAATTGACGACTAAAACGGGCGCTGTTGACAAACAGGCGCAATGAGCGACTTAGCGGGCTCTTTTGCCCACCAGGTGGCATAACGCTCGAGTGGGGCTAATCCTCTCTATATTCTTAGTTGGGGATAAAGAGAGGGAGTGAGAGATAGGGAGGAGCCCAACCCTCTCTCTCTCTCTCTCTCTCTCTCTCTCTCTCTTGGCGCAATTGAGAGGCACCGCTTTCAATCCGGTTTTCTTTCCACTCCCATACCCACCCACACACCCACACACACACACAGACACACAGACAGACACACGCGCGCCTTTTTGCTATGCAAGAGATGGCAGCTTCAACATTAAAGCAAACGTTTATTTCCCTGTAGGGTAATTTTATGCATGGGAACTCCTGGCAGGTTAGACACAAAAAAGAGTGTGGTGGGTGTTTTTTGTTAGTCCCCGAGCCGAAGTTCGGGGAGCTATTGTTTTTGTCTGGTCCGTCCGGTGTCCGTCCGGCGTGCCGTCCGTCCGTCCAGCCGGCTATTCGTCCGTTTTTCTAAAAAACTATTCAGTCTATCATCATCAAATTTGGTATACTACTTTGCCAAGATGCAAGCTATCCACTGATGCATTTAGTTTTACACTAAGGTCAAGGTCGCGCCAGTTACGGGGTTCAAACCCCGAAACACATAATCGCTAATATCTCGCGAAGTTTTGCATCTATTTTAATGCAGTTTTTTTCACAACATTTCTTGATGAATGGTCTATAACACAGTTGTCATGATTTTTTCTGTGCGCGCGTGTGCGCATGATCGCGCGCGCTCAAATCACGGGTCTGAACCCCAAGGCTATATATATAAAAAAAACTACACTTACGTGCTGTTTTGATGCGTTTTTATGTAGTTACGTGCTGTTTTGATGCGTTTTTATGTATGCGTACAGCCGACACATTCCGATTTCGGAGTAGCTCGGCGATGCTGCGAGGGGACTTTGCAGCCGCTCGGCGTTGAACTTGTTAGACTTTATTTTGTTTTTTTGTTATCGTCGTGTTGCCATGATTTGCTTTACGTACTTTGTCTCCAAATCGTTCGTTTTATAGACCTATAGGCCAAAGCCGGTTGGGACATTTAATAATAAATTGTTCGGAAATAAATAAGGGGAGTAATTTCATGGTGTGTGGGAGTGATCTCGCCTAATTCAATCGGACAAACAGGGGAAGTTACTCTACCTTCAGGTAGACCCCCAGCCGTCGCCTCGTGTGTTTGAGGAGACACACAGCATGTAGAACGCAGTGCGTCATTCTAAATTTGATGAGATTTATATTTTTTACGTCACAGTTTGCAAGTTCTATCACTTTGTAGCAACTGGCCACCCCTTATTTTTCTAACAAAACATGTTTGTAAGTCTCTGACTGGCATCTTACGGTTCCAAGCTTCGACGCCATGCCGCCATGGTTGCCGTGGTTTTGACCGAGTAAGTCGAGGTAATCAAATCTAATTATCACGAAGTTTACGTAGTGTTTGTTTTGAAAATCGTCTAATTATTCGCCATGGATTAGCCTACTTCTTGGAATCAAGGACACATCCAAAAACATGATTGTGCTGGTTGGCATTCACAGATTTTTTAGATTTTTTTTTAAAGAGCTAAAGTTTGTATTCAAATAATATCTTATCTCAAAGCCGTGGCAACATGGTATCATCGGCTGAAAATGACTAGCGTGCGCGCGTACTAGAACATAGTTGTGTCTGTGTATTGTTGCTGTTGTTGTTGTTGCTGCTGCTGACAGAGAGAGAGAGAGAGAGAGAGAGAGAGAGAGAGCAGTAATCTCCCTCCAGCTTAATGTACACTGTTCCCATTGACACAGCAAGTCTACCAAGTACGTCACATCCCTTGTCAGCATTGTCAACACCATTATGACAAGTCTCGATTATGTGTCCCGGGAATGAAAATTGGGTTCAACGTTCGCTCCGCAAAACAATGTGGGACAAAACCAGCACCCATCCAGCACTCATTATCTATGCACAACACATGTGTTAGAAATTGAACAAAGGGGGAAAACTCTCTTTCTAATTAACTCCCCTTCACCAAAGTTGATTACTATAGCAACCATCTAGCAATGCGTGGATCAGAGCCAAAGTGAGACAAACAAAGCATCATTCTCAACAACAAAAAAGAATGTGCCAAGTTCGCCTTTATGACCCTTCACCCCACACACAGTACGCATCAACAATGGTGGAGAGGACGACATATAAACAAATCAAATCAACATCTATCCAAGAGTGGCATAGCCTTCTAGCCTTGAATATGCTACACAGAAACAACGCACAACAACAGAACAAACTGGTAAGCCTCGAAAGGAAGTTTGGTTAATCAAAGAATGAAACAGTGAGGCCAAGAGAGGAGATAACGAAATGCTTAGCATTGCTAGATGGCTGGTATCGTAATCAACTTTGGTGGAGGGGAGTTAATTAGAAAGAGAGTTTTCCCCCTTTGTTCAATTTCGTTTTTAAAAAAAAATCCAGGATGCAAAATGTTGATTACATCAACACGAACAATGAATGGGCGGGGAAAGATGGTAGAATTTTTAATTTTTATGGGTCAAAAATCTGTTCATAATTGTATGGACCAAACACAGTATACTACCATACGCAATACAGAATGACTGCTATATTCCATGTGTTGATCTTTATTATCTGTGATACAATGGTCGACTTATGGCGATAATTTGACCGCCAGGGGGCAGTCAATCCACTAGTGGCTTATCACGCTATATTCTTAGTTGGGCGTAGTGAGAGAGAGAGAGAGAGAGAGAGAGAGAGAGAGAGAGAGAGAGAGAGAGAGAGAGAGAGAGAGAGAGAGAGAGAGAGAGAGAGAGAGAGAGAGGTTGGACTCCTCCTCTCTCTCTCTCTCTCTCTCTCTCTCTCTCTCTCTCTCTCTCTCTCTCTCTCTCTCTCTCTCTCTCTCCCCCAACTAAGAATATAGAGAGGATTAGCCCCATTCGAGCGTTATGCCACCTGGCGGACAAAAGAGCCAGCTAAGTCGCTCATTGTGGCAATGGGATTGATTTATCCATTAAAGTCTGAACCGTTTCTACAAACATTCGTCACAAACGACTAAATACTTAATTGTGTGACTACTAACTGCGTAAAATAAAGTCTTTATTTGGTATGTTTGGTATATTCTAATCACAGAAACTTACATCTGTGGAATTCGGGCTGCTCTCCCCCGGAGAGTGCGTCGCCGCAAGTGCAACGCCTACCCTATTTTATTTTATTTTTGTAATTTTGTTTTTGGGGGCACAGGGAGGAGGGTTTGTGGGCACACTTGAAAAACCTAGCTATCAATTTGTCCATACCAGGCAGCGGGATTTCGCCCTGTTCTTACCGACTTTCAACTGCCGTGGGATTTGTACGTGCGTAAAGCGCACGCGCGGGTCAGACTAGCTTTAAGTCCCAATCCGAAGGACTAGACGTTCAGTTCGATTTTCCTGTCAAACTAGAAAGAAAGGGCGAGGCCGTGGATTCGAACCCGGGTCACTCACGCTGCAGCCACGCATTATATTTGACAGGCGAACGTCTCAACCACTCCGCCACCTTTCTCCCTAGTGCATTCCTGGGAACTCCCACACATCCTCCTAGACGGTCCTTTTTGCCTACAGCACTCCATCGTGGACCCTCGAACGGGGGTCCCTGGGAGCCCTGAACACGCACACAAGCTTACTAAGATAACAATCTGTGCATATTATTGTTCTTTTGAAATCCATAGCATAAATGTTGTTAGTATAGTATAGTATAGTATAGTATAGTATAGTATAGTATAGTATAGTATAGTATAGTATAGTATAGTATAGTATAGTATAGTATAGTATAGTATAGTATAGTATAGTATAGTATAGTATAGTATAGTATAGTATAGTATAGTATAGTATAGTATAGTATAGTATAGCATAGTATAGTATAGTATAGTATAACAATCTGTGCATATTATTGTTCTTTTGAAATCCATAGCATAAATGTTGTTAGTATAGTATAGTATAGTATAGTATAGTATAGTATAGTATAGTATAGTATAGTATAGTATAGCATAGTAGAGGGAATGGCTTCGTCAGCCTAGGCCTCGCGGCCTATCAAACGTCCCCTTCGTACTTTTCATAAATATGGGTTGCCCTTGCGCACTCATAATTTCCATTCAAATGTATTCATCATAATCATAAAACAATGTATTCATTAAAATTTGGACAACTGTCTAGAAGATTTCTCAATATGTTAGTATTTTGTGCTTCTTTCACTTGAACTGGAAGAGCATTCCAAACAAATTGTTGGGAGACAATGTATGCTTTCTTTGTTCTTTACTGTATCGTACTATGTACCACCGGGCATGTCCAACTTACTCAACTTATTCTTTCAAATTGTGTTAACCCTTTCACCGCCAAAATAGCATTTTAGCACCACAATGATGTAACTTCTATGCTACTAAAAGGCATCAAATTGGGCTCTATTATCCAAAGACACTATTGTCTTAGTTTTGGGAAGTAAGGATAGACCT
>CM065683.1:24810604-24818104 GCA_017654935.2 Phymorhynchus buccinoides
AAGAAGAAGAAGAAGAAGAAGAAGAAGAAGAAGAAGAAGAAGAAGAAGAAGAAGAAGAAGAAGAAGAAGAAGAAGAAGAAGAAGAAGAAGAAGAAGAAGAAGAAGAAGAAGAAGAAGAGAAGAAGAAGAAGAAGAAGAAGAAGAGAAAGAAGAAGAAGAAGAAAGAAGAAGAAGAAGAAGAAGAAGAAGAAGAAGGAGAGGGAAGAAGAAGAAGAAGAAGAAGAAAGAAGAAGAAGAAGAAGAAGAGAAGAAGAAGAAGAAGAAGAAGAAGAAGAAGAAGAAGAAGAAGAAGAAGAAGAAGAAGAAGAAGAAGAAGAAGAAGAAGAAGAAGAAGAAGAAGAAGAAGAAGAAGAAGAAGAAGAAGAAGAAGAAGAAGAAGAAGAAGAAGAAAACCAACCAACCTACCACCCAAACAACCAACAAGCAAAACCAACACCAACACAGACTAACAGACGCATCACTAAACACTGAAGCCTTGTAATAAATAGCTCGAAAAGCTCAACATTTACAACTTGGCCAAGTTGGATCCAACACACTCAAATCGTGTAAGATATTATGGACATGCAAACCTATATCTTATAATGGTGTCCAAACCCAGCATAGCTAACGTTGCTGTGGACTATTATGTCCTTGGTGGAAGAAGGAAGACTGCCTTGTAGGCCTACTTGTGGGACCACATCTTTGCCTTGTGCTGGAAACGGGGCGGCGGAGCTGGGGTTGGGGGGGGGGGGGGGGGGGGGGGATGGGGGGCGGGGGGGAGGGCGGATGGCAGAAAATATGCAAAGACGATCATTCTTCTACACTCGACCACCCGGCGGTGACCGACCACTAATGACATCCGAGTGACAATCAAGTGACCATTCTGTCCAAGTCATGCCCACCCACCACAGTGGTCAGATCTTATGCGTTATGTGTGTGACAAGTCTCGCGAGTTGAGCACCTATAGAAGAAATAGACAATTATGACCAGTTCTCCCGGGTGGGTGGGGTGGGGTGGGGTGGGGTGGGGTGTAAGTGTCTGGAATCTATATCACTGCATGATATGTAGGGGTAGAGTGGAGAGGGAAGGTGCATGAACTAGATGACATAAAGTGAACTATCGGTGTGATGTCTAGAAACACTGAGCCGCGTTATGCTTTTCCGTGTTATTCATAGTCACTCGCGTACGCGCAAACGCTACGCACGCATGCACGCGCACATACATACAAAAATGGAGTTCCCAAGATGAAATCAGGTGGGAACGTTGGCTGGGTACTGTAAATGTGCCTTTGGGGGTCAAGGTCAAGGTCAAGGTCATGACCTTGACGTGTGACCTTGACAACTAGCAACGCGGGCTCCGCGGGTGATTCTCGAATGCTACATTCGATAACGTTTCAATCTAGGTTCAAACTGTATGCCCATATCTGTTTGTCTTTCTGTGCTTGTTTTTTCTCACTCTTGTTATCGTCACCAAGGACAGATTGGAAGAATAGACTTGGCCTGAAATCTCAATTCTTGTCAAACAAAATTTGTTTCGCTGTTAGTGTATGTGTGTTTATTAGTTTTGTTTTGTTCTTGTTTTGTCCGTTATGTTCGTGTGTGTGTTTGTGTATATGTACATAGGTCAATGGCCAAAGTATATCACACACCTGAAGTCTGACGTCTGAACTCTCTCTCTCTCACTCTCTCTCTCTCCCCTCTCTCTCTCTCTCTCTCTCTCTCTCTCTCTCTCTCTCTCTCTCTCTCTCTCTCTCTCTCTCTCTCTCTCTCTCTCTCTCTCTCTCTCTCTCTCTCTCTCTCTCTCTCTCTCTCTCTCTCTCTCTCTCTCTCTCTCGTTGTGTTAAACTCTTAAGCCCTTGCTGACAATAGGCAGTGTTTTATTAGCTTGTTTGTTCGTCTTTTGTTCTTTCTTTTTTTTTTAAGGGTCGAGCCTGTGATACGTTTTGTCGCGAAGAGGCGAAATAGCTGCGTTCCCCTATTATATATATTTCTCACGACTATTCTACCCTATATTATTTTCTGTGCATGGCATTGACTGCCCTTCATCCACATCTGTATGGTTAAAAATTCAGGACTTTACTGGTGTTGCACTGCCTCCGGGCATTGCCTCCAGGATCGTTCCCACCACCTTTATATCTAATGTCCCATAATGTGTGTGTTCCAGACCGGAGGACGTGAAACAGATTTTCATACATTGAATACATCGTTATTTTTTTCGGCTGTTTCTTTTTTTTCTTTCTTTCCTTCTTTCATTCTTTCTTTCTCGACATACTCGTAGCTACTGAATGTTTCGGACGTAAACTATGTACCCCCACACCCCACGTCCAACCCTGCGCGCGCGTGAGTGTGTGGAGGGTGGGAGGGGGTGGGAGGATTCCCAAGACAATAAACAAACAAAAAATGGGGCAACAGTCGAAAAGCGCACAATATTGCTTTTTCCCAAACGCGCACAGCCGTCAAAAAGGCACACACATTTATGGTAGAAAAGCGCACGAGATTTACAATCCGAAAGCGCACAGTTGTTTTTGAGACGGGTGGACTAGGACTAAGCCTATCCCTAAACCCTATTCCTAACCCTAACCCTTTCCCTAACCCTATACTTAACCCTAACCCTAACCCTATCCCTAAACATATCCCTAACTATCCCTAACCTATCTGAAAAACAAGGAATACCTGGGTACGCAGAATTGCAATGATACAAATGCTCAGCAGAATGAGCTCAAGTTTTGAACGGTTGAAGTGTGCGCCTTTGGACGGTAAAATTGTGCGCATTTTGCCGTGTGCCTTTGGATAGTGTGCGGTTTGTGTGTGCCCCCCCAAAATGGGTAGCATCCACTGGTGTTAATAATAGGGCGTATTGTCCCTGTGCGGAGTTCTCAAATGGGATATGTTCTCAAACCGTCTGCGCATGTGCGAAGAGTTAGGGATAGGGTTAGGGTCAGGATTAAGGATAGGCTTAGGCTTAGGTTTGGGGTTAGGGTTGGGAATAGGGTTAGGGATAGGGTTAGGGATAGGCTTAGGGTCAATTTAGTGTCGAATACACAACATATATTTTTTTTATGGTACGTCATGATCACGCGTTAGCGAGGAAGCTTGGGGATACTTTGGTGACCACCATTCCCCTTTGAGACGTTCAATATTATGTTGTTGTATTGATTAATATAAACCTGATGTAGTAGTAGTAGTAGTAGTAGTAGTAGTAGTAGTAGTAGTAGTAGTAGTAGTAGTAGTAGTAGTAGTAGTAGTAGTAGTAGTAGTAGTAGTAGTAGTAGAAGCAGTAGTATACGTGTGCGCGCGCACGGAAACACGCATGTACCCGCGCGTACTCACACGCACGCACGCACATACACACATGCGCACGCACACGCACACGCACGCACGCACACACACGCACACACACACACACACACACACACACACACACACGGTGCACGCACACACACACACGGGTGCACGCACACACACACACGGGTGCACGCACACACACGCACACGCACACACACACACACACACACATTTGCGAACACGCGTGCAAGAAAACCCACAAAAAGACTCCAACACATTCCCCTGTTTCTTTGTTTATCTCTTGATGTATCTATGTTTTGTCAGAGCAGAAGAGAAAGGAGGAAAGACACAGAGGGAGAGAGAGAGATAGACAGAGAAACAGATATAGACATACAATACAGACAGATAGACAGACAGAGAGACAGACAGACAGTCACACAGAGTGAAAAAAGAAAGACGATGGATGCAAGCAAGTATAATGTCAAACTACAAGGCGATGGCTTGGAGTCAAAACGGACTATCTTTACATAGTCCATTGGCGTATTGTTGAATTTATTGTGAAAACTAATAACTTGGTGGGTTTTTGTTTTAAAGATTGTAGAAATATAAAAAAGCATAAACCCCATGTTATATTATTTGTAGTCTTTTTTTAATACAAGTTATTAGTTTTTACAATATCGTCAATAATAAGTCAATGGACTATCTAGTAGTAGTAGTAGTAGTAGTAGTAGTAGTAGTAGTAGTAGTAGTAGTAGTAGTAGTAGTAGTAGTAGTAGTAGTAGGGGAAAACGGGGTAAAAAGCGCATGGGCGGGTAAGAAGCCCACCTCAATTATCTCATGAAATAAAGAAATTTTCAGTCAAATGTGCCCATGAGACGAATGCTAGACATTAACGCTCGTCTCATGGGCAAAATGAGACTGAAATTTGCTTCATTTCATGAGATAATTGGGGTGGGCTTCTTACCCGCCCATGCGCGTTTTACCCCGTCTTCCCCTAGTAGTAGTAGTAGTAGTAGTAGTAGTTAGGGCTAGACGTGGGCCTCGCGGCCCTTTTACGCCCTTTCTCGTTAGTGACTTTGATTTGTTTCAGGGTGGCTTGCTTTCTACAGCTAAACTATAAAATTAAAAAACAAATATGGAATGGTCTTTTTCTTCTTTTTCTTTTTGTATTCATCGAAAGATTGTCCGTTTTGACTCTAAGCCATTTTAGGGTCAAGCAGCACATGTCCAGTTGTTTTCTGTGCCTTAGTCGAATAGCAGGTGCACGGGTGGCAGCTAATAGCTATAGATGGTCACTCCAGACTGACCAACGGTGTTGAATCATTAATTTTCTGACGCTTTTTGTCTTTCCCTTGACCTCGGGCCAGCTCACGACTCCTACCGATTGACCCCCCCACAAGATAGTGTTCACTGAGCATAATTAGTTAAAGACCCACCAGATCACGTGTCCAAACCACGTGTTTCACGTGTTTTCCCTCTTATAGCTGGTAAGAAATCTTGCTTTGACCAGGTTTGACTCCCATACAAATGCCCCCCGGGAAATTCTAAACGAAACATCATTTTAAAAAGCAGACTCACTTTGATGTTGGGGGCATTTGTATGTGGGTCACAGCTACCCAGAAAAAAAACAAAGGGACTTAATCGTGGAGCGTCAGTGTGTCTTTGAAAGACAAATTGATTCATCCTGTTGGCATATCAGCCCCTTTCCATGTCACTGTAAATGGTAATACGACTTTTCCCACATGATGTACTCCACTCATTTCTAAGCACACACCGTACCGTAGTATCAATAATATTATTTTTAAAAACTAAGATAGAGAAAAATGTAAAAAGAAAAGGAGTTGTAGTAGTGAAAATGTTAACAAGACAGGAATAATGTGTGTGGTTGTGTGTGTGGTTGTGTGTGTGTGCTGTTTGTGTGTGTGTGTGGTTGTGTGTGTGTGTGTGTGTGTGTGTGTGTGTGTGTGTGTGTGTGTGTGTGCGTGCGCGTGCGTGCGTGCGTGTGCGTGCGCGTGCGTGTGTGTGTGTATGTATGTGTGTCAGTGTGTGTGTGTGCTTGTGTGTGTGTGTGTGTGTGTGTGTGTGTGTGTGTGTGTGTGTGTGTGTGTGTGTGTGTGTGTGGGGGTGTGTGGGGGGGGGGGGGGGGGGGGGGCTGTGTGTGTGTGTGTGTGTGTGTGTGGGTGTGTGTGTGCGTGTGCGTGTGCGTGCGTGCGTGCGTGCGCGTGCGTGTGTGTGTGCGTGTGCGCGTGTGAATGTGTGTGTGTGCGTGCGTTGCGTGTGTGTGCGCGCGCGCGCTTCTGTGTGCGCGCGCGCGTCTGTGTGCGCGCGCGCGCATGTTGCAACGTTGATTATATCCATAATACTATCGCCGTTTCGGGTCCCTTCATAAACATGCATACACCACGTGATATGATCAGACCTCCAGTAGCCAGGGTTTATGTCTCGTGTATATATGCAAGGGCTGTCTCCCATACAGGTTTTCCTATGGTCTATATAGTACTGCTGATTGAGGAATCAGGGTTGAGTTTCTCTAGATAACGGTCGCCGCGCGAATAACGCTTACGCCAAACGGAGCCTAAGAAACACCCTAAACGTTTGCTAAGGTCAGATAACTCTTTAAGCTTACTCTTCATTTTTGGGAAAGAGAGAAAAGGGTTGCTATCATAAGGGAGATAAAGCATACCTCTCTGTCAGTTTTCGATTTCACTTACGTCTATTTGTGTGCAGGAAATTACATTTGCACTATATTATGCCATGTAACATGATGAAAATTAAGAAAGAGCACTCCAAAACACTTGCGTTGGTTTAATTTGCTAACATCATCCCGTATTTTTTCACGATAGACTGAAGAATATTTGCTGTGGCAAGTTTGTTGTTTTGGTCTTCCATTTTTAAAGTTCAAGTGTCGTCACGCGAGATATAACAAAAAAGCCGGAAGTATTGATATTTCCCATGATCCTTCAAATAGTTTGTCGCTTGCTACCTCGATCACAGCCACAACACGTTTTCGACAAACGTCGGCAAAAGAGGTGTTTCTTAGTACCGTTTTTGCCGATTTGCGCACACGCTACGTAACGTTAGCCCTTGTGAAACGGCCCCCTGGAAGGCAAATCTGGACGGAAAGGGCGAGATTAAGGCAAAACGATGAGGGTTTTATGGTGTATTAGATGGAAGCAGAGAGAGAGAGAGAGAGAGAGAGAGAGAGAGAGAGAGAGAGAGAGAGAGAGAGAGAGAGAGAGAGAGAGAGAGAGAGAGAGAGAGAGAGAGAGAGAGAGAGAGAGAGAGAGACAGAGACAGAGACAGAGACAGAGAGACTGAACACTGAAAGTTTTTTAATTTGCGCTTCGGCCTTGGGCTACAGTACAAAGGGGAACGACGAACGGGTGAAAGGGAGGACTACGTGTAAAGGGTGCATCAACAATGGTGATAAATTAGGCATCGCATAGAGACAGGCAGAGACACAGAGAGAGAGAGAGAGAGGGGGGGGGAGACAGAGACAGAGAGACAGAGACAGAGACAGAGAGAGGCAGACATACAGATAGACAGGGAGACACACAGAGAGAGAGAGAGAGAGAGAGAGAGAGAGAGAGAGAGAGAGAGAGAGAGAGAGAGAGAGAGAGAGAGAGAGAGAGAGAGAGAGAGAGAGAGAGAGAGAGAGAGAGAGAGAGAGAGAGAGAGAGAGAGAGAGAGAGAGACAAAGACAGAGACAGAGAGACTGAACACTGAAAGTTTTTTAATTTGCGCTTCGGCCTTGGGCCACAGTACAAAGGGGAACGACGAACGGGTGAAAGGGAGGACTACGTGTAAAGGGTGCATCAACAATGGTGATAAATTAGGCATCGCATAGAGACAGGCAGAGACACAGAGAGAGAGAGAGAGAGAGGGGGAGGGGGGGGGACAGACAGAGACAGAGACAGAGACAGAGACAGAGACAGAGACAGAGACAGAGAGAGAGAGACAGACAGAGAGACAGAGAGACAGAGAGAGAGAGAGAGAGAGAGAGAGAGAGAGAGAGAGAGAGAGAGAGAGAGAGAGAGAGAGAGAGAGAGAGAGAGAGAGAGAGAGTGTGTGTGTGACAAGGTGGCCCACGCATCTCCACTTTCTCAACTACACCGAAGGTACTATCAGGACAGGCCGCCACACATCCAGCCGTCACCTACCCCTCCCTTTCAGCGAGTGGCAGTCGACTTGGTCGGGCCTCTACCTCAACGGAAGAGGACATTCCAGTACATAGTCA
>CM065683.1:24825604-24835604 GCA_017654935.2 Phymorhynchus buccinoides
GGTGTGGGGGGAAGAGTGTGGGCGAGAGAGGGGGCCCAAAAAAATAAATGCGGAGAAAATGGGGAGAGGGTAGGTAAATGGGGAGGAGAAGTGGGGGAAGGGTAAATGAGGAGGAGAAGTGGGGGAAGGGTAAATGAGGAGGAGAAGTGGGGGAAGGGTAAATGGGGAGGAGAAGTGGGGGAAGGGTAAATGAGGAGGAGAAGTGGGGGAAGGGTAAATGGGGAGGAGAAGTGGGGGAAGGGTAAATGGGGAGGAGAAGTGGGGGAAGGGTAAATGAGGAGGAGAAGTGGGGGAAGGGTAAATGGGGAGGAGAAGTGGGGGAAGGGTAAATGGGGAGGAGAAGTGGGGGAAGGGTAAATGGGGAGGAGAAGTGGGGGAAGGGTAAATGGGGAGGAGAAGTGGGGGAAGGGTAAATGGGGAGGAGAAGTGGGGGAAGGGTAAATGGGGAGGAGAAGTGGGGGAAGGGTAAATGGGGAGGAGAAGTGGGGGAAGGGTAAATGGGGAGGAGAAGTGGGGGAAGGGTAAATGGGGAGGAGAAGTGGGGGAAGGGTAAATGGGGAGGAGAAGTGGGGGAAGGGTAAATGGGGAGGAGAAGTGGGGGAAGGGTAAATGGGGAGGAGTGGGGAGAGGATAAATGCGAAGAAATAGGGAATGACAAGTTCGGACATAGTAAATTGGCAGAAGTGGAGGAAAGGGTAAATGCGAAGAAGTGGTCGAATAATGATAAAGGGAAATAAGTGGGGATATTATGGTGAATGGACAGAAGTGAGGAGAGGGTTAATGCGAAGAAGAGGGGAAAGGGTAAATTGACAGAATTTGGGGAGAGGGTTAATGCGAATGAATGTAGAAAGGGTAAGTGGGAAGAATTGGGGAGAGGGTTATTATTATTATTATTATTATTATATTATTATTATTATTATTATTATTATTATTATTATTCATGTGGTAATGTTGTTCATCCCTTTTTTCTAACTTGCTCAACTCATATATTGGTGTATCTAAATGCTGATTGGAAATGTTTGGAAAATGTTTATGCGCTGTCTATGTTCCGTCTCATCAATGTTAAATTGTGTAATGTGTACGGGCACGATATAAGCCGAAGGCTTGTTGCTGTCCTTTATTCTCATATTTATTATTTTGCTACGTTATAAGGAAGAGATAAAGAAGTTTAAACCATGGGGTAAACGGGAAGATGCGGGGAAAGGCTAAAGGGCGAAGGTCCGTGGGGAAATATGATAGTCACAAGAGAGGGCAGAGAGTAAACTAATGCAAATGAATAGGTAACTATGGAGTGTGAAGAGAGTAAATGAGAAGGAGGGAGGGAAAGATAAATGCGACGAGAGTTGGAAAAGAGTATATTATTATGCGAAAGAGAAGGAATAGGGTTTAAATGCGTCGGAATGGGCGGGGGCCAAATGCTATTGATAGGGCAAAGGCTAAAAGCGAATGGGTGGGCAGAGGCTAAATGTGAAGTATTGATTAGACACATATGGACACACGAAAACACACGCGCGCACGCATACAGACACACTCACACATACACACACATGCACACATACACACACACGCGCGCGCGCGCGCGCGCGCGCGCGCGCGAGCACCTTTTCAGAAGAGACCCCAAAAATACCATAAGTAGAAAAGCCTACATTAGCTTAGTCTGATGATCTTGTATGCCCATGCGAAGGAATCAAGGCAACACGACCACAGTTATCCTTACTTCCCAAAAACTGGTCAGACTTTTTTAAAAACCCACAAGCACCCAGAACTTTCTACATGAATCAAAGAAACGAGTACACATCTTAGATAAATGTACGCATGCACTGGAAATGCGCCTTGGTGAGTTCAACAAAAAGTGGTTACATGACCTACACTTGCTATCTAACTAGGCCTAAAGATTGCCACTTTCTTTTTGATGATGTCTGTGTAAGATGATTTATGATGTATATGTTGTTAAGTCCAATACATGAATACCTTCATCGAGACATCGTTATGCTTTCCTCCTCGCGCCTATTTTTTTTTTTGTCATCTCTTTATTTAACAAATTTGGAAATGTTGATGTTGATCATAATGTAATATCATTATATGTGACCCAGCACCACGAAAGGGACATTAAGTGTCAAATTGATCATTTGGAGAAAATTATACATTTGAAAACTTCAGACAATTCTCTTTCTAATGATACAAGAACCATTCTTGTATCTTTTTTTTTCCACATTCCAGAGTTAGGAACATTTAAAGTTAGTAGGGTGAGCGTCGGCCACTTTGAGAAAACACAGTCTAAAGTCTAGCCTAGCTGAAAAAAATGCATTGACCTACTCATTTTAAGGTACTTAAAAGACCACTTAGAGACCATATTAAAGATTGTCCTTTATCAATGTGAAATATATGATGGTAGAGAACACGAAAATGCCCATAACTCAAAATTGACAAGAAATGAGATTTTGACTTTGCAAGCCTGTTGTGAGAAACTAGCCCAGCGACTTAATGTCCCTTTCGTGGTGCCGGGTCACACATTAGCACAGTGCTGTCATTATGACTATTGTCACAACACATCTCAAAAGGTTTATGCTTCCTTCCTTCTTCTACCATACATTTTTTTTAAAAACATGTGAAACTGGGTTTTTTAATTTATAAACTACTGGATACTTTGGAGGAGATAATTCTTTCAGTTTCTGCTAAACGCACTTGTTGATTTGTTTATTTCATAAATGATGGCATACTTTGTATGTTTGAGTTGAACATTGTAATCTTTAGAATGAAATAGTGAGGCCAAGAGAGGAGATAACGAAATTGAACAAAAGGGGGAATACTCTCTTTCTAATTAACTCACCATCCACCAAAGTTGATTACGATGCCAACCATCTAGCAATGCGTGGGTCAGAACCAAAGTGAGATGATTGGTATCGTAATCAACTTTGGTGGAGGGGAGTTAATTAGAAAGAGAGTATTCCCCCTTTGTTCAAAATTGTAATCTTTAGTTGCTAAACGGAATGTTGCCTTGTTATTTGTAACGCGTATTATGGAACAAAGAACCTTCATGGTAAGGGGGAGGGGGGGGGGGGGGGGAACAAGCAGGCAAACAACGAAAGCCCCTAACAGAAGCACCTCTTTTCAATAACATCATCTAAAGAGACAGCTCCGAGCACGGGAAGTTCCACTCAGCATGTCTTAAATGCCAAACATTGCTATTCCAATTCACAAAGAGAGAGAGAGAGAGAGAGAGAGAGAGAGAGAGAGAGAGAGAGAGAGAGAGAGAGAGAGAGAGAGAGAGAGAGAGAGAGAGAGAGAGAGGGGGGGGGGGGGAGGGAGGGAGAGAGGTGGGGGAGAGAGAGAGGGAACACTGAAACACTGAAGACGGAATTAAATCAGACAAGGGCATCGTCGAGCGGCAGCAACGCATTGTGACAATGAAAACCCGGCCAGAGTTATGTCCTGTCCCCCACCCCACCCCCCAATAAACACACCACTTTCCACCCTTACAGAACGCATAAAATACATAGACCAAAATTTGAAGCGATTCTCTTCAGTAGTTCACGAGATACAGCGTCCTCTCCCCCCCCCCCCCCCCCCCCCACCCCCCAATAAACACACCACTTTCCACCCTTACAGAACGCATAAAATACATAGCCCAAACTTTGAAGCGATTCTGTTCAGTAGTTCACGAGATACAGCTGAACTTTTGTGCAAACTTCCTTGCACCATGTCCTCCCCCCCCCCCCCCCCCCCCCCCCCCAAATAAACACACAACTTTCCACCCTTACAGAACGCATAAAATACATAGCCCAAAATTTGAAGCGATTCTGTTCAGTAGTTCACGAGATACAGCTGAATTTGTATGCAAACTTCCTTGCACCATGGTACACCACCACACAAAATTTGAAGCGATTCTGTTCACTAGTTCACGAAATAAAGCTGGGGGGAAATTACATAGCCCAAAGAAGGAAATTTCTGTTTTCAAGGTCAAACGTCAAGGTCAAGGTCAGCACGGTGTTGATTAACGAAAGGAAGCTTCCTTTTCAAGCTGTCTACCCTTCTGCCAATTTTAATAAAAATCCAAACAGTAGTTTTTAAGTTAATCGATACACAGACACACACACAGACAGACACACAAACCGATCGCAATACCTCGGCCTCTGGCCGGGTAATAATTACATTATGCACACACTATAACAGAGCCCCCCAGATACAATATATAAAAACAAATCCAGGATCGCTCTGGAATCAATAAGATCAACACAGCATGGAGAACACACACGGGCATGATAACATCGCAGCTTTTCGTTTCGAAGTTATGAATAAAATCAATATATAATTCAATGCACCATTACCGTCTTCACTCCCTGGGATAAGGACACTTTGGAAATACAATGATTCTTAGCTATGGAAGAAAGAGGTGTATTTGTAGAAGTAAAAAATATGACTTGCGTGAACGATGATTATTATAATTAGGGAGGGGGGGGGGGGGTAGAAGAAAAAGAAAGGCAACACAAATTAAGCAGGGAGAAACAACAAAAAAAAACACAGAAAGAATGACAAAATTAGCTTAAATAGACAAACATGTAACTATATCCAAGCAGGCAATCAGAGACAGGGGTAGACATAGATAGATAGATAATTTGCTTTGATAAAACTACTGACGAATTGTGGTGGTACCATAGCCAATGAGGTTTAACCGAGGCGTGGTTACTGCTACACATATCTGTATTATTAAACAATCGGGGGGGACTTTACTGGTTTAGCACTGCCTCCGGGCATTGCAGCCAGTATTGTTCCCACCATCTTTAAATGCCCCAAATGCCCCACATGGCCGGAAGGCCGAAGAGGGCGTAAAACCCTATTTTCATCATCGCTTTGATAAAACGTTTCTGTGTCCAATGTCTGCATAATTTATGTGAACCTCAAAAACAAAATTCAGTGAATGTTAACTTTATGAATTGTTCTGTGTTCTGAAAAGAAGGAAATAATAAAATGATCTGATTTACTTTTTCTCCCAATGGGGGAGGGACAGTGCCTTATATGCAAAGACAGCTGTTTCGATCTGTGAAGAGCTCATTACTTTGCATGATCGGCCTGTCCAGTAGATGTCAACTTGAGCAAGAAGGCATTCTACTAAGATAATGGTGTCCTATTTGCACCAAATCGAACATCCACAATAAAAGCAAACCAGATAGATAAATAGATAGATAGATATATAGATAGATACATAGATACATAGATACATAGTTTGCTTTGATAAATCTTTTCTGTGTCCAATGTCTTTATTTGTGAACCTCAGAAACAAAACCAGTTAACGTTAACTTTGAGTAATGTTCCGTGTTCAAAAAAACAACCCACAAATTATATAAGATAGATACATAGATAGATAGATTGATTGATGGATGGATTGGCGGACGGACAGACAGACGCGTGTTTTTAAATTGTTTTTTCTCAATGATAAGTTGGAGCATATGTGACCCAGCACCACGAAAGGGACATTGGGTGTCAAACTGACCATTCTGAGAAAATTATACATTTGAAAATCTCAGACAATTCTCTTTCTAATGATGCAAGAATAATTATTGTTTCTTGCGTCTGTCCCAGTTATCATCATTCAAAGTTAGTAGGGTGAGTGTCGACCATTATGAGAAAACACAGTCTAAAGTCTAGCCTAGCTGAAGAATATGCATTGACCTACTCGTTTCAAAATACTTGTATGACCATTTGTAAACCATATTAACCCTTTCACCGCCAAAGTCGCATTTCAGCACCACAGTGATTTAACACCTATGTCACTAAAAGGCATCAAATTGGGGTCTATTCTCCAAAGACCCTATTGTCTTCGTTTTGGGAAGTAAGGATAGACCTTATTTTATATATGTCACAGAAGAATCCCCAATACTGTGGATGGATTTTGTTCTCTACCCAGGAAATTTAATGGAGATTTTTAGCTAAAATATGGCTGGCGGTGAAAGGGTTAAAGATTATCCTTTATAAGTATGAAAGATAAGATGTTAGAGAACACAAGCATACCCATGACTCAAAATTGACAAAAAATGAAAGTTTTGACTTTGCACGCCTGTTGTGAGAAACTAGCCCAGCGACTTAATGTCCCTTTCTTGGTGCTGGGTCACAGTTTGCTTGCTTTCCATTACTGATTCATGACAACATTAGCCAATTTGCGGCTTATTTGCTGTTGTTGTTGTGTTCGATAAATGGAGTTATTCTGTTTTGTCTGGACAAACATGATTCATCACTCGGGTGTTGCCAAGGGACTTTCTCTGGTCGCTGAATGAGGAAAACGTGAGGGTCTTGACTTTCATAAAAAAAATGTTTTACCTGACCTGTTCGTTTATGATTTTATTTTGTGCCTAGCGCCTGCACACAAGGAAATTGAGATCGAAGGTGGTGCTTTTTTGCATACATATAATATGTATATAATATATATATAATAATAAAAACGCGAGGAATTACGCGATATATTTCTGAGGAGATCTGTCCACAGGCAAATACACTAACGAATTTTCTGTCTGAAGGTTAGATAAATCTTAACCCTTTCACCGCCAGACATATTTCAGCCGACATTTCCATTAAATGTACCTGGGTAGAGAACCAAAACCATCTGCAGTATTGGGGATTCTCCTGTGACATATATAAAATAAGATCTACCCTTACTTCCCAAAACTAAGACAATAGGGTCTTCGGATAATAGACCCCAATTTGATGGTTTTTAGTGGCATTGGTGTTAAATCACTGTGGTGCTAAAATGCGACTTTGGCGGTGAAAGGGTTAAGTTAATCGCACAGACAAATAAGAAAGGCAAAGGCCAAAAGCACCTTCTTGGAATATACAAATTAAAGAGGGTCGTTACACAGAATTTAAAGGGCGATGCAACTTGCAAAATTGTAATTGCAAACACTGGCAAACAGTCTTGAACATTAACTACACTTTTATTTGTTCTTTCCTTTCGTTTCGTAAAGAGGGCTGGAGAAAATTCAAGTGCTTTAAATTGCTCTCAATTCTAAACGGAAACGCCACGTTTAATGTTTGTCAAGTAATTTGCGTCTGAAAGTGCGGTGTTTGGATGCGGTCTTCACATCCGTGTGGTGGTGATGATGGTGTGTGTGTGTGTGTGTGTGTGTGTGTGTGTGTGTGTGTGTGCGTGTGCGTGTGTGTGTGTGTGTGTGTGTGCGTGTGCGTGTGTGCGTGCGCGTGTGTGTGCGTGTGTGTGTGTGTGCGCGTGCGCGTGTGTCTAACTGTTTATCTGTGTCGCTGCATGTGCATAATTATGTTTGCGTACGCGCGTTTTTATCTATGCGCATGCGCGCGCACGAGCGTGTGTGTGTGTGCATGTGTGTGTGTGATTGTGTGCGTGTCTACGAGTGCGCGCGTGCGCACGCACGCGCGTGTGTTTGTGTGCACACTCTTCTTAGAGTATGTCTATGCGCTTACATCGTGACTTCGGACTTGCTGACGTTACAATAATTTGTGATATTATGTTTTGAATTCATAGTTATACTTTTTATGCTATAAAAAAACAAACAAACAAAAACCGTAACAATTCATTTTTTTAACTAATGAGTCGTTCCTTATTTGCTTACCGAAACACAAATAACTAGAAAAATAATGGATGAAGCGAAAATGTCAAACTTGTTACACCTTAAAGGTGGACCCTGACGGATGAGAGTTTTGCAAGAAACACGTCCAGATCACCAGAAAGACAGCATTTTCAAGGATCGGAACACTCACTTTGCTCTGGTTTCCTAGAAATCAAACTGTCAAAAATGGCGATTCCTCCTTGGCGGAGGTGCTGGAAGTCAAATTCTTTCACCCAAAGAGAAGGCGTGTGCCGTCTCTTTTCTAATGGCCGCCTGAGTTTAGACCAAATCGTTAGCACGAAAATGTCGCAATACAAGTCTTTTTTTTTCTTTTTTGCCTTTTTTTTTATACAGTTTATCTAAAGGAGTTTCGCTCACAACAAAGGAAATAGCTCCTTTTTTTTTTTTACTGCACTACAAAAAAAGAAAAAGCTTCAACCACAATGAGATTAGCCTCCACCCACCCCATCTAAAATGGCTACTCTGCCAAGGAGGAATCGCCGTTGTGACGGTTTAAGTTCTGGGAAACCAGAGCAAAGTGAGTGTTGCGATCTCTGTAAAGGGTGTTTTCCTGGTGATCCTGGCGTGTTTCTTGCAAAAAAAACTAATCCGTCAGGGTGCCCCTTTAATGGGTGTTCTTTCGACATTTCATTCACTTTCAATTAATAATAATAATAATAATAGTTAATCATTTACATAGCGCACTTCTCCACCAAAAGTGGAGCTCTATGCGCTTAGCAACAATAACAATTCAAAGCAATACATTCAGCAAAAACAAAACAAATAATCGCTCACACACATGCAAATAGACATGCACATACACACACACACACACCCAATATACACGCAAGCACGCACGTATGCACACATACACACACACGCGCGCGCGCGCACACACACGCACGCACACACACGCACACACACACACATTACCATCACCACCACTCACCCCACCCAAGAACACAATACATAATACATTGCATTATACTTATACAAATGTATAAGTACGAGTTAAATGTACAGTGCGTGACCAGTGTGTCACGCCCAGAATCAGTAAGGGGTTGGATATTACATTGCCTTTGCATTTACATGGCTGCGTTTCTTTTTGCTTTTTGCTTCTCTTTTTTTCTCTAACAGTATATAATGTTACAGTAAATTTATGAAACCAATAATTTCATGGAAAGAGTGTCAGTAATTTCATGGAATTTCAGTAATTTCATGAATAATGTCAGTAAATTACTATATAATTTTTTTTTTAAATCCTAGTAATTTCACGACTGAAATTCCTGACATTTCGTGAAATTACTACACGGAGGAAGGCGCTCAAATCAGACAATTATTGGGCAGATTCTTTGCGGAAAAGGGCAGTAGAAATGGGCCGATAAGACAGAACAAAATAGTAGATGGTAGTAAGAAAGGGAAGAGGCGGAGAGAGAGAGAATAAAAAAAGATAGATCAGAGGAAGTTGCTAGCAGAGAACGCCCAGAAGGTGGGGGAACTACATATACTGATAGATCCCCAGGTATCCCCACGGGTAGGTCCCGATTGGCCCTTTCCCATCTCGCCCTTTCTTTGTTCTTCGCCGCATGCCTCCTCACGTGAGCTCCCTTAGGCGAGGAGTGCCATTTCGCCCTTTCAATCAGTCCCATTTCGCCCTTTCCATCAGTCCCATTTCGCCCTTTCCATCAGTCCCATTTCGCCCTTTCCATCAGTCCCATTTCGCCCTTTCTCAGTCCCATTTCGCCCTTTCCATCAGTCCCATTTCGCCCTTTCCATCAGTCAGTTTCCCATCCCATTCGCCCTTTCCATCAGTCCCATTTCGCCCTTTCAATCAGTCCCATTTCGCCCTTTCCATCAGTCCCATTTCGCCCTTTCCATCAGTCCCATTTCGCCCTTTCAATCAGTCCCATTTCGCCCTTTCAATCAGTCCCATTTCGCCCTTTCAATCAGTCCCATTTCGCCCTTTCAATCAGTCCCATTTCGCCCTTTCAATCAGTCCCATTTCGCCCTTTCCATCAGTCCCATTTCGCCCTTTCAATCAGTCCCATTTCGCCCTTTCCATCAGTCCCATTTCGCCCTTTCAATCAGTCCCATTTCCATCAGTTCCATTTCGCCCTTTCAATCAGTCCCATTTCGCCCTTTCAATCAGTCCCATTTCGCCCTTTCAGTCGGTCCCATTTCGCCTTTTCAGTCAGTCCCATTTCGCCCTTTCAATCAGTCCCATTTCGCCCTTTCAGTCAGTCCCATTTCGCCCTTTCAATCAGTCCCATTTCGCCCATTTCGCCCTTTCAGTCAGTCCCATTTCGCCCTTTCAATCAGTCCCATTTCGCCCTTTCAATCACCAGTCCCATTTCGCCCTTTCAATCAGTCCCATTTCGCCCTTTCAATCAGTCCCATTTCGCCCTTTCAATCAGTCCCATTTCGCC
>CM065683.1:24840604-24845604 GCA_017654935.2 Phymorhynchus buccinoides
ATTAACATAAACCTGTCCGTTTGATGAAAGTGTTTCAAGGGAAGTAAATCTGTGTGCACACCACACTTTGGTCACTATTTCTAAACTCGCTTCGCTCCCTTAGACCACACACTTTTGCCTCTTACTGTGCGTTTGTAGTGGTTTGAAGTGGAGAAACTAATTGCTGTAGGGAGTTTTCTATATAAAGTCTATGTATACAAACGTCTGATCTACCACTTCCCTATGTGTCTAAACCTGAAGTAGAAACCTGTGATCTTCTTTCATTTCTCTTTTTGTTTATGTCTGTTTGGATGGGTGGAGTGATTTTTGTGAGGTTGTTTTTGTTTGTGGCTCAAGCCACAAACCTATAACTCACTTTGTCGGTCGGTCTGTCGGTCGGTCTGTCGGTCCAAAATTGTCGCACTTCAAATCGAGGCTACACTTCTGGCCGCTCTTTAAAATGATGTATTTTAAAAGCGTACAAAATAATAAACATACGTAATACAGACACTACAACAGACACGACGAGTATGCGGTGCTTCTTTTGATGAGCATAAGTAGGATACATAGTTTTAAATGTTTTCCAAAAGATATAAAAAGTTACGAAATGGTGCAGAGATAACATTCTGGTTTACAGATTAAAATTATTGAAAAGCCAGGGGAGGTAACTCATGATTGGAGTGGTAAAAATAGACCGCGTGCCACAAACTATTGCGATTTCGCGCTTGTTTTTTAATAATTCAAAATCGTTGCGATGCGAATGAGTTACCCGCAGCTTGCTGCCATGCCTGAGGAGAAATGCCATCTTTTTTTAAAATTCCAAATTCATCTCTCTTGGCATGAAACACGCTCACGGCAGAATGTGTTCAGAACAACAGAAAACTAGCCCCCCTGAGCAATTCCACTTTGTCTATGTAACAAATTCAGCGAGAGAGACGTGTCACTAGCTATATTGTGGCCTCTCTCTCTCTCTCTCTCCCTCTCTCTCTCTCTCTCTCTCTCTCTCTCTCTCTCTCTCTCTCTCTCTCTCTCTCTCTCTCTCTCTCTCTCAATTCTGCTGTCAGGTGCATTTCCTACTGGTTAAAATGATTGCAAATGGACACTGAAAGATTGCCACGAAAAGCGTATGATATGCTCTATGATTTAGACTCGAAGGGGAAACGTGTGTATTTGTGTGAACTTGGTTTTGGTTTTGTCTGGTATTGTCAGGGAGTAGGTGGGGAAAAACTGTTTATAAGCAGCTTACGTCAAAGACTTACAGATACTAGGTGGCAAGATTGGGAAGGTCATATAAATGCTAGCACTAGATTCGATGCATATAGAATGTTTGCCTTTTCACATTTAGTACATAAGCTATCTTTTGTTGAATATTGATCGGTGTCAGCGAACTGTTTTGACTAAGTTTAGATTCGGTATGTCTGTTATAAAAAAAGCAACATAAGTATCGATACGAAATTGTCCAGCATGCTGATCTGTTATGTCCATTATGCAAAGATTCAATTGAGGACGAGGTACATTTTGTCTTAAAATGTCCTGCTCTAAGTGTTCTTCGAGCAAACCTAATCCCGTATAAATACTACTACCCATGTCAATTTCGTTTAACTTTATTGATGGTGAATACTAATGAGAGAACAGTACGTAATCTAACTCTGTATTTGTACAAAGCTTTCCGGTTAAGAGAGACAATTATGTCCTAGTTTGTAATTGTTTGCTAGTATAATTATGCTTGTGTTCCAAAGCGATTTGTTGTCGTTCTCAAGTGCTATAATCCACTGATGTATAAATATTGTTAATTATTGCCCCTTATTCATATGGGGCCTTGGCCTTTGAATGAATAAACCATTCGACTTCGACTTCGACTTCTCTCTCTCTCTCTCTCTCTCTCTCTCTCTCTCTCTCTCTCTCTCTCTCTCTCTCTCTCTCTCTCTCTCTCTCTCTCTCTCTCTCTCTCTCTCTCTCTCTCTCTCTGTCAAATAAAGTTTTCCAGTGTCCAGTGACCAGTGTCTGTCTCTCTGTCTCTCTTTTGATTCTTTTCAATTATTTCATGTGCCAATTTTTGTTTCATTTTCTTGACTTGATTGTTTTTATGTCAACTTTTCTTTGCCTGATGCATGGTGTGAGTGTGTGAGTGAGAGGGCCAGGTGCAAAGAAGCTATTGTAGCTTATCCTTTTTCCCCTCAATAAAACATTCGTATTCGTATTATCTCTCTCTCTCTCTCTCTCTCTCTCTCTCTCTCTCTCTCTCTCCTCTCTCTCTCTCTCTCTCTCTCTCTCTCTCTCTCTCTCTCCTCTCTCTCTCTCTCTCTCTCTCTCTCTCTCTCTTTTTTCTGCCCGTTTCTTTTTTCTCTTTTACCTTTCTCTTTTGCTTATTATTGATTCAATAGTTATTTCCTTAATCACACTATTTTTTTCTTTTAATTCATGCATCTGTTCAAATTGAATTGCAACGGGTCACGGACCTGTATACAATTAAACATGTGTCCTTTGTCATCTGTCGTCTCTCTCTCCTCGGATCACTCATTAGCACAGCCCTGTACCTCTTCTAGATCTCTGACCTCATCTCTAAAGAATCTTCTAACCTCGACCTCTCGTCCTTCCCCCCACTCTCCTCTCCTCAATCCTCGTCGTCCTCTCTGGTCATCTCCTGTGCTCCTCTCTATGTATCTCTCTTCGCTGCTCAAACTCATCCCTTCCTCTTCTTCAGCGGACAGTAAATCTCCTCTCTCCCCCTACTCGTGTCTCTCATACGTCTCTCCGCATCTCTCCATCTACCTTCTTCTCTTTCGATTATAGGTAACTGCCTTCCCTCAGTCTCCGTCACACTCTCTCACTCTCTCTCCCCGTCTCGCGCTTTCTCTCCTTTCCCTTCCTCTCTCTCTCCTCTTCCCCTCTTCCCCCCTCTAATCTCTCATCTCAACTACTCACTTCTCGTGAGTCTCAACTTACACTCTCCTCCGTCATCTTCCGCTCGTCTCCGGACACTCGTCTCACGCTCTCGCTCTCTATCTTTCTCTCTCATCTCCCCCCCTCGCGCTCTCTCTCTCCCTCTTCATCTAGTCTCCCCGTTTGCAATCTCCGCTTCGTCTCTCCTCGTCTTCTCCATCGCTCATCTCACTCATCTCCCTCCATCTCATGTCATCCACATCTCTCCTCTCTAGTCAACTCGCTCTTCTCCTACTCTTCCCTCTCTCCCTCTCTGCAGTCGTCCTCCTCTCTCTCTACTCACACCGTCTCTCTCTCTCTCATCATTCTCATGTCTCGTCCATCCTTCGCTTCATCGGCTCTCTCTCCTCTCACTCTACAATTCTCCTCGTCGCATCCGCGCTCTCTCTCAACCTCATCTCGTCCAACTATCTCTCTCTCTCATCTTCTCTCTCCGTCCTGCATACATCGTCTCTCTACTCACCGTCCCCCTCTTGCTTCTTCCTCGTAGCCTCGTCTCCGTCCTCTCGTCTCTCTCTCCCTCTCTCCCGCTCTTCCTCTCTCTCTCTCTATCCTCTCATCTTCTTCTCCTCTCTCTCTATCTCTCCTCGTCCTCTCTCTCCTCCTCAGGTCGTCTCGCTCTCATCTCCTCTCTCTCTCACTCCAATACGTTTTTAATGATTAAGCGAGTTGCCTGTGCCCAAGTAAGATGAAGGTGGGGATGTAATTGAACATCGATAATCATGAGTAAAGGAAAAACGATTAAATCAAAGGATCGTATGGCGGTTAGAGTGTGAAGTATGGTGGCAAGTGCTGGCCAGTAAGTAATGGAGGAGGGGGTACCACGTATCGGGTTGGGGAGTTTGGGTGAGGGACGATACAGTAAGTTTGGGTAAGGGACGATACTACTGAGGGCAGGATGGAAAAAAAAAAAAAAAAAAAATAATAGCTTTGTTAGCTTATTCTTTAACCCTTTCACCGCCAAAGTCGCATTTTAGCACCACAGTGATTTAACACCTATGTCACTAAAAGGCATCAAATTGGGGTCTTTTATCCAAAGACCCTATTGTCTTAGTTTTGGGAAGTAAGGACAGACCTTATTTTATATATGTCACAGAATAATCCCCAATATTGCAGTTGGATTTTGTTCTCTACCCAGGTGAATTTAATGGAGAATTTGTTATGAAAACATGGCTGGCGGTGTTGAAAGGGTTAACCCTCAATAAAGATGATTTTGACTTGACTTGACTTGACTGTGAATGAAAAAGAAGCGACGAAGGTCTCTTCTGGAAGAATAAACTAAGTAATATGGCATGGAATTACATGTCTTCCTCTTTTGGTTTTCCTTACTTCTTTTAACAATTTTTTTTGTTGAGGGTTTGGGTGGGGGGTGGGGGGGGGGGGTCTGGAACCCCTGTATCCCCCCCAATCCGCCTCTGTACTGACATAGCTTTCAGAATAATCAAATCTGTTGCGGGGGTGATAAGGATGAATATTTTTAAAAAAACAATAATCATAATGATGTACATGAAGATAACTATAAATTATAGGAAAAAATGGAAGGGGGGGAGAATATTTCACTATAGGGGAAGGAAAATCATACACACGCAAACTCTCTATCTACTCAACCTCTCTCTCTCCTCCTTACTCTTCTCCTCTCCTCTCTCTCTCTCTCTACCTCTACTCTCTCTCTCTCCTCCTCTCTCTCTCTCTCTCTCTCCCCTTCTCTACACCTCTCTCTCTCTCTCTCTCTCTCCCCTCCCCTCTCTCTCTCTCTCATCTCTCTCTCTCTCATCCCCCCACCCTCGCCTCTCTCTCGATCCCTCCTCTCCCACCCTCCTTCCCATCCTCTCTCTCTCTCTCTCTCCCCCCCCCCCCCCCTCACCCTCTTCCCCACCACTCTCTCACCCCCTCTCTCCTCTCTCTCTCTTCTCTCTCTCCCTCCCCCTCCCCCTCCTCTCCCCCTCTCTCTCCATCTCTCTCTCCCCCCATCTCCATCTCTCTCTCCCCCTCAACCCTCCCTCTCTCTCCCCTCTCTCTCTCTCTCTACTCTCTCTCTCTCTCCTCTCCTCCTCTCTTCTCTCTATCTCTTCTCTCTC
>CM065683.1:24855604-24860604 GCA_017654935.2 Phymorhynchus buccinoides
ACACGAAGCGAACGCGCTACCACTGTGCCACTCTACACCACTTCGACTGGTGGCTTCGACTGTGAGATAGTGACGAATGGCACTCATACGACGGAGTTCAAAGTTCACATTACGAATCAGAGTCACGACATGAAAGATCATAGTTAGATGACAAAGTTTATGGTAACACCACGATTTGTTTAGCTGAGTGACAGAAAGGAACAGTAGGGTCGCCAATCAATAACAAGGACATCGTGAAACTGAACAGACGTGGAACTTCTCTGAGAGGAAACGATCATTGCCTCACTCTTACTATCGTTCCGTTTCAATTTACTGGAGGTCATCCACGACTTCACATCTGAAATGGTATCCGATGGTGTCCGAAATAGTAGTAGTAGTAGTAGTAGTAGTAGTAGTAGTAGTAGTAGTAGTAGTAGTAGTAGTAGCAGCAGGAAGTAGTAGTAGTAGTAAGTAGGTAGTAGTAGTAGTAGTAGTAGTAGTAGTAGTAGTAGTAGTAGTAGTAGTAGTAGTAGTAGTAGTAGTAGTAGTAGTAGTAGTAGTAGTAGTAGTAGTAGTAGTACTAGTAGTAGTAGTAGTAGTAGTAGTAGTAGTAGTAGTAGTAGTAGTAGTAGTAGTAGTAGTAGTAGTAGTAGTAGTAGTAGTAGTAGTAGTAGTAGTAGTAGTAGTAGTAGTAGTAGTAGTAGCCTCTGGCTGCGACGCGCTTTCCAGGTGGGAGCAACCCGAATTTCACAGAGACATCTCTGTGACTACAAAGTACATAATACCAAATAATGATAATAATAATACCTAGTCCTATAGTAAAAGAAAAAGATACAGAACAAGAAGAACAAGAATAAGAAAAAAAAAGTCCAACAAGACGTCACTGTATCCAAAACAAAAACCCGAAGAAAAAAACCAACCGTGGAATATTATTTTCCTGTTGATGAAGATGCCATGAATCACGCGGTGGTTTGTTTTTTTCAAGTGTGATTTGAAATCGTGTATTGCATTGTGCTATTCTTTGTGCTTTGGTGGAGATGTAATGTTGTCTTTGCAAGATACATATGTCATTTTAAAAAAGCACACAGAGACACAGACACAGACCTACACACACAGACACAGCACACACACACACACACACACACACACACACACACACAACACACACACACAGACACACACAGCACACACACCACACACACACACACACACACACACAACACACACACACACACACACACACACACACACACACACACACACACACACACACACACACACACCATCACCACCACCACCACCACACCACCACCACCACCACCACCACAACATCAACAACAACAATTATTTTAAAAACAGAGACAAAAATCCAACCAATGCACAGAATCAAACGCGAAAACAATCCATCCAGGGAATGGTCTGACGATCACCTGGACTAAAAACTCATCACATTCGACAGCCATTAGCGGAGGAAAATGACACCTCCTCGCGCTCTCTAGGAAACACGTTTCTTTTGCTCTTCTGGTGATGGCAATGGCAAATGACCCCCCAGTCCCTCAAGAAAAACTGAGGAGGAGAGACAAGGCCACGTGTCCCCCCCCACCCACCCCCCCACCCCTCATTACTTGATGAAAAACGGGCGAGGAAAACGAGGTTGCAGGTGACGTGGGAAGTGCGTTGCTTTAGGATTTTCTTGACACTGGCGACATCATTGCATGATCATTTCTACCTCTCTGATCTCGTTCACCTGTACTCACCCTCCAGGTCTCTCCGTCCCTTTTCTGACAAACGTATCCTTTCTATTCCTCGTACAAGCACTAAGACATATGGTCAACGTTCATTTTCTTTCAGCGCCCCTTCTGTCTGGAACACCCTACCATAATTATGAACTTCGTTCTGCTAAATCTTTCAAATTTTTCAAAACCGCTCTTAAAACTCACTTTTTCCGGTAATGCCTCTGATTTCTTCCTTGTCCTGTTTCCTGCCTTGAAACTATGTTCCCCACATTGTGTGTGGGTGTGTGTGTGCGCGCGTGTATGTGTGGGTGTGTGCGAACGTGTGCGTGTGTGTGTGCGTGCGTGTTGTGGCTGAGTGCGTGTTTGTGATCGTTAATATTGTAGTAGCTTATTTATGATCTATGTATTTATTTAAATAATTAATTGTGAAGCGCCGTTAGCTCAAGAGAGAAAGGGCGTTCTATAAATGTTAGTTATTATTATTATTATGATACTTTGAGATGCTGAGCTGTTGATGAATTTGCGATGGTGAAACCGAGATTTTCTGAAATCTTGTTACCTTTTGCAGTTTGTGTGAGATAGGATCTATGAGAGTTTAAATACCGGCCGTTTGTTATAGGTGATTACGTGAAATGGCTTACTGTTTCATCATTCATCAATGCTGTAGAGTTACGAGTAGCTTGCATTGTATTGTTTTTGCTTTTGTAAGTCTGCATAAACACACATACACGTACACAAACACACACGCACGCGCGCGCGCATGCACGTACACACTCACACACACACACACACACACACACACACACACACACACACACACACACACACACAAACACACACACATATGCACACACACACACATATGCGCGCACGCACACGCACGCACACACACACACACACACACACACACACACACACACACACACACACACACACACACACACACACACACACACACACACACACACACACACACACACACACACACACACACACACACACACACACACACACACACACATTCATGCAACACAGTTCCAAACAGAGACAGTGTTCCCTGAAGCAACCAAGCATCAGAAGAATGACAGGGACCCAAACATACAGGCGACATTAGGAGACACTTATACAGAAAGTTCGTCTGTTGTCGTTAATGCGCCAAGCTGATTACATTAACTCTTGGACCAACGAAGTGTGGTTGCCCCAAGATCTTCCCTGAATAATAAGATCAGTGACCTTTGGCATGCACTTTGCTTTGTTGCTAAGGCCCGAAGTGCAAAAGAACATAAGAACTCGGATGTAAATGTCGGACTTTTGCTTGCCATACAGTTCCAGAAGAACGCGTTGGGACGCCATTCCGCTATGTCTGGTTCAATATTTTGCATTTGAAGGTTGATTTTAAAGGCAAAATGTATGACATTTCCTTGACATTTTGTGTCGTCTGCGACGCCCGAGCTGTGTCAAAAATTGCCGAATCTACCTCGGAAAACACGAAGAATGCCGAACCTGTGTTTCGTAACTTCCGCCCTTTACTTTCCAGCCCTTTACGTTCCGGCTGTGTGGTGTTGATCAACTTTTTATTTTATTCATACAGTAAGTAAATTTGTATTTGACCGAGTCCATGAATCTGATGAATTTGCGATGGTGAAACCGAGATTTTCTGAAATCTTGTTACCTTGTGCAGTTTGTGTGAGATAGGACCAATGAGAGTTTAAATACCGGCCGTTTGTTATAGGTGATTACGTGAAATGGCTTACTGTTTGATGAATCGTTTGTTAAATTGTTGCCATGTATGTATTGTTACATGATTACATTGCATGCGATATATTTCTATTGATTTGTAACAGATTGATTCGCACCACGTTCTTCGTCTTCTTTGCTTGAACATTCAATGTGCACGTAATAGCCTAGGGCTTTCTGGTATAAACTACAATCACACTGGTGGTGGTTCAAGTCATTCAAAGGCTTTCACATTTCAGCATAGCCTAGCATAGCATAGCGGCTGCATACGATAAGCACGCATTTTTCTATTGTCGATAAACGCGCATCGACTTTGTCCGGCTCATATGAGCGCATGCATGTAGTCCGAAATGAGCGCATCCCCTCTGTCGTAATTGAGCGCATCGCTTCTGTCCTAAATGAGCGCATTCAGTTTTTATAATCGAGGTTTGCTAACACACATATACAGACATACACAGATTGTCACGTATGTAACTAATTTCACGACTGTTTATTCAAAAATTTGTTTAATATACAACAAAACTAAAATAAATTCCATCGAAGTTGTTTTTGAGACGGGTGGACTAGGACTAAACCTATCCCTAACCCTATTCCTAACCCTAACCCTATCCCTAACTCTATCCCTAACCCTATTCTTAACCCTAACCCTAACCCTATCCCTAAGCATATCCCTAACTATCCCTAACCCTATCCCTAACCTATCTGAAAAACAAGGAATACCTGGGTACGCAGAATTGCAATGATACAAATCGGAGTTGGCAATCAGCGGCCTACATGCGCTCTTATCGGCAGAAGGGATGCGCTCTTATGAGCATGCAAATGTGCGCTTATGAGCGATGCGCGCTTATTGCCAACTCCGAGCCTAGCATAGCCAGAGCTTCAGATTGTCGGCGCGCCCGCGCCAATGACGCATATGTTTCGTTAAAACGCACATCAATGCGTTGGGTGGTGGCGGTGGCTACAAGTCTTTCAAAGGCTTCCACATTTCAGCATATCATAGCATAGCATAGTCTGGCTGTTTGGCATGCTATGGATGCTTCCAATCTTTGTAGTTGATTGCCTTTTAAAAAACTTTTTTTTATTGAGAATGCAACAATGGGGCATTTGCCGCGTTGCGAGCGACCTTGAATTTAATACAGTTGAATTTAGAGAGTTGAAATTAGAAAGGTCAGCGTAACTCGGGCAGAAAGAGCGCGGGCAAATTAGTAGTATAGAATAGAGAACGAACACTCGCGGCAAATGCCTTATTGATGATAGGGCTTAGCCACGAATTACATGAATAAAGTGTCTTTGCATTTCAAAAAAACAAATATGGACCCGTGCAGAGGCACCCGCAAATTATGTTGAACAACAATAAAAACAGCGCAGCCAGAAGCAGATATCTGCAAAACAAATGGTGTTGAAATGTTCATGCTCTAACATTTGTGGTCTAGCGATTACATGCGAAGATAGAAAGAAACTGGAGACTGTTTGTATATCTGAATAATGATCTTGGTTATAATCATAACATCAAGCCAGCTATCAAAATGCAATTCATTAGTAGCTTTT
>CM065683.1:24873104-24875604 GCA_017654935.2 Phymorhynchus buccinoides
CACACACACACACACACACACACACGCACAACACACACACACGCACACACACACACACACACGCACACACACACACACCACACTCACACACACACACACTACACACACACACTAGAGATAGAGAGAGAGAGAGAGAGAGAGAGACACACATACACACTCACGTACGCACGCCGTCTAATATCACGAGAAGTGGATAGACGTTAAATAAAAGACACACACACACACACGCACGCACGCACGCACACACGCAGATACATACATACACACACACACACACACACACACACACACACACACACACACACACACACACACACACGCACACACACACACACACACACACACACCACACAGAGAGAGAGAGAGAGAGAGAGAGAGAGAGAGAGAGAGAGAGAGAGACACACACACACACACACACACACACACACACACACACACACACACACACACACACACACACACACACACACACACACACACACACACGCGCGAGAGAGAGAGAGAGAATAGAATAACTGTTCTGTGGAGTTAGTTCCAGTTACAGGGTTAATGACATCTTGGTGTGACGTAGCCGCTTCCAGTTTTCTTTTACTTGTCTTAGAGAAACTGAAATAAGATCATTCTAAAAAAAGCTAAGGGACAGGCGGCAGAATACATGTACAAATGACATGTACGTGCGTCTGTAGAGCCCTTTTTTAGTTTGTTCTTTCGAATTGGCCACTCTTGTCGACCCAACGACTTTTGTCGACCCTGCACAACGACTTTTGTCGAACTAACCACTTTTGACGACCCTGCTCAACCACTTTTGTCGAACCTAACCACTTTGGCGACCCTGCTAAACCACTCTTGTCGACCCAACCACTTTTGTTGACATTGCTCAACCACTTTTGTCGAACCTAACCACTTTTGTCGACCCTGCTAAACCATTCTTGTCGACCCAACCACTTTTGTCGACATTGCTCAACCACTTTTGTCGAACTAACCACTTTTGACGACCCTGCTCAACCACTTTTGTCGAACCTAACCACTTTGGACGACCCTGCTAAACCACTTTGTCGACCCAAACCACTTTTGTCGACACCAACTTGCTCAAACCACTTTTGTCGACACCCTAAAACCACTTTTGTCGACCCCACTTTTGTCGACACTCTTGTCGACCCTAACCACTTTTGTCGACCCTGCTCAACCACTTTTGACGACCCTGCTAAACCTGTTGTGTCGACATTCCTCAACGACGTTTGTCGAACCTAACCACTTTTGTCCACCCTGCTAAACCACTCTTGTCGACACTGCTCAACCACTCTTGTCGACCCAACCACTTTTGGCGACATTGCTCAACCACTTTTGTCGAACCTAACCACTTTTGTCGACCCTGCTCAACCACTTTTGTCGAACCTAACCACTTTTGTCGAACCTAACCACTTTTAACGACTCTGCTAAAACACTTTTTTTTCTAAATTCGGACAGCCGTGATTCGAACAGCCGTTCATCGGAGAGCCGTGATTCGGACAATCGTGGTGCCCTGGTTCGATCGCATCTGCTTGAGGTTGTGCACCGACGCGTGTAATGGGATGTGATAGTAGGGAGACACGCACTTCCTTCCTTTCGTTTCTTCCTTTTTTTCCCAGTTCATTTTCTCATAATGTGTGCCTTTAAAGTTTGTTTCTCGGGGTGGTTGGGTGTTTTTTCCTCTGAAGACTCAAAAGACTGACTCGCCCATGTGAATGAAAAATGGTGGTTTACGTCCTCTCGGTCTGGAACAGACACACATGGGACATTTGTAGATACAAAGATGGTGGGAACAATACTGGAGGCAATGCCCGGAGGCAGTGCAACACCAGTAAAGTCCCGATTTTTTCAACAATACAGATCTGATTGGATAAAAACTCGCCCATGTCATTCGTAATTATTGTGTAATTAAGCTAGTTATAGACCAAAGCATAAGTATACGGTTTCTACGCCTATTTGCTCATTTTCCGATGCTATAGTGTAATTGGATTGCTCATACTTATTGATGATGTTTGCATTAAATTTTGTTTGCATGTGCAAATCATTGAAGAAAAGAGAACCTTCTTTGCAAGGGGACAAAAAAGGAAGGAAGTTAAAAGCAACAAATAATGTATAGCTGTGTTGATTCAAGTTTGCATCCACCTAGTCCTTCATTTTCATTCTTTTTTGTTCTGTTTCGTAACATTTGTTTTCCACGTTTAATTCAGTCATTGCAAATTCCGCCAATATTGCGGTGTACCTTTTCTCACTGAGCACGCTATAAGCTTCGCTTGTTGTTGCTTCAGTCTGTTGTGTTTTATGCGAATGCTTCTATGCGAATGTAATTGAAGAATAAATTGTTTAAACCAAAAGCAGGTAAAGGTAGAGATGTGGTGTTTTACCCCCCCCCCCCCCCCCCCCCTGCATTTCTCGGTTAATTGTATTTTTTCCGTTTTTGCCTTTCTTACCATGCATAAAGCTGTATTTTAGGAACATCTTCAGCTAATTCTCT
>CM065683.1:24903104-24905604 GCA_017654935.2 Phymorhynchus buccinoides
TAAGTAAATAGCTGTCTTAGTTATGTTTTGTATCCCACATTTAAACTTGCAAGCATATTATATGAGAGAAAAAAAATCAATATTTTAAAACCAAACAGCTGTTAATGACAAATCACTTACAGCATCATCTTTATTCCCTGCAAAATTAAAGAACATGATGAATATAATACAATACAGGAAACTGCATCAGAGATAGTTTAGGGGAGATAGCCAACTTGAAGGTAGGGTGATGACGACCCTAAAGAGTTATCTTTCCGTACAGGTAGGAACAATGGCGGCCCCCATCGAAATTTGATTCTGAATCGAAGCGACTGTTCCAACCACATGTTGGAATGCAAGGTTCAAACTATTTAAGCAAGATTAAAAAAAAAGGTAAAGAAGCTGGAAATCGAGCATATGAAGCCTATAAAACATTGACGAACAGTCTTAGATCAACTGCTTAGGCTACATCTGACATACGATATCATGTTGAAACTCAAACGAGGAATCTTCTTCTCTTCAGGGCGAATCCTTGTTCTTTTGGTAATATTCACATTTCCCCCGTCAAGAACAATGATATGATGACTAAAAAAAACAATGGGCTATGTTCTTTTCTGCTACAAATTATCGTTCTTGGCGGGAAGAAATGTGATTATTACCCACTTGATCAAGTTGATGTAGATCTAATTACAGATCTGTCATGACTCGTGAAAAGACAACTCTTTGAGGCTGTTTCGCATTGAAATTTGAACACTTGAGTTGCCCTCCTTACTTACAGGTTCATACCTGCAGGGAAAGATAACCAAGGAGGTTGGCCTCACTTCTCTAATAGGGAAAAGAGTTAAGTTCCCCCTCTCTATATATAAGCTCTCTGACTGCATTCAAATGTAAGCATTGGTTCTAAAGTTATAATATTTACAACAACAACAAAGCATCAAAGGGCATCATGATTTTGGCTAAAAATCAACCTCCCACTATTGGTTTAAACAAGAATTTATTCACGAATAGAAAACCATACAAAGCAGCAATACATTTATGAACTTCGAGTACAACAAGCTAAGAGCTTATACAGGGTACTCCATTACTTGAGTTACACACAGTAAGGGCTGCATACGCAAAGCTAATCATTCATTGAACAATAATAACATAAAAGCAAACAACAACCCCCCACTATTGCAGACAATTGTTTTTTTCTCTAACCAGGTAAGTTTAATGGAGAGAGAAAAATTCTGAAAAATGGCTGGCGGCGAAAGGGTAAGAAAATACTAAAGGTTGGAAATATGAATCCTCGAAAATGACTGGGGCCGCCACTAGAGCCTGCCAGAGCCATGTAGTCGATCTAGGTTTAAACTAATACATGTTCCATGTAGACATCAATAACCATAGCAAAGACTGTGCAGGGGAAGATAAACATCCGGTCTCTTTTCCCTATAAAAAAAAATGTATGAGTAGTGAGGACAGAAACACTGGTTATGTCCCTTTGAAACGTGACACATTTTACACATCGATAGGCCAGTTGAATTCTCCGTTCAAGTTCCAGTCCGAGTTTTTGGATAGCCTCCACTGTGAGTAGTGTACGCGTCCGCACTAACGATAACTCTATCAGCCCGGATCGCCGAGCTTTTAAGTAATCCATCTTACCCTTTTAGAATATCTTTGACCATAGGGACAAACACTGATCGTACATGAACACACACACCTGGCGTAGAGTGGCACAGTGGTAACGCGTTCGCCTCGTGTCAAGTAAACCCGAGTTCGAACCTGGGTACAGGGGGATTTTTCCTCTCACTTTGCACTAGGCCTAACGGTCTGAACGTGGAGTCTTTCGGATGAGACGATAAACCGAGGTCCCGTGTGCCCATGCACTTAGCACACGTTAAACCCAGTGGCAACGAAAAAGTTGCCATTTGGTCAAAATTTACCCCCCCCCCCCCCTTTCCTTCCTCATCAGTCACACAAAAAATCGCATGCAAAAAAACCGAAAAAGGTTGGCGCGCCTCTAGCTGCGACGCGCTCTCCAGGTGGGAGCAACCCGAATTTTACAGAGATGCCTCTGTGAATATAAAGTACCTAATAACTAATAACAGAAAGGTAAAGTTCACAATGATGCACATTTATTTACATGAAAAACTCACAGCACCACCAATTCCTCACAATCTGACTGCTTTTAGTTCTACCAGAGAGCTATAATTTTGTTTAAAGTTATTTCCTTTCACACAGGCGAGTATTCTTTTCAATGAGTGTTGTTGGGGGTCAAGGAAAGACCTTACAAATGGTACACTACAACAAAGGAAGGGATAAACAAAACTTTGGATTGGTTTATACTGGTGATGAGTTCTGAAAATATGCACAAACTAAACGTAGTTGTAACGGGTTGCTGTGAAAAGATCCAGTACAACAATTGTACAGTAGAACCTCGCTATTAAGACCTTGAAAACAAACAATCCAAAGCAAGGTCTTTAGGTGGGAGGGAGTTGTAACAGGGAGGTAATTTTCTTACTTACAAAGGGCAATGTCTCAG
>CM065683.1:24910604-24920604 GCA_017654935.2 Phymorhynchus buccinoides
TGTGATGAGGTGGTGATGGTGATGGAGTGCATTGTGTATGTGATGAGGTGGTGATGGTGATGGAGTGCATTATGTATGTGATGAGGTGGTGATGGTGATGGAGTGCATTGTGTATGTGATGAGGTGGTGATGGTGATGGAGTGCATTGTGTATGTGATGAGGTGGTGATGGTGATGGAGTGCATTGGTGTATGTGATGAGGTGGTGATGGTGATGGAGTGCATTGTGTTTGTGATGAGGTGGTGATGGTGATGGAGTGCATTGTGTTTGTGATGAGGTGGTGATGGTGATGGAGTGCATTGGTGTATGTGATGAGGTGGTGATGGTGATGGAGTGCATTGTGTGTATGTGATGAGGTGGTGATGGTGATGGAGTGCATTGTGTATGTGATGAGGTGGTGATGGTGATGGAGTGCATTGGTGTATGTGATGAGGTGGTGATGGTGATGGAGTGCATTGTGTATGTGATGAGGTGGTGATGGTGATGGAGTGCATTGGTGTATGTGATGAGGTGGTGATGGTGATGGAGTGCATTGTGTATGTGATGAGGTGGTGATGGTGATGGAGTGCATTGTGTGGCATGTGATGAGGTGGTGATGGTGATGGAGTGCATTGTGTATGTGATGAGGTGGTGATGGTGATGGAGTGCATTGGTGTATGTGATGAGGTGGTGATGGTGATGGAGTGCATTGTGTATGTGATGAGGTGGTGATGGTGATGGAGTGCATTATGTATGTGATGAGGTGGTGATGGTGATGGAGTGCATTGTGTATGTGATGAGGTGGTGATGGTGATGGAGTGCATTGTGTGTATGTGATGAGGTGGTGATGGTGATGGAGTGCATTGTGTGTTCTGTGTGATGAGGTGGTGATGGTGATGGAGTGCTCTCTCTCTCTCTCTCTATTGGACTGTATGTGATGAGGTGGTGATGGTGATGGAGTGCATTGTGTATGTGATGAGGTGGTGATGGTGATGGAGTGCATTGTGTTTGTGATGAGGTGGTGATGGTGATGGAGTGCATTGTGTATGTGACGACCAGAGATGAGAGTGATGGTGATGAGAGTCGAGTTCGCTCTGTGCGTCGTGTTTTCCATATTATATAATTTTGTTGATAATTATCATTGCATCCGCCTATATGGGTCTTTATTGAGCATGTCTCCTCATAGTGTTCTTACTTTTGAGTGTTTCGTTTATCCAGGACATCGATCGCCTAATGTGTCTGCTCTAAAATAATGTATAATATTAGTTCTGTTGTCTCGTGCCTCTATCCATCTCATGATTCGCCCTATCGCCATGACTCTTTTGCCCCCCACCCTCCCCTCTCTCTCTCTCTCTCTCTCCTTGGCGGAAAAGCTAACAAATTATTTCTAATAAGCCGTACTGAAATAACGGACGTAAATTTCTACAAGCCTATAAGATATTTTTTAAACGTGAAGGGAGACGGCGCGAAGTAGCTCCATTTCTCGTGATATAAAAAAAACAAGAAAACGTTCCACGAAAGTGCCGCTGCACCCACAGTGTCCAAAATGGCGCGTGCTGGAATCTCCGCCAGAGAGAGGGAGAGCCCTTTGAGCGGAGATGTCTAGAAAGAGAGAAAAAAAGAGAGAGTTTCGGTCCTTGAGAGAGATGTTCTGAGAGAGAGAGAGAGAGAGAGGATGAGAGGGGGGGAGAGAGTATGCCACCTTTTAGGAGAGAGAGAGAAGAGCGAGACCAAGAGCTCGAGGGGCCGAGAGAGAGAGAGAGAGGGAGATTGAGACGTCAGAGAGAGAGAGAGACGAGAATGAAAAGAGCACTGATGAGAGGAGAGAGACGAGAGAGAGAGACACTTTGACAGAAACTTCATTACGAGAAGAGAGAGTTCTAGTCTGTGCGTGTGTTTTCCATTAGCGATCTATTTATAATTGAGTTTGAGAAATTTAGAAAATTTGGATGAAAAACGAATCTATATGGGTCAAAAAGATGATTGAGCAATTGATACAGTTGATATTACTTTCGACTTCTACATAGAGAAAGTCTATACTTTTGAGATAGCAACGTAACAACGGACATATCGTCGAACAGCGTGGGGGGGGAGGTCTAGAATAGAAGATTATCCTGAGAGGAGAGAGAGGAGAGATGAGAGAGACACCGAGAGAAGGGAAGATCCAGATAGTAATTTGCATGATTCGCTGAGCTAGAGAGAGAGAGAGAGTAGAGAGACCAGACAGACAGAGACGGAGAGAGAGAGACAGAGAGATGACAGAGAGAGCACGACAGAGAGAGAGAGACAGATAGTGAAGAGATCAGCTGAGAGAGAGTAGGCTAGAGATCAGACCGAGAAATCGGAGACAGAGACAGAAGACAGAGGAGAGAGTCAGTGTGGTTTCTTAAGGCAGCCTGAGTTTAGACGTGTTGTGTGGTGTGTGTCGTGTGTTGTCCAGGTGTACAAGCTGTATTTTATTGCGTATATTTTTTAAACTCGATTATACAGTTTAAGGAGTTTCGTGTCAAAACCGAGGAAACAGAAAATTTCTTTTAATTACTTCACTAAAAACAAACGAAGAAAACATTTCAACCACCATGTAGTGTCCTCCACCCACACCATCCAAAATGGCTACTCTCTCACTCCGACATTGTTGCGCCGCTAAGGAGGAATGGTGCTCTTTTTGAAGGTTTGATCTAGGAAAACAGAGCTAAATAAGGGTTTTCTGGTCCTTGAAAAGGCTTGTCTTTCTGGTGATTCGACGCTAAATCCGCAAAAAGCTCATCCGTCTCAGAGTGCACCTTTAAGTTGACGACTTTCCAAAGAGCTGAGGGGTGCTAGTTTTGCTTGGTGCTGCTCGGTTATTTCACGTTGGTTGCAATCGTGACTATTCAGCACTATCCAGCACTCAGGAACAGGGGAGACAGGGAGACACTTGACACACTTGACGTTTGACACTTGAAACTTGAAACGTCATCTACGACCGTTTAAAGATTGAGATTTCAAGCCAGGCCTATTCTTAAAGATTGTCCTTGAGATCAAACAAGAGCTTGGAAAATATTCTTCCGCAAACAGATGATCTAAATTTTACAGTAACATTACATGATGATACAAGACATGAAAGTAAACATAATTAGAGCAACGTAATACAGACAAATAACTAAATAAGTGGGAGGGGGGAGGCACGCAATCCAAAAAGAGAATGAGACAAGAGGGAGAGAGAGAGAGTGAGAGCGAGAGGATGACTGTGAGAGAGAGAGAGAGATTTACAGACCCTCATAGGCCCTACAGAGAGAGAGATTCTGAGACAGAGACGTCAGACAGAGAGAGAGAGACAAAAGGGGACTGGAGTCACAGAGAGAGAGAGACAGTAGACAGAGCGAGAGAGACAGAGACAGAGACAGAGACAGAGAGAGTGGAGTGTTGTGCGCGCGCGCGCGCGCGCGCGCGTGTGTTTTGTAGTGTGTGTGTGTAAGTGTGCGTGGTGTGCGCAACAACCTGTGCGTTAGTGAGATGCGTAGCAGCGAATAAACGTGTGCGCGCGCACGCCGCGTGTGTATTCATTGTTCTCACGATGAGAAAATAACAACAACAAATAAAAACAAAACATGACAATTGAGCTGTAGTGTTGAACACACGCTTTTTTGTTTTGTGCGTGGTTGGTCCCGCTAAAACGGTTCACAAGGCAATAAGGGGCCGTTTTACAAGGGCTAACGTTACGTTGCGCTCTCTCAAACCGGCAAAAACGGTCTAAGAAACGAGGGCGTTTGCCGATAGTTCGCGTGGCTGTTTTGTTCTTGCCAGACACGGAAGCGGCGAACTATCCGGAACACTAGAAGGGAGTGAACACGTTTCTTCTTGTTGAGTACGTAAGTTTGTTCAAAATAATAACAAAGAATTGACCAATCAGACTAGAGCTTTAATATTCTTCCTGAGCTGGTCCAGTAAAGTGTTTATTAGGCCCCGTTTGGCGTAAGCGTTTTTCGCGCGGCGACCGTTATCCAGAGAAACTCAACCAAGGTGTCTTGGAGGCACGACCAGGAAGAAAACAGAAAACGACGAGGGGGGTGCTGTGTAGTACAAATGATTTATGACCCTCATTTGCACATGTTAATTCTGCACCTTACGTCATCTTACGAACGATTAAAAGGGACTGGCCACAGACTCTAACAGTAAAATAATAACAAGACACAAAAGAGGCAAAGCCTTCAAGGCTCACTCGGGTGGGGTGGGGTGGGGGTTTAAGTACCAGATTGCCAACAAATAATGACTTTGAGATTGAGGGTCGTAAACATGAGGGTGTGTGTGGTTAAATACAAGATTGCCAGCAAATAAGGACTTTGAGATTGAGGGTCGTAAACATGAGGATTGTTTAAGTACAAGATTGCCAAAAAAAAATGACTTTGACATTGAGGGTCGTAAACATTAGGGGGGGTGTTTAAAGTACAAGACTGCCAACAAATAATGACTTTGAGATTGAGGGTAGTAAATGTAAGGGGGGTGTTTAAGTACAAATAGTACCAAAAAATAAGGACTTGAGGGTGAAAGTCGAAAACAATGAGGGGGGTGTTAAAGGACAAATGAAGCTCAACAGTGAAAGCCTCGATAGCCCTCATTTGGTAGAGACGACAGAGAGACATGGAAGAGAGTGCAGTGTGTGTGTGTGGGTGTGTGTGTGTGTGTGGTGTGTGTGTGTGTCTGTTCTGTGTGTGTGTGTGTGTCTGGGGGTGTGTATGGTGTGTGTGTTGTGGTGTGTGTGTGTTGCTAAGTTGTGTGTGTTGTGTGTGTGGGTGTGTGTGTCTGTGTGGGTGTGTGTGTGTGTGTGTGTCTGTGTGTGTGTCTGTGTGTGTGTGTGTGTGTGTGTGTGTGTGGTGTGTGTGTGGGTGTGTGTGTGTGTGTCTTTTTTTGTGTGTGTGTGTGTCTGGTGTGTGTGTGTGTGTGTGTGCTGTGGTGTGTTGTGTGTGTGTGTGTGTGTGTGTGTGTGTGTGAAAAGTGTCTGTGTCTGTGTGTGTGTGTGTGTGTGTGTGTGTGTTGGTGTGTGTGTGTGTCACTGTGTGGTGTCTGTTGTGTGTGATCTCTCCTGTGTGCGCAATGTCCTAAGTGTTCGAGTGTCGATTCTCGGCAAAGGCACCTTGTTGTTGTGTCTGTCCCGGGGTTGATTCTCCAATCTGGGGGAATTTCAAATTGCCTACGGGGGAAAGTGCCAAATTGGACGTTTCTCCTTGGCGCGATTTCAAATAAGCGCCCAGGTGAAATATGAATGTGAATGAGAGATTTAGTGCGATTGTTCTTACGCCAGTGGGCATGATGCTCGTGTGGGTCTAATCCTCTCTATATTATTAGTTGGGGATAAAGAAAGGAGAGATGTGTGAGAGAGAGTGAGTGGTCCTACCATCACTCTCTCTCTCACTTCGCCCAAGTATGAAAATCGCGAGATAAGCCCCTAGTGCATTGACTGCCCTCTGGCGTGAAAAATATCGCCATAGGTTGACCATTAGAAGTTGCCCCGTAAGAATTTCAAATCCCCCCCGGCCCCACTTGACTGAACTGATCCTACTGACCGATTTATTTATTCCGCGTATTTCCTTTTCTACGTTTTGTTTTGCAATGAAGATGCGATTACACAAAGACACACACGGGTACACACAAACAAAGACACATAACTATTATTGGCAGAAGAAAAAAACCACACAGACCTTGCGCTGCCAGTTGTTCAAGCTCTGCTCTATGCGCCCTTGCACTCTGGCCAAAAAAACAACTTCGTAGGGGGTTTTGCCAGTCGTTTCAGATCTGGAGGTATTGATTGCATGGACCACAAACTTCAATCCTTTACTCCATTGTTTGCTGTTTTCCTCCATCCATTTTTTTTAGCTTTCTCTGAAGATCACCATTCCCTACCTCCACACACCCTCGGCTTTGAGGGTGTCATGGGTGTCCGTGGATGATAATTACATCCTCCCAAGAGCTCTTCAATTCATGTATTACTGAGGCAACGAACTCTCTGCCATTGTCCGATTGCAAAATGTTCGGTGAACCAAACAGACAAAACACAAAGTTTTCGGTGAAAACAGACGAAACGCTTCGGTAAACCTTCCTGCAACTTCTTCTGCACGCTTGGAAGTGAGAGGAAACGCCCAACTAAATTTGGAGAAATGGTCCCTCATGTGAAGGACGTATTTGTGTTCTCCATCAGGCATACTTGACATGTCCACCAGGTCAATTTGCATGCGGCTCATGTAGTTGTATGGTTGTTGGAAATGATAGGACGGCCAGCTGGTGGCTTTGGTATGGCCTGGCGTGTTGCGCATGCTAAACGGGTCTTCAGGAACAAGGGAATGACATCAAACTGTATCCATGAATAGGTTTTCTTTACTTCATCCCATGTCTTTTCCCTTCCAGAATGTCCAACTCTTTCATGACAGCTCTTGATGACTCCAAACATCTGTTCCATCGTGGCGACAGAGCGATATGTCTTCCTGCAGTACAAGACCTTGCAAAGAAAAAGAAAAGAGATGTCTTAATTTATATGAAAGAGCGGTGACATGGCAGCATTAGTTCAATCACATTTAATAAGATAGGCTGCGACATGGGGAATATCTAAATTTGAATGAACGTGGACCTAACTAAGAAAACACATTCATTGTATTACATAGCCCTTTGTCCACACACATCAACAGGCGAGAGCGAGCGAGCGAGCGAGAGAGAGGTGAGAGATGACGAGATTGAGAGAGAGAGAGAGGAGAGAGAGAGAGAGAGAGAGGACGAGATGACAGAGAGTGAGAGAGAGAGAGAGAGAAGACGAGGAGAGGAGAGAGATGTATGATCAGGAGAGAGAGAGAGATAGAGAGAGAGAGAGACTTGAAAAAAAAGTAATATTTAAATAAATGCGGCCGGATACTGGACTGACTCTTTGCTGTTAACAGATTAGTCCTTTCTCTTACGGCGCGAACATGTTAATCTTGTCCAAAGAACGGACTGCATTATGCACCGCAGCGCGTGCGAAAACAGCACACACCACGACACACACACAGAGAGAGTTGAGAGAGAGAGAGATGAGAGGAGAGACGAGAGAGAGAGAGAGAGACACACACATGAGGAGAGAGAGGCGGAGAGAGAGCGAGAGAGATGAGAGAGAGAGAGAGAGACGAAGGAGAGAGAGAGAGAGAGAGAGAGAGAGAGAGAGAGAGAGAGAGAGAGAGAGAGAGAGATGGACGAGAGAGCAAGAGGAGAGAGAGAGGAGAGAGAGAGACAGACTGAGAGAGAGAGAGAGAGAGAGAGAGAGTGCACTTCCTTTATTTGTTCACACAGTCGCCAGTTTGAAATGCTTTTTGACTCCAAAATTTTGAGTATGTGTGGCACCTGTTTCTATGATGCACACTTTTTGCCTTTGTTCAGCTGCAATTCCCGAACAATAAGGGCGGACTTTGCATCACACACTGCAAATGCTTCTCTGTACTCTGGGGCAATGGATGACAAGTGATTTGGCAGAAGATTCCAACATTTCTGCTGTTGCTCTTGGCAGGCCATGAGAGGTGTTCAAGTATGTACGGACCTCTTTCACTGGGCCGCTTTCACTGACTGACTAAACAAAATGTAGCCAATCCAACTGAGAGAGGATTGCTTGAACATTTTACTGAACATAGATCACCTAAAGGTAGTAGATATGAAAACGTGAAACACTGACAACTTTACTGTGTGTTTTTTAACTGACGCATAAATCACCCAAATCAACTCACACAGCTGAGGCTGACACATAAATCACCCCTAATGTGTAATCAACTCACTCACTCTCTCTCTCTCTCTCCTCTCTCCCTCTCTCTCCTCTCTCCCTCTCTCTCAATCTCTCTATCTCTCTCTCTATCTCTCTCCCTCACTCACACACACACACACTCACACATTCACGCACGCACACACACACACAGAGCAGACGCGCAGCGCGCGCGCGCATGCACACACACCCGCCCCCACACGCATTTAATACACGTCGCAAACAAACTCTAACAAAATGTGAATAATACAATTAACATTCTAGTTGAACTTTGCCAAGATAATTACATAGCTTTGTTTCTGTTGAATTGGAGATCACTCCAGGAGAATGAAATACAGCCACGATTGTTAAGTTCTCCCGTCTCTGGGGGAATTTGAAGTTGTTACAGAACAACTTCCAATTGGGGTATGCCCCGCCTATGTTGCCAGTTAAAACTCCAATTGGACTTTCCCCCGGGGAAACTCCAATCCAACCTAAATTGGACTTTCCCCTTGGAGATTGGAGAGTCACCCGTCACAGATACAACAAAAACAACAAAGTGCCTTTGCCGAGAATCGAACTCGGAACCATTCGCATGAGAGACGGACGCTCTACCAATGAGCTATCGAGGCTTTCACTGTTGATGAGTTTATTAACTCATGTTGCCTGTTGAATACTCTCTAACCCACTGATCTAAAATGGTATCTGTTTTGCTAAAATCTGTTGACAGTGTTGCTCTAAGCATTTAATTATTCAAATCATTATTGTTTGAAAGCTTGCATAGATAAACATCGACGTGTATTGACAGTTGGAACAATGTACGCCTTCTATTCCCCGAGACCAATGCCCCCACATAAAAATATAAAAACCGTTAAAGTTACACACAGACACACAACCGAACAATTTCGTTAACACGAGTGAGCCAGAAAGCAAACGAGGTGAACAGAATTATTTTTTTTATTACTTGAATGGGAGATGTAGGGGTGGGGTGTGAGAGTGAAGGGTGAACAGAGAGAGAGAGAGTGGAAGAGATGAGTGTCAGAGGTGTAATGTGGTCATTTTTACACACACACACACACAACACACACACACAAACAGGTACACACACACACACACACACATATAGTATATATATATATATACGCGCCACGCGCGCCGACGCGACACACACCGCACCACACAACACACACACACACACACAAACACGAGCGTGCACACACACACACACCACACACCACCACACACACACACACACACACACTCTGCTCGCAAGGACGCACGAGCGCGCGCACAGCACACGAGCACGAACACGCTACACAGCGACCACACACACACAATATAGACTATATATAAGCGGAACACACATCGCCAGAAGAGACACACACGCACACGCCCAGACAAACACACACACAACGAGACACGCACACGAACACGAGAACGACGTCTAGCATCACACACACACACACACACACACACATACACACAACACACACACACCACCACACATACACTTTTTTTTGTTCTCAAAATGGAGGCCAAAGTCAACGAAATTGAATCAGACAAGTATTCTTCATTCTATCGCGAGAACAGATGGGATGATTTTAACAACATTAAACAAACACAAGTGTTGTTTTTTATAGTGCTCTATCTTAATTTCTCATCATGTTAGATAGCATGATACAGTGCAAACTTAATATGCTGCACACAAATAGACGTGAATGAAATCGAAGTCTTTGTACAAATTGACAAAGAGGTATGATTTATCTCCCTTTTGATAGCAACTCTTTTCGTTCTCCCGAAAGTGAAGAGTAAGCTTAAAGAGTTATCCGACCTTAGGTAACGTTGGATGGGGGGGGGGGGGGGGGGGGGGGGGTAATTGGTGTTTCTTATACCCCTTTTGGCGTAACGGTTATTCGCGCGAATAGCGTCCCCTAGTGAAACTCGCTCCTGGACAACCAATTATTTAGCTGGGAACGGTCAACAACTCTCTTGCGTCCGTACAAGAATCACGAGCTCACTGCCGTGTGTGATGAAGAAGAAGAAGAAAGACCAGGGTAAGCCCTGGGGTACGGGTCTGCAATCACCGTCAACGATGTTGAGTGCTTCCGCCATCTGTCCTCAGCCGATGATTTGCCTTAGGAACATTTGTGGGCAATAGTAACATTTCTTCCCCTCAACCCAAAACGGTACAAGTGCAGTTGTAGTGCACGCGCATTATAGCTTCACTTGCGAACAAGTGCAGTTGCAGTGCACGCGCACTATAACTTCACTTGCGCTCCGAGTGTCAAGTGTA
>CM065683.1:24928104-24930604 GCA_017654935.2 Phymorhynchus buccinoides
CAGCCCTCGTCCCCATCGTAATGTATTTATAGAACTGGGACTACAAAACAAAAAGTATGAAGGTTTATTTGTATAACTATCGTTCTTTATTTAGTTATGTGCATCTTTATGTCTGATATGTAGCTCTGTTACTGCTGTTGGTGTTGTTCTTTTTGCTTTGCTTTGTTTTTTAACCCTGTCACCGCCAATGTCGCATTTATGCACCACAATGGTTTGACACTCATGTCACTCAAAGGCATCAAATCAGGACCTGTCATTTGAAGAACTTATTTTCTTAATTTTCTTAATGTTATGCATTTCACCGAGATATTCCCAATATTGCAGATACATTTTTATTTCTACCCTGTTCAGTTTAATGGTATTTTCTTGCTAAAAAAAAAAAGGCTGGCGGCGAAAGGGTTAACGTAGGAACAATCGTAGGTTTATGCGCTACAGAAAAGACGCCACGCTTGGAAACAAGTGACACTAGTTTGTGTCAAATTGTGCTTTGGTATATTGTACTGTATTGTGCTACACTGTATTGTGTTGTATTGTGTTTTGTTGCATTGTATTGCATTGTATTGTCTTGTAATATATTGTATTGCATTGCATTATATTGTATTGTAATATATCGTATTGCATTGCATTGCAATGTATTGCACTGCATGGCATTGTATTGTATACAACCCTCTTGTCGCAGAGGTCACGGATACTCGTCTCCGTGAAGTTTGAGCTACTCGGTTGATTGTACCTGGAGAGCGCGTGACGTTTAGCGCAGCTTCACCTTAGGTACAAAAGAACATGGCAAGAAAGAATAACAAATGTAGCACAAGCTGGTCTGGCTATACCAAAAAGCCTGAATATACATGTAGGCTTTTTCATCATGCTCAACCATTTCACAAAATATAATTATACCGACTTCCGAAGGAAACGCGGACATTTCAGACACCGTTTTAAATACTTAAAGGTGAACCCTGACGGATGAGTTTTTGCAAGAAACACGTCGAGATCACCAGAAAGACAGCCTTTTCAAGGATAAGAACACTCACTTTGCTCTGGTTTCCAAGAAATCAAACCGTCAAAACGGCGATTCCTCCTTGACGGAGATGCCGGAGAGAGAAGCCATTTTGGATGGGGTGGGTGGAAGCCAGTCATTGTGGTTGAAGCTTTTTTTCCTTTTTGTAGTGCAATAAAAAAAATATGGAGTTATTTCCTTAGTAGTGAGCAAAACTCCTTTAGGTAAACTGTATACAATTAAAATAAGATTAATAAAAAGGCTTGTATTGTTGAAATTTCGTGCAAACCATTTGGTCTAAACTCAGGCGGCCATTAAGAAAAGGAAAGGCACACGCCTACTCTTTCACTGAAATAATTTGACTTACAGCACCTTTCTCCAAGGAGGAATCGCCGATTTGACGATTTGATTTCTAGGAAACCAGAGCAAAGTGAGTGAACATTGCAATCTCTGTAAAGGGTGTTTTCCTGGTGATCTCGACGTGTTTCTTCCCAAAACTCATCAGTCAGAGTGCACCATATATTTTAAACTTTCTGATCATCATGGAATATTCTATCCCAAATGTTTGATCTCTATTTTGCGGCAATGCAAAAACATATCGTGGTCGGCATGAATAATACCGCGTCACTGTATTTACTAATTTTCACTCTCTATCTAGTTCTGTTGTCTTGGCAGGGTCAACGTTATCTGGGTCTCGTACGTTTCTGTCTGAACCTGGTGACTCGGGCCTCGTTTACATACAGACCACTGCGAACTGTTGGCTTCTCACGTGTCTCCTGAAGCTTCTCGCGTGTCTCCTGAGTAGAAAATGGCACCTCACGCGACTTCCTGTCTCCTGACCCCCTCCTTTCTGGGTCAAGGCCTAGCCACACTGCAAACGATTTGACCCCAGTACGATGCGATCATGACGACGTCTGTGAGTCATGATTCACGTGAAATACTTCCGTCTGAAAATAACATTGCCTTTCTTACCATACATAAAGCTGTATTTTAGGAACATTTTTAGCTAATAACCTTTTAGGAATACTAACCCTAACCCTAACCCTAGCCCTAACCCTAACCCTATCCCCCACTCTATAAGACGGAAAAACGCAACGAACGACAACTGTGACAAATCGCGGTGTACTGCAGTACATAGTGGGGGTAGGGTTAGGTTTAGGGCTAGGGTTAGGGTTAGGGTTAGTATTCCAAAAAGTAATTAGCTAAAAAATGTTCCTAAAATACAGCTTTATGTATGTTAAGAAAGGCAAAAATGGAAAAATACAATTAACCGAGAAATGCATGGGGGGTGGCACATCTTTACCTTTACCCTATTTTCGTTCACTATACTCATGAATCAAATAAAATGTCCGATACAAAAATGAGATATTTACATCAGATTTGTGAATAGGGGAAGACGGGGTAAAAAGCCCATGGGCGGGTAAGAAGCCCATGCCAATTATCTCACGAAATGAAGCAAATTTCAGTCACATTTTGTCCATGAGACGAAAGCTAAACATTAACATT
>CM065683.1:24935217-24937717 GCA_017654935.2 Phymorhynchus buccinoides
CACACACTCCTTCCGACAGAGACAGACAGACAGACAGAAAGAGATAGAGACAGACAGGAGCCACAGATAGGTGAGCCAATGAGAGCGAGAGAGAGAGAGAGAGAGAGAGATGAGGAGAGAGGAGAGAGAGAGAGAGAGAGAGAGACTGGAGAGAGAGAGATCGAGAGAGAGAGAGAGAGAGCGAGTGAGAGTGAGGAGAGAGAGAGAGAGAGAGAGAGTTATCCGTGTGCTGAGAGAGAGAGAGAGAGAGAGAGAGAGAGAGAGAGAGAAAGAGAGGGAGAGAGGGAGAGAGAGAGGGTGAGACACACGGACAGATATTATGTTTAAGTTTTGTGTGTGTGAGAGAAAAAGAGAGAGAGAGAGAGAGAGAGAGAGAGAGAGAGAGAGGAAAGAGAGAGAGAGAGAGACGAGAGAGAGAGAGAGAGAGAGAGAGAGAGAGAGAGAGAGAGAGAGAGAGAGAGAGAGAGAGAGAGAGAGAGAGGGTGAGGGTGAGACACAACGGACATATATTATGTTTAATTTTGTGTGTGTGCGAAACCAGAGAGAGAGGAGAGAGAGAGAGAGAGAAGAGAGAGAGAGAAGATGAGAGAGAGAGAGAGAGAGAGAGAGAGAGAGAGAGAGAGAGGGACAGAGACAAGAGAGAGATACAGAGACAGAGACAAAGAGAGGCGACAGACAGAACAGACAGAGAAACAGAGACGGGAGAGAGAGATACATTAGAGTTGTAATCTATAACGCAACATGATTGTAATACTACAAAAAATGTAAAGACCAAGGAACATTTGGGTATAAACAAGTTGTAGGCCTAACGCCGAAATATTCAGTCAACAACAACACAACAACAATGCAAAGTCAAAATAATAAATTAATTAAAGCTCATAAGAAGTACTCCACGCACAATGTGCCCCCCAAAAAAGAAGACTACATTATTATTTAACAAAATTCGCGGAAACGGGTAATATTTTTTACAAGCAAGACAATGATAGATAAATAAATTAATAATGAATAAAAATGACATGAAGGAACAATACTCACAGTGACAAGATAAGCAACATTAAGGTTGTACCAAAATCATTATGCCCTATCATTTGTTTTTTTGTGATGACGTTTTGTTAGTCATGTAAACATAAACACAAAAACCTGTTTGATTTTGCTTTAATGTCGACGGTTGCCATGGAAACCATTCAAAATGGCCGCCTAACAACAATGTTTAAAATAGCATAACTTTAGAACCAATGCTTATATTTGAATGCAGGTTCCTGTATTTTATTATGTGTATCACGTTCTTTCATTTCACAGGGGTTTAAGTAAATAGCTGTCTTAGTTATGTTTTGCATCCCACATTTAAACTTGCAAGCATATTATATGAGAGAAAAAATATCAATATTTTAAAATCAAACAGCTGTTAAAGACAAACCACTTACAGCATCATCTTTATTCCCTGCAAAATTAAAGAACATGATGAATATAATACAATACAGGAAACTGCATTCAAATATAAGCATTGGTTCTAAAGTTATAATATTTATAAAAATCAAAACAAAATCAAAGGGCATAATGATTTTGGCTAAAAATCAAGTCCTCCCACTATTGGTTTAAACAAGAATTTATTCACGAATAGAAAATCATAACAAAGCAGCAATACATTTATGAACTTCGAGTACAACAAGCTAAGAGCTTATACATGGTACTCCATTACTTGAGTTACACACAGTAAGGGCTGCATACGCAAAGCTAATCATTCATTGAACAATAATAACATAAAAGCAACAACAACCCCCCACTATTGCAGACAATTGTTTTTTTCTCTAAGCAGGTAAGTTTAATGGAGAGAGAAACATTCTGAAAAATGGCTGGCGGCGAAAGGGTAAGAAAATACTAAAGGTTGGAAATATGAATCCTCGAAAATGACTGGGGCCGCCACTAGAGCCTGCCAGAGCCATGTAGTCGATCTAGGTTTAAACTAATACATGTTCCATGCAGACATCAGTAACCATAGCAAAGACTGTACAGGGGAAGATAAACATCCGGTCTCTTTTCCCTATATTATGAGTAGTGAGGACAGAAACACTGGTTATGTCCCTTTGAAACGTGACACATTTTACACATCGATAGGCCAGTTGAATTCTCCGTTCAAGTTCCAGTCCGAGTTTTTGGATAGCCTCCACTGTGAATAGTGTACACGTCCCCACTAACGATAACTCTATCAGCCCGGTTCGCCGAGCTTTTAAGTGATCCATCTTACCCTTTTAGAATATCTTTGACCATAGGGACAAACACTGATCGTACATGAACACACACACCTGGCGTAGAGTGGCACAGTGGTAACACGTTCGCCTCGTGTCAAGTAAACCCGAGTTCGAACCTGGGTACAGGGGATTTTTCCTCTCACTTTGCACTAGGCCTTACGGTCTGAACGTGGAGTCTTTCGGATGAGACGATAAACCGAGGTCCCGTGTGCCCATGCACTTAGCACACGTTTAAACCCAGTGGCAACGAA
>CM065683.1:24947717-24950602 GCA_017654935.2 Phymorhynchus buccinoides
TGTGTGTGTGTGTGTGTGTGTGTGTGTGTGTGTGTGTGTGTGTGTCTGTGTGTCTGTGTGTGTGTGTGTGTGTGTGTGTGTGTGTGTGTGTGTGTGTGTGTGTGTGTGTGTGTGTGTGTGTGTGTGTGTGTGTGTGTGTGTGTGTGTGTGTGTGTGTGTGTGTGTGTGTGTGTGTGTGTGTGTGTGTGTGTGTGTGTGTGTGTGTGTGTGTCTGTCTGTGTGTGTGTGTGTGTGTGTGTGTGTGTGTGTGTGTGTGTGTGTGTGTGTGTGTGTGTGTGTGTGTGTGTGTGTCTGTGTGTGTGTCTGTGTGTGTGCGTGTGTGCGCCAATGCCAATTGTTCCGAGTTCGATTCTCGGCAAAGGCACTTTGTTGTTGTTGTATCTGTGACGGGTTATTCTCCAATCGGGGGCATTTCAAATTCCCCCGGGGGAAAGTCCAATTGGAGTGTCCCCTGTTGAAACTGCAATTGGAGTGTCCCCTGTTGAAAGTCCAATTGGAGTGTCCCCTGTTGAAACTGCAATTGGAGTTTCTCCTTGGCGCGATTTCAAATTCGCCCAGGTGAAATTGCAATGAGAGACTTAGTGCGATTTTTCTCACACCAGAGGGCATGACGCTCGTGTGGGGCTAATCCTCTCTATATTATTAGTTGGGGATAAAGAAAGAGAGAGAGACAGTGAGTGGTCCTACCATCACTCTCTCTCTCACTACGCCCAAGTAAGAAAATCGCGTGATAAACCCCTAGTGCATTGACTGCCCTCTGGCGTGAAAAATATCGCCATAGGTTGACCATTAGAAGTTGCCCCGTAAGAATTTCAAATCCCCCCCGGCCCCACTTACTGAACTCTCCTACTGACGATTTATTTATTCCGCGTTTTCCTTTTCTACGTTTTGTTTTGCAATGAAGATGCGATTACACAAAGACACACACGGGTACACACAAACAAAGACACATAACTATTATTGGCAGAAGAAAAAAACCACACAGACCTTGCGCTGCCAGTTGTTCAAGCTCTGCTCTTTGCGCCCTTGCACTCTGGCCAAAAACAACTTCGTAGGGGGTTTTGCCGGTCGTTTCAGATCTGGAGGTATTGATTGCATGGACCACAAACTTCAATCCTTTACTCCATTGTTTGCTGTTTTCCTCCATCCATTTTCCGAGCTTTCTCTGGAGATCACCATTCCCTACCTCCACACACCCTTGGCTTTGAGGGTGTCGTGGGGCGTCCGTGGATGATAATTAAATCCTCCCAAGAGCTCTTCAATTCATGTATTACTGAGGCAACGAACTCTCTGCCATTGTCCGATTGCAAAGTTTTCGGTGAACCAAACAGACGAAACGCTTCGGTAAACCTTTCTGCAACTTCTTCTGCACGCTTGGAAGTGAGGGGAAACGCCCAACTAAATTTGGAGAAATGGTCCCTCATGTGAAGGACGTATTTGTGTTCTCCATCAGGTATACTTGACATGTCCACCAGGTCAATTTGCATGCGGCTCATGTGGTTGTTGGAAATGATAGGACGGCCAGCTGGTGGCTTTGGTGGGGGGGGACCAGGGATAGGACGGCCAGCTGGTGGCTTTGGTATGGCCTGGCGTGTTGCGCATGCTAAACGGGTCTTCAGGAACAAGGGAATGACATCAAACTGTATCCATGAATAGGTTTTCTTTACTTCATCCCATGTCTTTTCCCTTCCAGAATGTCCAACTCTTTCATGACAGCTCTTGATGACTCCAAACATCTGTTCCATCGTGGCGACAGAGCGATATGTCTTCCTGCAGTACAAGACCTTGCAAAGAAAAAGAAAAGAGATGTCTTAATTTATATGAAAGAGCGGTGACATGGCAGCATTAGTTCAATCACATTTAATAAGATAGGCTGCGACATGGGGAATATCTAAATTTGAATGAACGTGGACCTAACTAAGAAAACACATTCATTGTATTACTAGCCCTTTGTCCACACACATCAACAGGCGAGAGCGAGCGAGCGAGCGAGCGAGAGAGAGAGAGAGAGAGAGAGAGAGAGAGAGAGAGAGAGAGAGAGAGAGAGAGAGAGAGAGAGAGAGAGAGAGAGAGAGAGAGAGAGAGAGAGAGAGAGAGAGAGAGAGAGAGAGAGAGACTGAAAAAAAAGTAATTTAAATAAATTGGGCGATACTGGCTGCTCTTTCTGTTAACAGATTATCTTCTCTTACGGGCGAACATGTGAATCTTGCCAAAGAACGGACATGCATATGCACGCGCGTGCGAACAAGCACACACACTCCTACACACACAGAGAGAGAGAGAGAGAGAGAGAGAGAGAGAGAGAGAGAGGAGAGAGAGAGAAGAGAGAGAGAGAGAGAGAGAGAGAGAGAGAGAGAGAGAGAGAGAGAGAGAGAGAGAGAGAGAGAGAGAGAGAGAGAGAGAGAGAGAGAGAGAGAGAGAGAGAGAGAGAGAGAGAGAGAGAGAGAGAGAGAGAGAGAGAGAGAGAGAGAGAGAGAGAGAGAGAGAGAGAGAGAGAGAGAGAGAGAGAGAGAGACTTACTTTATTTGTTCCCACAGTCGCCAGTTTGAAATGCTTTTTGACTCCAAAATTTGAAGTTGGCACCGTTCTCACACTTTTTGCCTTTGTTCAGCTGCAATTCCCGAACAATAAGGGCGGACTTTGCATCACACACTGCAAATGCTTCTCTGTACTCTGGGGCAATGGATGACAAGTGATTTGGCAGAAGATTCCAACATTTCTGCTGTTGCTCTTGGCAGGCCATGGCAGTGTTCAAGTATGTACGGACCTCTTTCACTGGGCCGCTTTCACTGACTGACTAAACCAAATGTAGCCAATCCAACTGAGAGAGGATTGCTTGAACATTTTACTGAACATAGATCACCTAAAGGTAGTAGATATGAAAA
>CM065683.1:24956102-24958602 GCA_017654935.2 Phymorhynchus buccinoides
CTCTCTCTCTCTCTCTCTCTCTCTCTCTCTCTCTCTCTCCTCTCTCTCTCTCTCTCTCTCTCTCTCTCTCTCTCTCTTCACTCTCTCCCTCTCTCCTCCCCCCCTCTCTCTCCACCCCTCTCTCTCTCTCCTCTCTCTCTCGTCTCTCTCTCTCTCTCTCTCTTTCTCTCTCCCTCTCTCTCTCTCTCTCTCTCTCTCTCTCTCCCTCTCTCTTTCTCCACGCACGCGAGACACGCACGCGCAGCGGCACTTTCGTGGAACGTTGTTTTTTTATATCACGAGAATGAGCTATCCGCCGTCTCCCTTCACTATCTTATAGAGTCCGTTATTTGTGTGTTATTTTAGAGAGAGAGAGAGAGAGAGAGGGGGGGGGGAGGGGGCGGGGTTGGGAGAGAGATGGCGAATAGAGAGATGGAGAAGGCAGAGACAACAGAACTAATTATACAAAGGCAGACAATTAGGCGATCGATGCTGGAAACGAAACAGGAGTCACGAGGAGACAGGATAAAGGGCGGATGCAATGATAATTATGACCATTACTTCACACAGCGAGGAACTGCACTCCATCACCATCACCACCTCATCACATACACAATGCACTCCATCACCATCACCACCTCATCACATACATCAATGCACTCCATCACCATCACCACCTCATCACATACACCAATGCACTCCATCACCATCACCACCTCATCACATACACCAATGCACTCCATCACCATCACCACCTCATCACATACACAATGCACTCCATCACCATCACCACCTCATCACAAACACAATGCACTCCATCACCATCACCACCTCATCACAAACACAATGCACTCCATCACCATCACCACCTCATCACATACACAATGCACTCCATCACCATCACCACCTCATCACATACACCAATGCACTCCATCACCATCACCACCTCATCACATACACAATGCACTCCATCACCATCACCACCTCATCACACACACCAATGCACTCCATCACCATCACCACCTCATCACACACACACAATGCACTCCATCACCATCACCACCTCATCACACACACAATGCACTCCATCACCATCACCACCTCATCACATACACCAATGCACTCCATCACCATCACCACCTCATCACATACACCAATGCACTCCATCACCATCACCACCTCATCACACACACAATGCACTCCATCACCATCACCACCTCATCACATACACAAATGCACTCCATCACCATCACCACCTCATCACATACACAATGCACTCCATCACCATCACCACCTCATCACACACACAATGCACTCCATCACCATCACCACCTCATCACATACACCAATACACTCCATCACCATCACCACCTCATCACATACACAATGCACTCCATCACCATCACCACCTCATCACACACACAATGCACTCCATCACCATCACCACCTCATCACATACACAATGCACTCCATCACCATCACCACCTCATCACAACACACAATGCACTCCATCACCATCACCACCTCATCACACACACAATGCACTCCATCACCATCACCACCTCATCACATACACAATGCACTCCATCACCATCACCACCTCATCACATACACCAATGCACTCCATCACCATCACCACCTCATCACATACACAATGCACTCCATCACCATCACCACCTCATCACACACACAATGCACTCCATCACCATCACCACCTCATCACACACACAATGCACTCCATCACCATCACCACCTCATCACAAACACAATGCACTCCATCACCATCACCACCTCATCACAAACACAATGCACTCCATCACCATCACCACCTCATCACATACATAATGCACTCCATCACCATCACCACCTCATCACATACACAATGCACTCCATCACCATCACCACCTCATCACATACACCAATACACTCCATCACCATCACCACCTCATCACACACACAATGCACTCCATCACCATCACCACCTCATCACATACACAATGCACTCCATCACCATCACCACCTCATCACAAACACAATGCACTCCATCACCATCACCACCTCATCACAAACACAATGCACTCCATCACCATCACCACCTCATCACATACACACAATGCACTCCATCACCATCACCACCTCATCACATACACAATGCACTCCATCACCATCACCACCTCATCACATACACAATGCACTCCATCACCATCACCACCTCATCACATACACCAATGCACTCCATCACCATCACCACCTCATCACATACACAATGCACTCCATCACCATCACCACCTCATCACATACACAATGCACTCCATCACCATCACCACCTCATCACACACACAATGCACTCCATCACCATCACCACCTCATCACATACACAATGCACTCCATCACCATCACCACCTCATCACATACACAATGCACTCCATCACCATCACCACCTCATCACATACACAATACACTCCATCACCATCACCACCTCATCACATACACAATGCACTCCATCACCATCACCACCTCA
>CM065683.1:24963602-24967239 GCA_017654935.2 Phymorhynchus buccinoides
TAAAATGTGTCACGTTTAAAAGGGACATAACCAGTGTTTTCTGTCCTCACTACTCATAATATAGGGAAAAGAGACCGGATGTTTATCTTCCCCTGTACAGTCTTTGCTATGGTTACTGATGTCTGCATGGAACATGTATTAGTTTAAACCTAGATCGACTACATGGCTCTGGCAGGCTCTAGTGGCGGCCCCAGTCATTTTCGAGGATTCATATTTCCAACCTTTAGTATTTTCTTACCCTTTCGCCGCCAGCCATTTTTCAAATGTTTCTCTCTCCATTAAACTTACCTGGTTAGAGAAAAAAACAATTGTCTGCAATAGTGGGGGGTTGTTGTTGCTTTTATGTTATTATTGTTCAATGAATGATTAGCTTTGCGTATGCAGCCCTTACTGTGTGTAACTCAAGTAATGGAGTACCATGTATAAGCTCTTAGCTTGTTGTACTCAAAGTTCATAAATGTATTGCTGCTTTGTATGATTTTCTATTCGTGAATAAATTCTTGTTTAAACAATAGTGGGAGGTTGAATTTTTAGCCAAAATCATTATGCCCTTTGATGTTGTTTTGATTTTTTAATAAAACTATTATAACTTTTAGAAACCAATGCTTATATTTGAAAATGCAGTTTCCTGTATTGTATTATGTTTATCATGTTCTTTAATTTTGCAGGGGATAAAGATGATGCTGTTAAGTGATTTGTCATTAACAGCTGTTTGTGTTTTAAAATATTGATTTTTTTTCTCTCTCATATAATAATATGCTTGCAAGTTTAAATGTGGGATGCAAAACATAACTAAGACAGCTATTTACTTAAACCCCTGTGAAATGAAAGAACGTGATAAACATAATAAAATACAGGAACCTGCATTCAAATATAAGCATTGGTTCTAAAGTTATAACATGTTTTTTTAAATTGTTGTTAGGCGGTCATTTTGAATGGCTTCCATGGCAACCGTCGACATTAAAGGCAAAATCAAACACGTTTTTGTGTTTATGTTTACATGACTAACAAAACGTCATCACAAAAAAACAAATGATAGGGCATAATGATTTTGGTACAACCTTAATGTTGCTTATCTTGTCACTGTGAGTATTGTTCCTTCATGTCATTTTTATTCATTATTAATTTATTTATCTATCATTGTCTTGCTTGTAAAAAATATTACCCGTTTCCGCGAATTTTGTTAAATAATAATGTAGTCTTCTTTTTTGGGGGGCACATTGTGCGTGGAGTACTTCTTATGAGCTTTAATTAATTTATTATTTTGACTTTGCATTGTTGTTGTGTTGTTGTTGACTGAATATTTCGGCGTTAGGCCTACAACTTGTTTATACCCAAATGTTCCTTGGTCTTTACATTTTTTGTAGTATTACAATCATGTTGCGTTATAGATTACAACTCTAATGTATCTCTCTCCCGGTCTCTGTGTTCTCTGTCTGTCTGTCTGTTCCCTCTCTTTGTCTCTGTCTCTGTATCTCTCTCTTGTCTCTGTCTCTCTCTCTCATCTCTCTCTCTTATCTCTCTCTCCGAGTGCCTATCTCTCTCTCTCTGGCTCTCTCTCTTTCCTCCCTCTCTCCTCTCTCGTCTCCTCTGAATCCTCCTCTCGTTCTCTCTCTCTCTCTGTCTCATCTCCCCCTCTCGTTCTCTCTCTCCCCTCTGCTCTCCTCTGGTTCGTCACACACAACCCACAAAAATGTAAACAATAATAGTAATGTCCGTGTATATCCACCGTGTCTCCTCGTCGATCACTACTCAAGGTCTCAGTCGCTCCTCTCGTCTCTCTCGCTCTCATTGATCTCTCCTCTCGTCGTCGTCTCGCCCCTCTCTCGTAGTCTGCTCTCTGTCGACTTCATAAAAATCACTCCTCCTCTCTCTCTCTCAATCCGACGACTCCTCTCTCACGTCTCGATCTGCACTCTCTCTCCCGCTTCTCTCAATCTCATCCTTCTCACGCTCAGCGGCAGTCTCCTCTCTCTCATCTCTTTTTTCTCTCATCTCTCATCTTTCTTCTCTCAGTCATTTTATCTCGCCATCTCTTTTCTCACACACGACAAAACTTAAACATATAATGTCCGTGTGTCTCACCCTCTTTCTCTCTCTCTCCTCTCTCTATCCTCTCTCTCTCTCTCTCTCTCTCGTCTCTCTCTTCGCCTCTCACCCTCATCTCAAACTCCATCTCTCCCTTCTCTCTTCTTCATCTCTCTCCTCTTCGTCGCTACTCTCTCTCGTCAGCTCTCACCTCGGCATCGCGTCTTCTCTCTCATCGAAGCTCATCTCTCTCTCTCTCTCACTCTCATCTCCTCTCTCTCGCCTCCACCTCTCTCGGCCTCTCTCTCTCTCTCTCTCTGGGCTCACTATCTGTGTCTGTCTCTATCTCTTTCTGTCCTGTCTGTCTGTCTCTGTCGGAAGGAGTGTGTGTGTGCATGCGTGTGTGCGTGATTTGCGTACGTCCGTGCGTGCGTGCATGTGTATGCGTACGCGTGCGTGTGCATGTGGGTGTGTGTACGCGCGCGCACGCGTGTGTAAATGTGTATATGTGTGTGTGTGTGTGCATGTGCATGCGCGCGCGCGCGTGTGTGTAGATGTGTGTGTGTGTGTGTGTGGTGTGTGTGTGGGTGTGTGTGTGTGTGTGTGTGTGTGTGTGTGTGTGTGTGTGTGTGTGTTTCGCACGAGTGAGGTTTTAGGGTGCATAATCAACAAGCTGCAAACGATCGCCATATATCACCTTTTCTACTTCCTTTTAAACGCCTTTTGAACCAATTATTGATCAGCAGTGGCATCAATAAAATAAGAGCTAACCTCGCTCAAAGGGGAAAAAAGACCCTTAACGTGTAGTGAGTCAAAGTTACATATTTTTCTCTTGTCATTTCCTTTCTTTCGTTGCTTGTTGTCTCTTCTTTTATTTTTTTAAAAAACGTTTACCTTCCTTCATTTCTTTCTTTCTTTCTTTCTCTTGGACGTTACAGGCTTGTTGGATGCTAATGCATATATATGCATGTGATACATAGTGCATTACCATCATCTCTGTCTTTCTATTTGTTCTGTCGGTCTCTGTCGGTCTCCGTCCTTTGCTCATCTCTCTCTCTCAATCGTCGTGCGTCTCTCGTCTCTCATCTCATCTCCTCCGAAAGGTCTCCTCATCGTCTCTCATCAATCTCTCTCATCGGGGCTCTCTGGTCGTTCCTCAGGTCGTCTCTCTCTCGTCTCAAGTCACTCTCTCTCTCACTGCGCATCTCGGTTCTCCTCTCTCGTGCTTCTCTCTGTCCTCGTCGCTCTGCATACTCGTCCTCCTCTTCCGCCCGGGTCTCTCAACTCCTCTGCTCTCTGTCTGTCTGTCGGTCTCTCTGTCTCTCTCTGTCTCCTTCTCTCTCTCGTCTCTCTAGATCTCTGCTCTCTCTACTCTCTGTCGATCTCTCCTCTGTCTCGTGGTCTCCCTCCGGTCATCTCTCTCCGTCAGGTCTCGCCTCTCTCTCTCTCTGTGTCCTCTCTACTCTGTGTGTGGTGTCTCTTCTCTCTCTCTCTCTCACGGTCAGATCAGGAGGAGGGGAGGGGAGGGGGGAGGAGAGAGAAGAGAGTGGATCAGTCTCTCGGCATACTGACAGAGACGTCATGTAGTCTCATCTCAGTGCGTCATCGT
>CM065683.1:24967739-24972739 GCA_017654935.2 Phymorhynchus buccinoides
CTTTCTCTACCCCCCCCCCCCCTCTCATTCCTTTCGTCTTTACACCCCCTCCCGCTCCTATGCTCACTTATTTTCGGTCCCTCCACATCCCATTTGTTAAGTATTTATGGATAATGCTGAATTTATTATGTGTCTGTTTATATTGATAATGTGCCTGCTTATGTTATGATGATAATGTGTGTTCGTTTTCTTTCATTGCATATTTATTGAACTCTTTTCTTTTGATTTTCTTTTCCTTTCTCTTTTTGTCTTGAGGACTGAATGAAAAAAAAAAGTATTTATACTTAATCTATTATCCTTAGAAAATAAAAGTTATTCATCTCTCTCTCTCTCTCTCTCTCTCTCTCTCTCTCTCTCTCTCTCTCTCTCTCTCTCTCTCTCTCTCTCTCTCTCTCTCTCTCTCTCTCTCTCTCTCTCTCTCTCTCTCTCTCTCTCTCTCTCTCTCTCTCTCTCTCTCTCTCTCTCTCTCTCTCTCTCTCTCTCTCTCTCTCTCTCTCTCTCTCTCTCTCTCTCTCTCTCCCCTCTCTCCCTGATTTCCCCGCTAATGCAACTAACTAGAAATGGCATATATAATACTTTGTACAACATGGGTTTTGAATATTTCGAATGTAGTAATGCTATTATAGATTTATAACTACCCCCCCCCACCCCCCACCCCACTGTTTGCATAAGGGCCCATGGCCAAAGTACAACAAACAATTTCAGTGTTCAGTGTTCAGTGTTCTCCCCCCTCTCCCTCTTTCCTTCAAAAGAAGAAGAACAACGAAGAATAAACCGAAGACCAGTTCGCGATCGAGTGGACGTCAACCCAGTCACCAGCCATGAAATATTCAGCATGAACAAGAAGAACCAAGGTGTCTAATGCGGGATTTAGCCCTGGCGCTACTTCAGTCTTCCAGCGCCTCTTACCTTCGCTTGCGATTTTTCAACTTATCTGTTAAGCCAGTCACCACCCCCCAACCCCACCCCTTCCCTTCTTTGCAGGGGCGGATTTGAGGGGGGTTTCCAGGGGTTCCGGAACACCCCCCCCCTTTGCCCCAAGCCACATGTGCCTTATGCATGGGTAATAAATATAAGAAAAGTGTTCAATTTTTGGTTTAATAATAACTAAATTGCGAACTTTCCCGGGGCGTTCGCATCCTGGGTTTTCACAAGGTCACTACACCTTAACCCAGGATCTATGCATATTATATTCAGCACGGACAAGACGAACCAAGGTGTCTAATGCGGGATTTAGCCCTGGCGCTACTTCAGTCTTCCAGCGCCTCTTACCTTCGCTTGCGATTTTTCAACTTATCTGTTAAGCCACTCACCACCCCCCAACCCCACCCCTTCCCTTCTTTGCAGGGGCGGATTTGAGGGGGGTTTCCAGGGGTTCCGGACCCCCCCCTTTTCCCCAAGCCACATGCGCCTTATGCATGGGTAATAAATATAAGAAAAGTGTTCAATTTTTGGTTTAATAATCACTAAATCGCGAACTTTCCCGGGGCGTTCGCATCCTGGGTTTTCACAAGGTCACTACACCTTAACCCAGGATCTATGCAGCTCCCTAGACTCCCCATGGAAACCCCCCCCCCATACGAATCATTTGGTCCGCCCCTGCTTTGTCCTACATTATGTGAAAAGGCCTGTCCAGCTAATGTCTTTTTGTTTGTCTTTTCACAGGATTATCTTTCTTTCTCTGTTTTTCTTTCTTTCTGTTTGTCTGTCTTTACAGGTTCATCTGTTTTCTTCCTCTGTTTTTGTGTGTCTTTCTGTATGCCTGTCTTTATTTGTTTTCTTTTGTCCTCAGCCACTATTATCTGTTGAACACTTTGGTATAAAAGAAGAGAAGACAAAACTCTTCCTCACTACCTCTCTTCTTCTCTCTGCACCTACCAAAGCTCTCGTACTCTTCGTTCTTCTTCCCAGAAACTTCTTAAAGTTCCTAAGCGGTCCTTGAAATCTTCGGGTGAGAGGGCGTTTAGTTTTGTTGCACCAAACGTTTGGAATTCTCTCCCTGACCATACCCGTAACCAGTCCACTCTTCCTTCCTTCAAGTCCCAACTAAAGACCCACTTCTTCAGGAAAGCTTTCTCTCTGCAAAGTCTATGATCCTTTCCCCACTCTTGTTTTCCAGCTCATTGAAGAGTTGAGTTTGAGGTTAACGCGTGCGCGTGTGTGTGTATGGGGTGAGGGTGGGGAGTAGGGGGGCAGGGGTGGGGATGGGTGGGGGGGGAGTGGGGGGATGGTTGGGGTGGTGGTGTTGAAGGGACGTGGGTGTTGGTGTGTTGTGTTATGATTATATGCAATGCATTCTCTAATATGTATTCATTTTCATAGAGATGTATGGTGAGGATGCGTGGGCCAGTTTGTTAGAAATGTTTGTACGAATGGTGAGTGAAAAGCGCATTGAGTTGCTTTGCAAGATTATGCGCTATATAAGCATTATTAATTATTATTATTATTTATGCAAACACACACACACACACACACACACACACACACACACACACACACACACACACACACACACACACACATACACACACACACACACACACACACACACACACACACACACACACACACACACACACACACACACACACACACACACACACACACACACACACACACACACACACACACACACACAGACACACACTCAGACACACACACACACACACACACACACACACACACACACACACACACACACACACACACACACACACACACACACACACACACACACACACACACACACACACACACACACACACACACACACACATATATATATATACACACACTTTTTGTCCGGTTGCGTTCTTTTTCACGAGGACAGCTAGTTAGGACCTAGGATCTACTCCAGCAATTCCATCCTAATTAGTTAATAAATAGAACTTTGGCTTGATTACCCTTGCGTGGTTTCTTCCCTCTGATTTCGTGTTGCATTAATTATGCGCTAATGTGTATTTATTATTTCCTAACTCGTCTCTATGCGTCGTTTTGCTTTGGTTTATTTTCATCATATCCATGCGTACTCCTGGTATTGTTTTTTGTTTTTGTTGTTGCGTTCAATCTTTTCATTGTCCCAATTAGTTTGGATAAGCTAGTTACGCTTTAAAACAATGGCTACCCCCAAAATTTAAAACAAATATAATAAAAAATAAAAACAACAGCGAAAACACTGATTGCTCTTGTATAAATGCTAACAACGTAGATATGATTATGGTCTACATTGGAACATACTATGTGAAAACTGGCTTGAAATTCTTTTCTGTTACTAAATTGCTATAGAGTGTGCATGAGCGCGCGCGCGCGCATGTGTGTATGTGTGTGTGTGTGTGTGTGTGTGTGTGTGTGTGTGTGTGTGTGTGTGTGTGTGTGTGTGTGTGTGTGCGTGTGCGTGTGTGCGCGCGCGCGCACGCACACGTGATTTCATGCTACGTGCCAAGTCTTCTGAAACGAATTTGAATTATTGTGGGTCTTGAAACTATTTACCTATCACGGTTAGGGTTATCCATAAGTAAAGACCAAAGCACTAAGGAAAAGTACATTCACTAGGAAAGATTGAATAATCCTTCATTTGGATCTGTAAGCCTTGGCTACACTACATTGCTTACTTTACTTCAGAACACACATACACACGCACGCGCGCACGCACACACACACACATAGACACACACACACACACACACACGCACGCACGCACGCACACACACATACACACACACACACACACGCACGCATGCACGCACGCACGTACACACACACACACACACACAGACACACACACACACACACACACACACACACACACACACACACACACACGCGCGCGCACGCACGCACGCACGCACGCACGCACGTACACACACACATACACACACACACACACACACACACACACACACACACACACACACACACACACACACACACACACACACACACACACACACACACACACACACACACACACACACACACACACACCATGACTAATGTTGCCTGTATTATCATGATTGCGTCAAATCTCTGAAGTCTCTGAAGACTTTCTCTTCCAACTCTTTAAAAAGCATTTTACTGAAAGTTTCTTCCAGGGCAGTTACTTTTTCATTCATTGGAAAACCTTTCATTCCTTAACCTCGTACACTTTGGTTTGGCATCTCAAGTGTCTCCCCTCCTCCCCCCCCCCTCTCTCTCTCTCTCTCTCTCTCTCTCTCTCTCTCTCTCTCTCTCTCTCTCTCTCTCTCTCTCTCTCTCTCTCTCTCTCTCTCTCTCTCTCTCTCTCTCTCTCTCTCTCACTACGCCCAACTAAGAATACCACGCGCTAAGCCCCTACTGGTTTGATTGCCCCATGGCGGTCAAATCATCGTCCTAAGTTGACCATTTGTGTCTGTACACGACGAATGAGGATTTTAAACATTAAAACTATTGTGTGTACACATGCTTCTGCTATGGGTACGTATTATATGCAACTGTTGGTTTAGATCCATGTACATAAAATTAGAGCTTCCTCTTTTGAAAGGAAGCTTCTGGGGTTCTTTCTCTGTACCTTTAATTTGAAAAAAACCCAACCCACACCCCACAACACAACATACTTGCTAACTGGAAGTGTAAGCATATTTGACTTGAAATCATCGTACATATTATTGTGGTTTTTTTCAATGAGAGAGACGAGGTGGGAAGAAACTCACCAAAACCTTTAAATTCAAAATTAATAAATAGACACGAAGTTTCGATATGAACCATCTTCATCTGAGAATGAAATAGTGAGGCCAAGAGAGGAGATGACGATATGGTACAGTTTGCAAACAAGAAAAACATTAGATACATTCCCTCTTCTTTCTCTCTTTACCCGGTCAGCGCCTGGGACCTGGGCCTCAAGAAGGAGTAGTATGAAGACCAAACATCGCCTCTTCAACTCAAATGTTAAATCAGTTCTATCACATGGATGCGAAACTTGGAGAACAACGAAAGCAACTCTCCACAAGATTCAGACTATTGTG
>CM065683.1:24977739-24982739 GCA_017654935.2 Phymorhynchus buccinoides
CGTATTCCTTAAAGGGGCACCCTGACGGATGAGTTTCTTGCAAGAAACACGTCGAGATCACCAGAAAGGCAGCCTTTTCAAGGATCGGACCACTCTCTTTGCTCTGTTTTCCTAGAATTCAAACCGCCAAAACGGCGATTCCTCCTTGGCGGAGTTGCCGGACAGAGAAGCCATTTTGGTTGGGGTGGGTGGAGGCCACTCATTGTGGTTGAAGCTTTTTTTGTTTTTTTGTAGTGCAGTAAAAAGAACAAATAAAAAGCGGTTATTTCCTTTGCCGTGAGCGAAACTCCTTTAGGTAAACTGTATAACAGGCTTGTATTGTGAAACTTTCGTGCAAACAATTTGGTCTAAACTCAGGCGGCCATTAGAAAAGAAAGAATTCACAGAAAGAATTTAACTTCCAGCACCTCCGCCAAGGATGAATCGCCGATTTGACGGTTTGATTTCTAGGAAACCAGAGCAAAGTGAGTGTTGCGATCTCTGTAAAGGATGTTTTCCTGGTGTTTCTGGCACCAAAAAAACCCCACCCGTCAGGATGCCCCTTCAACCCTTTCATCGCCAGCGTAGCCGCTTGGCCGCTGCACTGATTTAACACCCATCATGTCGCTAAAAGGCATATCATCGGGATCTGTTATCCATAGGCCTATCCGAGATGTATTCCAAATGCTGATTGACTGCTATAAGTTAATAATGGTTATTGATCCTCTCTCTCTCTCTCTCTCTCTCTCTCTCTCTCTCTCTCTCTCTCTCTCTCTCTCTCTCTCTCTCTCTCTCTCTCTCTCTCTCTCTCTCTCTCTCTCTCTCTCTCTCTCTCTCTCTCTCTCTCTCTCAGGGAAATTTTATGTGAAACAGAATTTGCTTTTGTATGGCTCTACCAATCTGTTGGTAATCCCACTATCTTTCTTAAGCAATTTAAACAAAGGCTAATTGACATGTTTGTTCAAGAGTGGTCCGGTGCCATCAGAGATAGAGATAGATATGTATCTTATAGGAGTTTCAAAACTATTTTTGAAAAAGAGCAATATTTTTCTTTTGTCGACACATACTGCTTTCGTGTTGCTTTGTCACATTTACGTTTTGGTGTTTTCCCATTGAACAATAATATGCACAGATACAGTCAGAATGTTTCAGACCGTACATGTCCTGTCTGTGTGTCAAAAATAGAAAACGAAGACCACTTTATTTTCAAATGTCCTTTATATACTGACTTAAGGCAGAAGCTTTTACACAAGTTCTCTCCACTGTCACTACATTCACTCCTTCAGGCAAACTCAATGACGAAATCCCAGCTATTATCTAAGTTTATTTTCCATGCCTTGAATGTGAGGAAAAGGTTCCTCTCTGGTGAACAATTAAGTGATGATGAATGAAAGGTTACTACGCGTTTAACATTGGACATGAAATTATGTTTATCTGTTTTATTTGTATTGACCCAAATGCAAATATTTATATGATCATATACTATTTTTTCTCTTTATTCCATCATCTTGCAATGTCCTATTTGCAAACCACTAGTTTGCTTAAGAAGGATAAAATTCCTCGTGTTACATGCACCTGAGAGTGTTATTATGATTGTTTCACTGCTTCCATCTTTGTTATCTTCGAATTTTGTGGCTTTACACAAGCCATTCTTCCATGTTTAGGTTTTGGGGTTATGAAAGTACCAGTTGATGTCATCTATTGCTTAACTTTGGAAATGACGATAAGGTAGAATGGTAAGTTTATGGTATGTCTTCCAGTATTATTTTGCTTGATGCTAAGGTTGTCCGCGGATTATTCATATACTGAAGTTACTAACGTCAGGTTGACTGTGTTCTCGTTCTCTCTGTTTGAACAAGCTTAGTCGCAAATTTGTCGCAAACTTGTATCAAATATTCTAATGCAAATGTATTATGATGGTTTATTTTTTTCCTTTGCCTTTTTCATTCATCACCCATGTCTGCCCCCACCCCACCCTCTTTCCCACCCTTCCCCATGTTCCACTTCATTTTCGTGTTTGTATAATGGCCTATGGCTGATGTACATTAAACACTCAGACTCAGACTCAGACTCAGACTCTCTCTCTCTCTCTCTCTCTCTCTCACTCTCTCTCTGTGTCTCTCTCACTCTCTTTCTCTCTCTCTCTCTCTCACTCTCTCTCTCTGTCTCTCTCACTCTCTCTCTCTCTCTCTCTCTCTCTCTCTCTCTCTCTCTCTCTCTCTCTCTCTCTCTCTCTCTCTCTCTCTCTCTCTCTCTCTCTCTCTCTCTCTCTCTCTCTCTGTTTTAAATGTGCACATTTCTAAGTTGATTTGATGAATGTTAATGATAATGATTTGGTTGGTGTAATTTTGTTCCACACGTTTGATTAACGTTCTTTCAGTTATGTTGTATCTCTGTCATGTTGTTGCACCTAATAACCCGAATTTCTCTTTGGGAGATATTAAAGTATACCCGAACTTGAACTTGAACTTGAACTTGCCTTTTGTTTTTAATGTTGGGAGGTATAAGGATAGGCATACGGTACTGCTGTACATACTATCATGGAATCTGCAGTATTGCATACTACATCCTCTTTATTCCCAGGAAAAATGGACAGACATTTCTAGATGAAAAATGGCTGGCGTTGAGTAGTAAATCTGTTTAATAACGTCCTCCTCCGGTCTGGAACAGACACATATATGGGACATTAGTAGATGTAAAGATGGTGGGAACGATCCTGGAGGCAATGCCCGGAAGGCAGTGCAGCACCAGTAATGTCCCGATTTTTTTTAACAATACAGATAGTTTTGGTTGGCGTTGAAAGCGTTAACAAATCTTTTACACTAAAAAAACAAAAGAAAAGAAAATTCCGAAAGATTGCGATATATTGTACCTTTTTGTTGTGGAAAAAGTGATAAATGTTGTTGTTGTTGTTGTTGTTTTCGTTCCCCAGCTTAAACACTCTGGGGGCACACCCAGTGCCATGTGAACATTTCGCATGGCCTTGGGTGGGAAGATTATAGAGTTGAGAACCGGTTCAAAAATCCGAACCGGTTTAAAACCGGTTTCCCCTCTTCGAACCGGTTTCACCGAACCGGTTTTTTAACCAGTACTCGCATCACTAGCTTCACCTATGCAAACACATATTTATTTGTCAGAATATTCACACACACGCACGCACGCGCGCGCACGCACACACACACACACACACACACACACACACACACACACACACACACACACACACACACACACACACACACACACACAGTAAAGAAAATTATGACTTATGACACACACACACTCAACTCAACACTCAGTCAAAGTCAAAGCCACACACCACCACAAACTAGAAACAGCTACTCTTGGTTTACAAACACCCAATCTGCGCTGAGAATCAGTCTTGTTCTTCCAAAAAGAATGCGTTATTCGAAGAAAAACTTACTTTCAGTTTGCATTTAAAAAACCGGTTCACAGCAACTCGAACCGGTTTTTCGAACCGCGAAAGTTTAGCACCGGTTTTTCGGTTCAAACCGGTTTTTCCCCCCACCTCTAGAAGATTACGTGTATGGCTGCTTTTAACCCGTTCACCTTTCAGCCAAAAATATCCATCACATTTACAAAATCCATCTGCAGTATTGGGGATTCATCTGTAACATCTAAAATAAGGTCTATCCTTACTTCCCCAAACTAAGACAATAGGGTCTTTGGATAATAGACCCCAATTTGATGCCTTTTAGTGACATAGGTGTTAAATCACTGTGGTGCTAAAATGCGACTTTGGTGGTGAAAGGGTTAAAGGCCCCCGCCACGTGACATAAGATTGTGAGATACTTTTCCTTCTTCGACCTTTAGCTCATGCCTTCTCACTTTCAAGTCCAACGTGAAGATGAATCTGTTATTTTATTTTTTTTCATGAAAGAATCTCTATTCGACATTCTCGGATTGGGGTCAACGCTAAGAAACAAAGTACACCAAAGACAATTAAAACGATACTCAGGAAAAGGACATTAACCTGAAAACAATCGCACGGTATTGCATGTCGAATTCCCTCTTACTGCAGAACAAAAGGTCAACAAAATGTATGAATTCAGATTATAATAAATATGAGAAAAAAAGAAAGTTATTTGAGCCCATGTATATTCCAGTACTCGGTCCAGTTGCGTTAATAAAATTAACCCACAATAGTATCTGTAAAGTTGAGAATAGACGGGCCAGAGAGACAGACAGAATCGACACATAGACAGGCAGACAGACAGACAGACAGACAGACAGAGTGACTGGCTGGCATTGGAAAACACACAAAGACATAAATACGCTCGTCTTGGCAGGATAAACTGGGGGGGGGGGGGGGGGGGGGGGAGTGGAAAGAGATAAGAAGAGATAGGTAACCAGAGATAGGTCACAAGAAAATAACCGAAAAGGAAGGGTGTTATTAAGGGAACACTTGAGGTCAATGAACGGAGAGTGTGGTAGTTCTAAATCCGGAGACAATACACAGAAAGTTCTTACGCGATTCGCTGAACCTCTTAGGAACCGCATTACGAAAACGAATACTAAAACAACGACGACAACCACAACCAACAACCACAACAACCACAACAACAACAACAACAACAACAACAACAACAACAACAACAACAGCAAAGAACGAGAGAGAGAGAGAGAGAGAGAGAGAGAGAGAGAGAGAGAGAGAGAGAGAGAGAGAGAGAGAGAGAGAGAGAGAGAGAGAGAGAGAGAGAGAGAGAGAGATTGAGAGAGAGAGAGAGAGAGAGAGAGAGAGAGAGAGAGAGGAGAGAGAGAGAGAGAGAGAGAGAGAGAGAGCGAGAGAGAGAGAGAGAGAGAGAGAGAGAGAGATTGAGAGGCAGAGAGAGAGATTGAGAGAGAGAGAGATTGAGAGAGAGAGAGAGAGAGAGAGAGAGAGAGAGAGAGAGAGAGAGAGAGAGAGAGAGAGAGAGAGAGAGAGAGAGAGAGGAATAAACAGAACAATACAAAACAGACTGCAAACTACGCACAATAGGAAGACAGAAGTATATTATGCA
>CM065683.1:24990239-24995239 GCA_017654935.2 Phymorhynchus buccinoides
AAACTGATTTTGAATCCACACAAACTAAAATGTTATAAATTGAATATGGTAGATCATAAACAAATTCTAAAGCTCGCATTATTGCATATAATTCAGAAGTAAAGATTGAAATGCCTTTGCCTAAATAGTATGACTTTTCTATTCTAAGTGATGGAATAACAAAACCTGCTCCACTGTCTGACGTTTCTAAGACTGAACCATCAGTGTAAATTTTTAGATGATTTGAATATTTTGAATCTAAATGAAGTCGAACGTCAGAAACTAATTGATTAACTTCTTCATCTTTTTTGTAACTGGTATATTCTATATCAAATTTTGCCTTTCTTTGTTCCCATGGTGGCATTAGTGGTATAATAGGCATGGCTGAGATATTGTGGATATCTACCTTACTTCTACTTATAACGTCTTCAGTGAAATTCTTGATTGGCTGAAGAAACGTTATATTTTTTGCTCGCTTTGGATAATCTGTCTCTGAGTCTGTGAATATTTCCTCCTTTATATTGTTGTCAATAGAGAGACCTCTTACTATATATTTTGAGGCAGATAACTTTCTATATTCAGCTAATGACATTATATTGCTCTCTTTATATGTTCTAAGAGTGTTAGAGTGCATAGGAATACCAAGTGCTAGTTTAATAGCTTTACTGTCTATGCTTTGCAACTTATTTAGAAGAGTGTTTGATGCACTGAAATAAACCTCTTGCCCATAGGATAGTACTGATCGAACTAAAGAATTTGCAAGATGTAGTAATGTTTTGGTATTTTGACTCCATGATTGTTTGTTTATAATTTTCAGAAAATTAAGTCTTTTTCTCGCTTTTGAAATCAAATACTCACCTAAAAATTTAACTGAATGCTTATAAGCAAGAATGTTTCCATCCAATACTATCTGAGGTAGAGTTTTAGGATTTTCACCATTATTGAAAAGCATAAGAATCATGGATATGTGTGCGTGCGTGTGATCGGTGTGATCGGTGCGTGCGCGCGCGTACATGCGCACGCACGTGTGTGTGTGTGTGTGTGTGTGTGTGTGTGTGTGTGTGTGTGTGTGTGTGTGTGTGTGTGTGTGTGTGTGTGTGTGTGTGTGTGTGTGTGTGAATGCCCATTGATTATTACGCACGCGCGCGAGTGTGTGTGTGTGTGTGTGTGTGTGTGTGTGTGTGTGTGTGTGTGTGTGTGCGTGTGTGTGTGTGCGTGTGTGTGTGTGCGTGCGTGCGTGCGTGCGTGTGCGTGCGTGTGCGTGCGTGTGCGCGCGTGTGCGTGCGCGCGTGCGCGGTGTGTGACTGTGTGCTTCTCTGTTAGAGTGTGTGTCTTTGCGCGATAACGTAGCTCATGAACTTTGATTTCCCTAGCAATTTTGTTTCTTTTCTTATAATATTGTAAATTTTGTGGTTATGAACAGGGCTTTGTTTAAATAATGTTATGTTATGTCTATTTGATTGGATTGTAGTGAGTCTTATGTGTAAAATGATTACTTATTTATGTGTTAACGTCCAGGTAAAAGCGCTTTGAGCTCCCTACAAAGGGAGTATAGCGCTATATAAATGTTCAGTATTGTTATTAAAATTATGCAATAAATGTTGTGCCGCAGTTTTGAAGTAGATATATGCGTCCATGTCGTCTTTGATTACTGAAACTATCACTATCCCCTCCCGCCCTTTCGCTATGTTTTTCCTCCACATTTTTTAAACCGCATACCTTTGACATAATGGCTAATGTTAAGATCAGCTCCCTCCGCTGTTCAAGGGTGAAGTTGGCCTGTGGCAGCGCAAAATGTTACAACGCATCAAAATGTTACGCAAAATGCTACAACGCGTCAACATGTTACAGTTGTAACATTTTGACGCCTGGTAACATTTTGCACAGAAAGTCCTGCGGCAAAATGTTACAATTGTAACAATTTGCCACGTTGTAACATTTTGCACGGAAAGCCTGCGGCAAAATGTTACAATTTTGTTAGAATTGTAACATTTTGCGCGAGGCGCCCACCTTTGAAAGTTTTCAATTGTAACATTTTGACGCGTTGTAACATTTTGCACGGGGCGCCTTGGGCAAAATGTTACAACGCGTCAAAATGTTACAATTGTAACATTTTGCACGAGGAGCCCCGGGCACCTCACGCAATTTGTTACAATTGTAACATTTTGCCGCGTTGTAACATTTTGCGCTGCCACATGGCCCACCATTCATTACCTTTTTCGTTAAGCTGAGACACGCGGGAACAGCTGGAGGGAGCTGATCTTAACATTTGCCTGATCTTAAAGGTGGACCCTGACGGATGATTTTTTGCAAGAAACACATCGAGATCACCAGAAAGACAGCTTTTTCAAAGATCGGAACACTCACTTTGCTCTGGTTTCCTAAACATTAAACCGTCTAAACGGCGATTCCTCCTTGGCGGAGATGCCGGAGAGAGTAGCCATTTTGGGTGGGGTGGATGGAAGTCACTCTTTGTGGTTGAAGCGTTTTCTTTTTTTTGTAGTGCAGTTAAAAAAAATGGAGCTATTTCCTTTGTTGTGAGTGAAACTCCTTTGGGTAAACTGTATAACATTAATTTTTAAGAAAAGAAGACTTGTATAGCGAAAGTGTTGTGCAAACGATTTGGTATATACGTAGGCGGCCATTAGAAAAGAGACGGCACACGCCTTCTCTCTGGGTGAAATAATTTGACTTCCAGCACCTCCGCCAAGGAGGAATCGCCGAATTGACGGTTTGATTTCTAGGAAACCAGAGCAAAGTGAGTGTAGCAATCTCTGTGAAGGGTGTTTTCCTGATGATTTCGACGTGTTTCTTACAAAGACTCATCCGTCAGGGTGCCCCTCTAACATCAGATCTTGACATGAGTGTTTCTTACAAAGACTCATCCGTCAGGGTGCCCCTCTAACATCAGATCTTGACATGAGTGTCATAATAGTGTGGGCATTAACTGGGGGGTTATTTCTCACGCAAGACGTTTTGTGCCGCTCAGGGCCCACAGTTTTGAACTATGCCTCTGTGTTGTCTTTGAAATAGTGTGGGCCTTAATTGGGGTATCTCCCATGATATGACTTAACGATTCGAAGTTCGTGTGTACTTGCTGCGATCGTTAGTTTTAGCAAAGCCAACAACAACAACAGCAGCAACAACAGCAGCAGCAACAACAACAACATCAACAAGAACAAGAACAAGAACAACAACAAGAACAAGAACAAAAAGAAAAACAGCAACAACAGTAACAACAACAGCAACAACAAGAAGAAGAACAACAACATCAGCAACAAGAACAACAATAACAGCAACAACAATAACAGCAACAACAAGAACAGCAACAAGAACAGCAACAACAGCAGCAACAACAACAGCAATAACAACAACAGCAACAACAACAACAGCAGCAACAACGACGACGACGACAACAACAACAACAACAGCAACAACGACGACAACAACAAAAACAGCAGCAACAACAACAACAACAACAACAGCAACAACAACAACAAGGGCGTCGCCGAGCGGCAGACATGTCCGTCACCAGCAATGCCACGCACTTGCGATACCCCGTAGAGTTTACATCCTGACACAAAATTGGAAGGGATTTTGTCTTCTAGTTCACGAGATACAGCTTGAAGAAGAAACATATAGCGCAAAGAAGAAAATTTCGGTTTTCAAGGTCACACTTCAAGGTCAAGGTCAGCATGGCGATAATTTATGCTCGGATGTTTTTTTTACTCTAGGGTATACAGTGCCACACAGAATATGAAGCGCTTCTGTCAAGTACAAATGTGGAAAATATGGCTCAAAACCCAATTTGTAGACCCCTACCACTTTCAAGGCCTACCGATCTCCCGGACCGTGACCTTGGCCTTGATCGGTATGCCACCATCAGAACGGGCATAAGCCAAAGTACCTCCATGCCAAATGTGAAGACTCTAATGTGGGAGTTATGACCCCTTACAGATTTTCGGTTTTCAAGGTCGTACGCCAAGGTCAAGGTCACGTCCTTGGGACAGACAGAAAGAAAAAAAAAAACCCAAAATAAACAAAAATACAAACCAGCCCATCGCAAAGTCCGATCACCTATGGTGACGGACAACAACAGCGACAAGAACAGCAACAACAGCAGCCGCAGCAACATCAACAAGAACAGCAACAAAAACAACAAGGATATAACAACAACCTGTGTGTGTGTGGTGTGTGTGTGTGTGTGTGTGTGTGTGTGTGTGTGTGTGTGTGTGTGTGTGTGTGTGTGTGTGTGTGTGTGTGTGTGTGTGTGTGTGTGTGTGTGTGTGTGTGTGTGTGTGTGTGTGTGTGTGTGTGTGTGTGTGTGTGTGTGTGTGTGTGTGTGTGTGTGTGTGTGTGTGTGTGTGTGTGTGTGTGTGTGTGTGTGTGTGTGTGTGTGTGTGTGTGTGTGTGTGTGTGTGTGTGTGTGGTGTGTGTGTGTGTGTGTGTGTGTGTGTGTGTGTGTGTGTGTGTGTGTGTGTGTGTGTGTGTGTGTGTGTGTGTGTGTGTGTGTGTGTGTGTCAAGTCAAGTCAAGTCAAGTCAAAATCATCTTTATTGAGGGTTAAAGAATAAGCTAACAAAGCTTTTTTTGATCCTGCCCTGTGTGTGTGTGTGTGTGTGTGTGTGTGTGTGTGTGTGTGTGTGTGTGTGTGTGTGTGTGTGTGTGTGTGTGTGTGTGTGTGTGTGTGTGTGTGTGTGTGTGTGTGTGTGTGTATGTGTGTGTGTGTGTGTGTGTGTGTGTGTGTGTGGCGTGTGTGTGTGTGTGTGGTGTTGTGTGTGTGTGTGTGTGTGTGCGTGCGTGTGTGTGCGTGTGTGTGTGTGTGTGTGTGTGTGTGTGTGTGTGTGTGTGTGTGTGTGTGTGTGTGTGTGTGTGTGTGTGTGTGTGTGTTGCGCGCGCGCGCGCGCGTGTGTGTGTGTGTGTGTGTGTGTGTGTGTGTGTGTGTGTGTGTGTGTGTGTGTGTGTGTGTGTTCTATATTGATGGTTTTCTTTAATACGAATTCCATCAGATTCCCCAAATTT
>CM065683.1:25002739-25007739 GCA_017654935.2 Phymorhynchus buccinoides
ATAAAATGTTTTTTAAAAAACCTGTAGTTTTGCAGCTGACTGATGCGACGAGATAGCAGCAAATCCTTGGCAACATTTCACAAAGCGTAACTAACAATAAAACAACACAATGGCAAATACCTTTAAAGACCCACCAGATCACTTGTCAAAATCATGGGTTTCACGTGTTTTCCGTCTTATAGCTGGTAAGAAATCTTGTTTTGACCAGGTCTGACTCCCATACAAATGCCCCCACATTCGAAGCGAAGCATCATTTTAAAGAGCAGCCTCACTGTGAAGTTTGCGGAATTTGTATGTGGGTCACAGCTACCCAGAAAAAAAGAAGGGACTTAATCGTGGTGGGTCGGTGGGTCTTTAAACACCCACTGACCCGGCTTGGTTAAGTCCCTTGGTTTTTTTTTCCAGGGTCGGTGTGACCCACACAGACTTTCCTCATATTATACGATGCTCTTTAAAAAGTGATGTCTCGTTTTCGTGCGTGAGGAGATTTGTATGGGAGCCACACTTGGTCAAAATAAGATTTCTTACCAGCGAGAGAGGGGAAACCCGTGAAACCCGTGATTTTCGCTCACGGACCCGGTGGGTCTTTAAGACAATAATAGGAACATGAAGAATAAAATCAATCGACAGCGCTTAATTACTATTCCCAGGGACAAGAGTCGCACGTTGTTCATAAAAAAAATGCAATTTAATTTGCTTCGTTTTAATGACACTTTATTTTGTTGCATAGAGACAGAGAGAGACAAAGACAGAGAGACACAGAGGCAGAGACATAGAGACAGAGATAGACAGAGACAGAGACATAGCGACAGAGGTTCCACGGGTATTCATAATTGTCAGCCACCCCTAGGATAAATTTGGGAGCTGCTCGAGTGAGGTGAGGAACATTGAATTTTGTTAATCTTTTGCTTAAAGCAAGGCCCCCCCCCCCCCCCCCCCCCCCCCACCCCCCCCCCCCCCCCCCCCCCCCCCCCCCCCGTCTTCTCTCCCCGGGTACACCGTTTCGAGAAATGAAAGCTATTCAATCAATCCCTTCGGCTTCCCCTAGGGGAGTTTTATGTACAGACACAGACACAGTGACAGTGTGAGATATTTACCTAGATTTGACTAGATAGAAGAGAAAATTAGACATAGATAACAGAGAGACGCAAGGACAGAATCATTCGGAAACCGTCAAAGACACAATACGGGATTGAAAACTAAGAAGGAACTAGAGAAGAGAGAGAGAGAGAGAGAGAGAGAGAGAGTATGGAGAGAGAGAGCGAGAGAGAGAGACAGAGAGAGACCCCTGAGAGAGAGAGAGAGAGAGACGAGAGACGAGAGAGAGAGAGAGAGAGAGAGAGAGAGAGAGAGAGAGAGAGAGAGAGAGAGAGAGAGAGAGAGAGAGAGAGAGAGAGAGAGAGAGAGAGAGAGAGAGAGAGAGAGAGAGAGAGAGAGAGAGAGAGAGAGAGGGGGGGGGGGGGGGGAGAGGGGACACACAAAGAGTTAAACGGACAAATTGAAAAACAGACACATGAAAACGCTGATGGATTAAATCTCTCTCTCTCTCTCTCTCTCTCTCTCTCTCTCTCTCTCTCTCTCTCTCTCTCTCTCTCTCTGTCTCTCTCTCTCGTCTCTCTCTCTCTCTCCTCTCGTCTCTCTCTCTCTCTCTCTCTCTCTCTCTCATTCTCTCTCTCTCTCTCTCTCTCTCTCTCTCTCTCTCTCTCTCTCTCTCTCTCTCTCTCTCTGTATGTGTTTGTTCTCAATCTTGTTTGATGCATTGTATTGTGTAGCGGGTCATGTGGCCTATACATTAAATAAAATATGTGAGTCTCTCTCTCTCTCTCTCTCTCTCTCTCTCTCTCTCTCTCTCTCTCTCTCTCTCTCTCTCTCTCTCTCTCTCTCTCTCTCTCTCTCTCTCTCTCTCTTTCTCTTTCTCTGCCTAAAATCTTTATCCTTGTCAAATAAAGTTTTCCAGTGTCCAGTGTCCAGTGTGTGTCTGTGTATGTGTTTGTGTGTCTGTCTGTGTGTGTGCGCGCGCGCGCGTGTGTGTGTAAGCCTATGTGCTATGTGTGTATGTGTGTGAATGTGTGGGTGCGTGCATGCGCTGATACGCGTGTGTGAATGTTCATGCGTACGTGTTAGTGTATGTGAATATGTGCGCGTGAGTGAGTATGCATGCGCGTGTGCGTACGTGTGTGCATGTGTGTATTACGCGCGCGCGCGCGCGCGTTTGAACTCGCAGACGTTTAGCCCACTAGTGTCTCACCGTACATAATAGCGAGAAAAAGCAAAGAAACCCGAAAAAGCATGGGATTATATTTCAAGGAAAACAACAACTACAAAACAAAACTTTAAGACAGGCAATACAAGACAGAGGTCACTTCCAGTTTCAATCTCGCATTAGACACCTTCGTTCTTGCCCATCCTGAATATTTCATTTCGTTTGAGTGAGAGGTCATCCGTCATGTTTGTTGGCAGTTGTTCATTCAAATCGTTGGGTTTGTTTGGGCTTGATACTCCTTCTCCTCGTCGTTGTTGTTGTTGTTGTTGGAGGTGTTGTTGTTGTTGTCGTTGTTGGAGATGTTGGTGTTGTTGTTGTTGTTGTTGTCGTTGTTGGAGGTGTTGGTGTTGATGTTCTACTTCTTCTTCTTGCCCCTTTTTGTTCATCTTGCCGTTGCTTCTTCTTCTTCTTCTTCTTCTTCTTCTTCTTCTTCTCCTTCTTCTCCTTCTTCTTCTTCTTCTTCTTCTCCTTCTTCTCCTTCTTCTTCTTCTTCTTCTTCTTCTTCTTCTTCTTCTTCTTCTTCTTCTTCTTCTTCTTCTTCTTCTTCTTCTTCTTCTTCTTCTTCTTCTTCTCTTCTTCTTCTTCTTCTTCTTCTTCTTCTTCTTCTTCTTCTTCTTCTTTTCTTCTTCTTCTTCTTCTTCTTCTTCTTCTTCTTCTTCTTCTTCTTCTCCTTCTTCTTTTTTTCTTCTTCTTCTTCTTCTTCTTCTTCTTCTTCTTCTTCTTCTTCTTCTTCTTCTTCTTCTTCTCCTTCTTCTCTTCTTCTTCTTCTTCCTTCTTCTTCTTCTTCTTCTTCTTCTTCTTCTTCTTCTTCTCCTTCTTCTTCTTCTTCTTCTTCTTCTTCTTCTCTTCTTCTTCTTCTTCTTCTTCTCTTCTTCTTCTTCTTCTTCTTCTCTTCTTCTTCTTCTTCTTCTTCTTCTTCTTCTTCTTCTTCTTCTTCTTCTTCTTCTTCTTCTTCTTCTTCTTCTTCTTCTTCTTCTTCTTCTTCTTCTTCTTCTTCTTCTTCTTCTTCTTCTTCTTCTTCTTCTTCTTCTTCTTCTTCTTCTTCTTCTCCTTCTTCTTCTTCTTCTTCTTCTTCTTCTTCTTCTTCTTCTTCTTCTTCTTCTTCTTCTTCTTCTTCTTCTTCTTCTTCTTCTTTCTTCTTCTTCTTCTTCTTCTTCTTCTTCTTCTTCTTCTTCTTCTTCTTCTTCTTCTTCTTCTTCTTCTTCTTCTTCTTCTTCTTCTTTTTCTTCTTCTTCTTCTTCTTCTTCTTCTTCTTCTTCTTCTTCTTCTTCTTCTTCTTCTCCTCCTCCTCCTCCTCCTCCTCCTCCTCCTCCTCCTCCTCCTCCTCCTCCTCCTCCTCCTCCTCCTCCTCCTCCTCCTCCTCCTCCTCCTCCTCCTCCTCCTCCTCCTCCTCCTCCTCCTCCTCCTCCTCCTCTTTCTTACTTCTGTTTTTGTCGTCCCTCTATGATGTGTTCCATGTTCCATTTGTATTATTTCAATGCAATGAAGTGTTTGTTGCACTTTTTTCTCTCCTGTGAATTTATATCTATAGTTGCGTCTTGTTTGCTTATTAGCATAGTTGTAAGTTATTTCCGACTAGCAGCTACGCCCCACGCTCGCTACGCTTCGCGCGGCAGCTCTTCTCCGGCACAGGTCTTTAGAATAGCAGTTGACAGAATAGCACTTCGAAACGTCTCCCACTGCATTCCCGGGTCATGTTGATCACAAATGTACATGGTTATAGGGATATCTAACCACCACCAACAACAACAACAATGATGATGATAATAATAATAATAATAATAATAATAATAATAATAATAATAATAATAATAATAATAATAATAATAATAACAACGATAACAACAACAACAACAACAACAACAACAACAACAACAACAACAACATTATGATGATTACTCATAGTTATACTACTTGTGGCGGTACCATAGCCGATGATGTTTAACTGAGGCGTGGTTACCGCTACACCTATCTGCATTGCTAAAAAATCGGGACTTTATTGGAGTTGCACTGCCTCCGGGCATTGCCTCCAGTATTGTTCCCACCATCTTTGTATTTACAAATGTCCCATATGTGTCTGTTCCAGACCGAGAGGACGTAAAGCACCATTTTTCTTCTTCAACAACAACAATAACAACAACAACAATAACAATAATAAGAGGCAAAGCCTTCAATGCTCATGTCTGATTTTTATTACTATAGCAGGCATGGGAATTCCCATGACAATTCCCATGCCTGTATAGAGAGAATACTGTTATGTAGACACTTGTGCATCTGAAAACAGAATTAATTTTTATTTTACTGTGTAAATTAAATTATTTCTATGCATTAAATTACCCCTACCCCTTTCTTTAAAATTTAATTATATGTATGTTTATATATGCGCATGTAACATAGTGGAGCCCTATTTTTATTTTTGGCAAACAAGTAAAATTGAAAAGCATATTGACCAAGCTTTCAGAAAAACATAGTGACCACGTCGAAGGCAGTGAAATCGACGAACCCTGGATTTTCCGTATATATTTTTTCAAGACTGAAATGAATGTGGGCTAAATGTTAAGTACGTCGTCTTGATTATGAGGTAAGGCGTGATATCTTATTCTCTAGGCCTAGGCCTTGTTGCCGGAAGTGCGGTAGGCTAAGTATTGCATGCGCAGAGATGATGTGCGAATGAACACGAACAACCGTTGTCAAACTCAAACGCGCAAATAAAACGAAACAACCGGGCCGTCAACGC
>CM065683.1:25015239-25020239 GCA_017654935.2 Phymorhynchus buccinoides
ATGTTTTGTTCCCGTCATGTTTTTTTCTGATTTGGTGCCGACAACCGTACCCTTTATCCGCGTCAGCTGAACGAGGCCTAATTGTTAGATACCAGCCAGTCATCATCTGCTGGAAAGAAAGCCCTTAATACAGGAAACGAATGACCGAGAAAATGACATTGAAAATGGCTTATTACAATAGGTGAAGACGGGGTAAAAAGCTCATGGGCGGGTAAGAAGCCCATGCCAATTATCTCATGAAAGGAAGAAACTTTCAGTCACATTTTGCCCATGAGACGAGTGTTAATGTTTAGCATTCGTCTCATGGGCAAATTGGACTGACATTTGCTTTATTTTATGAGATAATTGGCATGGGCTTTTTACCCGCCCATGGGCTTTTTACCCCGTCTTCCCTTATTGTGGTTTATATAAGCTGTGGTCACGAACCCATTCCTTCGTAATATAACCTAACACAGGTTAATGATAAACAATTGAAAACAACGACGACGACGACGACAACAAGAAAACGAACAGAACAAATTACCATACATTTTAAACAAGCAAACAGAAAATGAAAGTCAAAGATAAAAAAAAACAAATAAAAAAAATCCTTCAAAAGTTTTCGTATAACATATCCTCTTTTACCATGTTTGTATTGCCGCCAGTAGCACTGTTTCTCGCACGCGCCAGGAAACGAACTAATCAAAATCAGCGAAGGCACTATGTCCGCACGCGCCACTGTCCCTAACATTGACGATTGGACTAAGGTTGATGAAAATGATATTTTACGTCCTCTCGGTCATAGACACATATGGGACATTTTGTAAATACAAAGAACACTACTGGGAACAATATTGGCTGCAATGCCCGGAGGCAGTGCAACACCAGTAAAGCCCCGAGTTTTTAACAATATAGATAGGTGTAGCGGTAACCATGCCTCGGTTAAACCTCATCGGCTAATTGAACGATTGGACTAAGGTATTAGGCATTAGGTACTTTATAGTCACAGAGGCGACTGTGAAATTCGGGTTGCTCCCACCTGGATTGCGCGTCGCAGCCAGAGGCGCGCCACCCCCTTTTTGTGCATGCGATTATTGTGTGACTAATGAGGAAGGAAAAGGGTGGGTGGGTAAATTTTGACGAAATAACAACTTTTTCGTTGCCACTGGGATTAACGTGTGCTAAGTGCATGGGCACACAGGACCTCGGTTTATCGTCTCATCCGAAAGACTCCACATTCAGACCGTAAGGCCTAGTGCAAAATGAGAGGGAAAATCCCCCTGTACCCAGGTTCGAACTCGGGTTTACTCGACACGAAGCGAACGCTTTACCTCTGTGCCACTCTACACCAAAGAAAAAAAAAGGGAAACACTTATTTTGATTAGCACACTGTTTGAAGTATTCACCGAAGAAGGAAATATATAATTTAGATATTATAGTCCGGTGACTCTCGTGTGTCTGGCACCAACCGCCATCCGGTCGTTACAGAGGCAGACGTTAAAGAGCAGGCAATGCGTTTATTCCAGAAATAAAACATTTACACACCAAAAAAAAAGAAAAAAAAAAAAGAATTGATTAAATACTTCTGAACAAATAATTTCGTTGGATGTCGTACGCTTAAAAACTACTGGTAAGAAAATTGATTTTTAAAAAACCCCACAACAACTCTGACACGGTGCTAAACTTAGTGAAAGTTAAATTAACCCTTTCACCGCCAGCCATATTTCAGCCAAAAACTTCCATTAAATGTACCTGGGTAGAGAACAAAATTCATCTGCAGTATTGGGGATTCTTCTGTGATATATATATATATATATATATAAAATAAGGTGTATCCTTACTTCCCAAAACTAAGACAATAGGGTCTTTGGATAATAGACCCCAATTTGATGCCTTTTAGTGACATGGGTGTCAAATCACTGTGGTGCTAAAATGCGACTTTGGCGGTGAAAGGGTTAAAGCACCTCAATGTGTTAACTATGTAAAGCAACATTGGCTCTAGACGCACATAGGCCAACATGGACAATTCCCTGTCAACGAAATAAAGTTTAACGTCATTGTGAAGACAGACAATAAGGATCAAAAGTGGTTGAAAAGGATCCACAATAGTGGTACATCAACAAGAGTGGATAATTCGACAAAAGTGGTTGAAAAGGATCCACAAAAGTGGTACATCAACAAGAGTGGATTTCGACAAAAGTGGTTGAAAAGGATCCACAAAAGTGGTACATCAACAAGAGTGGATATTCGACAAAAGTGGTTGAAAGGACACACGAGTGGTACATCAACAAGAGTGGATAATTCGACAAAAGTGGTTGAAAGGATCCACAAAAGTGGTACATCAACAAGTGTGGATTTTCGACAAAAGTGGTTGAAAAGGATCCACAAAAGTGGTACATCAACAAGAGTGGATAATTCGACAAAAGTGGTTGAAAAGGATCCACAAAAGTGGTACATCAACAAGAGTGGATAATTCGACAAAAGTGGTTGAAAAGGATCCACAAAAGTGGTACATCAACAAGAGTGGATAATTCGACAAAAGTGGTTGAAAGGATCCACAAAAGTGGTACATCAACAAGAGTGGATAATTCGACAAAAGTGGTTGAAAAGGATCCACAAAAGTGGTACATCAACAAGAGTGGATAATTCGACAAAAGTGGTTGAAAGGATCAACAATAGTGGTCAGTCGACAAGTGTGGATAATTCGACAAACGTGCTTGAAAACTATAGACAAAAGTGGCTAGACACGAGTGATTTGTTTTCGACAAAGGTGGTTGAAAAGGATCGACACAAGTGACTAGCAGGCAAGAGTGATTTATCCCACAAAGGTGGTTGAAAAGAATCGACACAAGTGACTAGCAGGCAAGAGTGATTTATCCCACAAAGGTGGTTGAAAAGAATCGACACAAGTGACTAGCAGGCAAGAGTGATTTATCCCACAAAGGTGGTTGAAAAGGATCGACAAAAGTGACTAGCAGGCAAGAGTGATTTATCCCACAAAGGTGGTTGAAAAGGATCGACAAAAGTGGCTAGACACGAGTGATTTATCCCACAAAGGTGGTTGAAAAGGATCGACAAAAGTGGCTCGAGTGATTTACACAAAGGTGGTTGAAAAGGATCGACAAAAGTGACTAGTCGACAAAGGTGGTTGCTGTACAAACAAGAGTGAATAATTCGACAAAAGTCTTTGATCGCCCAAAGTGGTTAGTCGACAAGTGTGATTTTTCCACAAAAGTGGTTGAAAAGGATCCACAAAACTGATTAATCAACAAGAGTGGATAATTCGATAAAAGTGCTTGAAAACGATCGACAAAAGTGGTTAGTCGACAAGTGTGGATAATTCGACAAAATGGTTGAAAACCCTTGACAAAAGTGGGGATCCGGGACACCGGGGCAAAGTCAAACCGGCACTCTCTCCCTGGATCAAAGAGTGATTTTTTACTCTCGACAAACATGGTTGAAAAGAATCGACACAAGTGGCTAGTCGACAATAGTGATTTATAATCGACAAAAGTGGTTGAAAAGGATCAACAAAAGTTAGTGTGTCCACAACAGTGGATAATGTGACAAAAGTAGTTGAAAAGGATCGACAAAAGTGACTAGTGACAAGAATGGTTGCTGTACAAACGAAGTTAACGCTCTGCGTGTGCCCTCGCCGTCTCAGTCGTGCTTACATTAGGGACATGTCCAATTACTTTGACGTGATTAGTCGGGTCTTTAGTTGGTTTCCCTAGCGTGGTGAGCTTTAATTTGTCCCTGTCATTATGTTGTGGACTGAGGGGTCAAACTTCTGTTACGGAAGGAGCTGGGTAAATTAGAAATCTACTCTTCTAACATTCCTTTGGAACAGGAGTATTGAAATGAACAATACGAAAACAACACCGTCACCAGGCTATGCGTGTTTCGGTGTGGTAATCGTAAACGTGTGATGTGAAATTGTGCAGCGTGTGTGCGTGCGAATACCCCATGTGCGAACGATTATGTAGAGACTGCAATCAGAATGCGTACTTGGTGACGAGCGTTCATTTTGTAATGTGCGTGCGTGCGTAGCGTGCGTGCGTGCGTGCGTGTGTGTACAATGTGTGTCAGATGGTGTGTGTGTGTGTGTGTGTGTGTGTGTGTGTGTGTGTGCATGCATTGCGTGCGTGCGTGCATGCGTGCGTGTGTCTGTTACTGAAGACAAAAAATAGTTACGTTAATATGCTTTTGTCTGCGTTTGCCAGCCGCCATAATTATGAGAGACTCAATTTGAGTAGGCACACTATATTAAGCTTCAAGCTTGCTGCTGCCGTTATTTAATGTCCGATATGTGCCTACCCGGGTCGAGAGGACGTAAAACACCAAAATTCATTCGCTGCCGTTATTTTTGTTTACTTCATTTGGAAAAGGATTTGCACCCAGTCAATGGTGTGTAGGTGTATCACCCAAAGGACACCAGGAGGACGGGGGCCTAACACGTGAGGGGGAAGGGAGGCACAGGGCAGGGCAGGTACAGGGCGTAACCGGCAAAGGACATATCTGCCGCTCGGCGATGCCCTTCCGTCTGTCCCAAGGATATCTCCCGAACCGCATGTGGTGTTGGTCAATAAAATGGTAAAAGGTAAAGATGCGCCCCACCCTCTCCTCCATTTTTGGTTCTTTCCATTTTTTTCAGGCAGAAGTACTTCATCCTCTATCGTTTACTATATAGATTGAGTTTGCTTTGATAAAGCTTTTCTGTGTCCAATGTCTTTATTTAGCACTCAGATTTTCATCCAGTTACATAATTTAACTTTGAGGAATGACGGGTTCAAAAAAAAAAAAGCGCATGGGCGGGTAAGAAGCCCACCCCAATTATGCTCATTTACTTTGAAGCCAATGGGGGAGGGACAGTGCTTTATGCCATGCAAACTATTCTGCATTTCAAATGCACTAACTTTTCAGTCCTTCAGGGGTACGGAGCTGGCTATTCTCTGAGATTTTTCTTTCATGCTATATTATTAACATATATTCTTACCCACCCATGTTCATCTTTTTACATA
>CM065683.1:25032739-25042739 GCA_017654935.2 Phymorhynchus buccinoides
ACCAAGTCCGAGAGACAGCTGAATTATTGAGTCGTGGACTGGACGCTCCTCTCACAGCATCACGATCAGCAGGCCCTGGGTCATCGAGCACTACCCTGTCCCCCATCCCCACCTTCTTGTTTATTTTTAACCCAAACTAGCGCTGTGCAGCTCCTTGCGCTTCCTGGCTACAACTGCCGCAGTGTGTACCGTAGAACGAGCGCTCGCCTTGCGGTTGGCCGCTTTGTGTACGGTACGCGTCGCTTTGTGCAGCAAACTGCTCGAAACTGTTCGAAGCGCCTGCTAGCCGAGTTGGGAGCATGCTAACTTGGGAAAGCAAAATGGCGTCGAATGTGTGCGGTTTTCTCCTCCATGGTTTTTGTTTCTTTAATTGCCTCCTTACAAATGACGAATTGACAGTGACAAAGAGCGGTAAATAATTCTGTCATAATTTTCTTATTAATGACTAATAGATAGTGAATATTATAGCTTTATTAAAGACGATGTAGTCGATGATTGATCTGTGAAATGGAAGGCAGTCGCAAGCTGAACGGCCGGTTCGGAAGCCGGTCAGATCGGACCCGCTTTTTTTTGGTCGTTTCGGCCTCGGCCAATGAGTCAAGTCGGCCTCGTTTTCCGACCAACACCCAACTCTATGGGTTGTTTATTGGGTGGGTGTTTTTTAGACACAAGCAAAAGGTAGAGAGGAGAGAGAGAGAGAGAGAGAGGAGAAGGGAGAGAGAGAGAGAGGAGAAGGGAGAGAGAGAGAGAGGAGAAGAGAGAGAGAGAGAGAGGAGAAGGGAGAGAGAGAGAGAGAGAGAGAGAGAGAGAGAGAGAGAAGAGGAGAGATGGAGGCGCGCGCTCCCGCTCTCGCGAGAGATAGAGCAGCGAGAGCGTCTCAAGCGGAGATGCAGATCGAGATGACGTCGAGAGAGGAGGGAGGCGCGAGAGAGAGCGAGGCTCGCGCAGCGTGAGCGGATGACGCGAGAGAGAGAGAGACGAGAGCGCGAGAGAGCTGACGAGTTGAGAGAGAGAGACGAGAGCGAGAGAGACGAGAGACTTGAGGGGGACGACGGGAGAGATATGAGGAGAAGAGAGAGAGCGCCGAGAGGAGAGACAGAACAGAGAGAGAGAGCGAGACGTGGGAGGGGAGAGATGAGAAGAAAGAGAGATGCGAGGTGGGAGGTCGAATCGAGAAGACAACGGAGAGAGACGAGAGAAGGGAGCAAGAGAGGGAGAGTAGAGAGAGAAGAGAGCGACCGAGGGTCGAGCGAGACCGATTCGAGAGTAGTGCTTTTCGGAGTACGAGTCTGAGAGGGCGAGGAGAGAGGAAGAGAGACCCGAGAGAGAGAGAGAAGAGAGAGAGTGGAGAGAGAGAGAGATGCTCCGAAGAGAGAGAGAGAGAGACAGAGAAGGAAAAAAAGAGAGAGAGAGAGAGAGGGGAGAGAGATAAAGAGAGAGACGGAGGGTTAGAGGGAGAGAGAGAGAGTGAGAGAGATGAGGAGAGAAGAGAGAGAAGGAGAGAGAGAGAGACCGAGAGAGGGAGAGAGAGAGAGAGAAAGAGAGATCGAGAGTCGGAGAGAGATAGAGAGAGGAGAGAGTGAGAGCGAGAGATGGGGAAGAGAAGGAGTGATGAGAGAGAGAGAAGAGAGAAGATGAGAGGAGGGGAATGAGGAGGAGAGATGAGAGAGAGAGAGAGAGAGAGAGCTGGAGAGAGAGTTGAGATAGAGGAGAGCGGAGGAGGATGGGGAGGGGGGACGGGGAAGGGGGTAGAAGACGTAACGATGAGGAGGTTAGGAGAGAGGAGGCGGGACCGAAAGAGAGAGAGAGAGGGAGGGTTAAAGAGATGGAGGAGGGGACAGAGAGTGAGAGAGAGAGAGATGATGAGAGAGAGTCAGAGAGACTGTGAAATGTGTGTCTGCAGATTATTGTTCAAAGACCTGTGCACATGACTCCATTCATACAACAGTATAAAATGAGAGAGAGAACAGAGATGAACAATGAACAACTGTTTAATGACCAGGCCATCTGCCCATGTCATGACGGAAGGGGTAGAGAGACTGTGTGGTTTGTGTGTGTGTGTTGTTTCCATTCATACAGCAGTATAAAATGCCATCTCAACACACACACAGATCCACACACATCTATGTCTATTTCGATCTATACTCATCTCTATCTCTAGTCGCGATCTATCTCTCTAGTATCTTCTCTCTATCTCTCGCTCCCTCCTTCTATATCTCTCTCTTTACTCTTTATCCTCTCTCTCGTCTCTCTCTCTTTGTCTCTCTCTCTATCTCTCTCTATCTTCTACTCTCTCTCTCTCCTCTCCCTCTCTCTCTCTCTCTCTTCTCTCTCTCTCTCTCTCTCTCTCTCTCTCTCTCTTCTCTCTCTCTCTCTCTCTCTCTCTCTCTCTCTCTCTCTCTCTCTCTCCTCTCTCTCTCTCTCTCTCTCTTGACCAAGGAACAAAGCAATACACCTCCTATACACTTATTTTAATTCATTCACAACTCACAACTTCCGCATGCTCCCCCCCCTCTTTAAAACGTTACATAGTCATTAAAATGTTACATTGCAGGTATGAAACACGCACACGTTACGTGTAAGATATTTATATAAAAGTCATTACAATTTTACATTGCAGGTATAAAACAACATGCACACACGTGTGTACGGGCACGCAAATACACACATCACGAAAAATAGTTTGCACATATAAAATATTTACATAAAAGTATACATGTCTGTAATTCATATCAGCTTTGCGCAGCTATAAAATAAATCGTAGAACACACACACACACACATGCACACACACACACACACACACACGCACATTGAAGGTCTATAATTAATATCATGAAAAAATCGCCTTGTCATAATAAAGCTGTCAGACGTTACATCATATAATAAAAAGCCAAGTGTCCGCGTGTGTGTGTGTCTGTGTGTGTGTCTGTGTGTGTGTCTGAAACACAAAACGGGCCTTATAACTCCGCCGTTTTTCGACCGAATCGCTTCAAATTTGCTATGAGCCCTAACGGGGCGATGGCAACTTTGGCAGGAAGATGACCGGGGACGGTGCCTATCTGTGTGCCAAACCGAAAGCGAATCGACTTATAAACGCGCGCGATATACGCCGCTTCACCTTTTCACATAGAACTCTTGCCGTTTCGTAACCGAATCGCTTCACATGACTGTGCTGTCAGGCTAGCTGTGGCCTGGGCAAAGCCTGTCAGCAAATTGGAAGAGAATCGGGAGAGAGCGTCACTCTGAGAGCAGCGCCAACAGGAAACGGGGCCTTATAACTCTGCCGTTTCTTAACCGAATCGCTTCAAATTTGCTGTACTCAGCGTTACCAGTACTTGGCGTTACCGTTACTAGGCGTTACCATTACTAGGGAGAGCGCGTAACTCTCAGATCAGCATCAACGGGAAACGGGGCCTTATAACTCCGCCTTTTCTTAACCGAATCGCTTCAAATTTGCTGTACTCAGCGTTACCAGTACTTGGCGTTACCGTTACTAGGCGTTACCGTTACTAGGAGAGCGCGTCACTCTCAGAGCAGCGCCAACGTGAAACGGGGCCTTATAACTCCGCCGTTTCTTAACCGAATCGCTTCAAATTTGCTGTACTCAGCGTTACCAGTACTTGGCGTTACCGTTACTAGGCGTTACTGTTACTAGGCGTTACCGGTACTCGGCGTTACCGGTACTCGACGTTGCGCTAGTAGTCATTAAAATGTTACATCCCTGCATGCATAAAATACGTGTAAGATATTTATATAAAAGTCATTCAAATGTTACATAGCAGGTATAAAACATGCACACGCGCGTGCGTGACGCGTGCACGGTCACGCACGCACGCACATGCACACATCACGAAAAACATTAAGCATTTCATGGATTCTCGTTTTTATTACACATATTTTTTTGTTGTGAGTTTTTTCTTAGATTGTGCACGCAAGATACCTAAATGAACGGGAAAACAAAGCACACCGAATGAGGAAACAAAGCACACACACACACACACACACACACACACACACACACACACACACACACACACACACACATGTTCTGGCAAAATACTATGAAGTATTACCATCGGGCCGTCGATACAGAACTCTAAAACTGAAAATAAGAGCACAGAAAACTTTCTTACCAAGATCAATTCATCTGTTGAACTCTTAATGCACTGCATTGAGTGATTGTTTTGCTGAGCAGCCTGTCCATCTCCTTGGGATTGAATTTGTATTCGTATTCGTCCAGTTTGTTAACTACAATATTGCAGTGTTATTAATTATTAGTTTATATTCTTTAATTGTTAATAAATGTGTTTATTGTTGTTGTGGTTTTTGTTGTTGTTGATAAATGTGTTTATTGTTGCTGTTTTTCTTATGTGCACCTGGCTGCAATTTCTCAGTTATGAGATAATAAAGATGATTTGATTTGATTTGATTTGATTTGACACACACACACGCACACACACACACACACACACCAGGACCGAACCTGGGTCACATTCGGGGGGGGGGGGGGGGGGGGGGGGCTTACAAAGAAGGGCATGGGTTTCACGTTCATTTCTTTCTTTATTTATTTGTTGCTTCAATCCTATTGGGGATGTTTATCCTGCCCCACGCCCAAAGTCTTCATTTAGACTGCCATTGGCACACAGGCTGCATGCATGTGAGTTCATGTCATGTCATACACTCCACCAGTTCATGTCATGTCATACACTCCACCGGCACAATCTATGCACATTAGGCCTAGGCGTATCGTAGACGGTTAAAAACATCTTGGAAAATCAAACCCCTTCGGCCCCTTAGACCGCAACCATAATAAGAGAAAAATCAAACTGTTGATTGTGGGTAATGGTCAACCCATGGCGATATTTTTCACGCCAGAGGGCAGTCAATGCACTAGGGGCTTATCACGCGATTTTCTTACTTGGGCGTAGTGAGAGAGAGAGAGAGTGATGGTAGGACCACTCACTGTCTCTCTCTCTTTCTTTATCCCCAACTAATAATATAGAGAGGATTAGCCCCACACGAGCGTCATGCCCTCTGGCGTGAGAAAAATCGCACTAAGTCTCTCATTATGAAAGAAGAATGTTTGCATTTCTCGGTTAATTCTATTTTTTTTGTTTTTGCCTTTCTTAACATAAAGCTGTATTTTAGGAACATTTTTAGCTAATAACCTTTTTGGAATGCTAACCCTATCCCTAACCCTAGCCCTAAACCTAACCCTACCCCCCCACTATGTACTGCAGTACACCGCGATTTGTCACAGTTGTGGTTCGTTGCGTTTTCCCGTCTTATAGGTAGGGTTAGGCTTAGGGCTAGGGTTAGGGATAGGGTTAGTATTCGAAAAAGGTTATTAGCTAAAAATGTTCCTAAAATACAGCTTTATGTATGGTAAGAAAGGCAATAACGGAAAAGATACAATTAACTGAGAAATGTAGGGGGGGGGGGGGGGGGGGGGGGGGGGGGGCACATCTTGACCTTTACCGAATGTTTATAAGCCCTCTAAATTAATCGTCAACAATCTTCTAACTAAAAATTAATAGTAATGTCCCATATGGCTTAGGCCGGGAGGACGTAAAGCAAACCTTTCTTCTTCGTCAACAATACTCGTGGATCATCGACGGGAGCCGCCATTTTGGAAACGTTTACACGAAGTGTGGGACTGTACCGCAGCCAAAGAAAGCGCTTTGCGAGCGAAGTAGGCGAGCGCTTTATTTGCAGTACACACGGCTGGTCGCATACATCGTCTTCCCATAATCCAAAAATAGGGGGGTAGTGGGGGTGGGGGGGGGGGTGGGGGTGTCTAGGGGGGGGGTGGGGGGGGTGTTGTTGGGGAGGGCCGTCGTGAAGAAGAACAAGAACGAGAACAAGAGCAAGAAGCAAGAAGAACGTGGGCTGCAGTTGGAAGTGTGGGTCGGCACTTTAAAGACACACTGACGCACCACGATTAAGTCCTTTTTTTTTTGGGGGGGGGGGGGGGGGGGGGGGGGGGGGGGGGGGGGGGGGGGGGGGGGGGGGGGGGGGGGGGGTAGCTGTGACCCACATACAGATGTCCCCAACTTCAAATTGAGGCTGCTCTTTAATTAAAATGATGTTTCGGTTTGAATTTGGGGGCGTTTGTATGGGAGTGAGACCTGGTCAAAACAAGATTTATTTCCAGCTATAAGAGGGAAAACACGTGGAAACACGTGATTTTGACACGTGACCCTTTAAGGGTCACGTGATCTGGCGGGTCTTTAAGGGTCACGTGATCTGGTGGGTCTTTAAGGGTCACGTGATCTGGCGGGTCTTTTGTGCAATCGGGAAACAAAACCATTATCTGTTATATCGATTCGACTTTTGTTCCTACACATTCACGAACACTTTCTTTTAAATTTGATGAGAAAAAGATTTAAACATCCATATCATTTTTGTTTGTGGCTCAAGCCACAAACCTATAACTCACTTTGTCGGTCGGTCGGTCTGTCGGTCTGTCGGTCCAAAATGGTCGCACTTCAAATCGAGGCTACACTTCTGGCCGCTCTTTAAAATGATGTATTTTAAAAGCGTACAAAATAATAAACATACGTAATACAGACACTACAACAGACACGACGAGTATGCGTTGCTTCTTTCGATGAGTATAAGTAGGATACATAGTTTTAAATGTTTTCCAAAAGATATAAAAAGTTACGAAATGGTGCAGAGATAACATTCTGGTTTACAGATTAAAATTATTGAAAATCCAGGGGAGGTAACTCATGATTGGAGTGGTAAAAATAGACCGCGTGCCACAAACTATTGCGATTTGGCGCTTGTTTTTATATGCTTATAAAGCCAGTATATTCTTATATATTTTGAATGTCATTGGGGTGGGAAGGAGGCTGGAGGGGTAGCTTGCAGAAACACTTCTTGAGGATTGCATACTTTGAAGTTACTGCCAAATGTTTGCTGCTCTTTGTTTTTGTTGCATCAAGGTCTCTATGTTCATGGCATTATCTTGCTGCAGGTCTTTGTGTTATGATTCGTGCCAAGGGAGATACAGTTTGAGAACTATATTTACATATTTTCAACAACAACCTTTGGATCAATATTAGTTCAAATATTTTTTTAGAGCCAGCAAGCAAGACGTGGGCGAAACGACGCAACTGTGCGTGGATGGAAGTTACGTTGGCCAACACGAACAAATATTTATTCGGCTCAATCGAACACCGACTTGCTATATATATATATATATATATATATATATATATATATATATATATATATATATATATATATATATACATAAATAGCAAAACCCGTCAGCAAGATAAATAAGGCTGAGGTTTTTAAGAATAGTCTGTCTGACAATTTCTCGCTTTGTATTGGGCTCTTGTTATGACAGTCCCCAAAGAGGCAATGCAATCGGTTTTGTTACTTCGTCTGTCGAACGAAAAATGGTGTTTTACGTCCCCTTGTTCTGGAACAGACACATATGGGACATTTGTAAATACAAAGATGGTGGGAACAATACTGGAGGCAATGCCCGGAGGCAGTGCAACTCCAGTAAAGTCCCGATTTTTTTTAACAATACAGATAGGTGTAGCGGTAACCACGCCTCGGTTAAACCTTATCGGCTCATTTACCGCCACAAGTTGTAAATTGTATACTTCGTCTGTCTGTTAAAAAATTACAAATCTTATATATTATTTACTGAAAAATAAAATCATGAACTCTTGTTTGCGAATAACAATCTAAGTTGTTGATAATTAGGTTCTTGGCGATAGCCCTGATGTGTTAATTGCGTTTTCGATTAAGATCCAGACAAATTTAAAAAACAAAACCCAACCCAAAACGTGTATGTTTTGGCATGAATCAGTTAATAGGAACTGTTCGGAAATAATTAAGGGGAGTAATTTCATGGCGTGTAGGAGGCATCTTGCCTAATTCAATCAGTCAAACAGGGGAAGTTACTCTACCATCAGGTAAATCCCCAGCCCTCGCTTCGAGTGTTTGTATGTAGAACACAGTGCGTCATTCTGACTTTGATGTAATTTAAATTTTTACGTCGCAATTTGCAAGTTCTCTCACTTTATAGCAACTGGCCACCCCTTATTTTTCTACAAAATGTTTGCAAGTCGCTGACTCTGGCATCCTGCGGTTTCAAGCTTCGACGCCATTGTTGCATTGTCGCCATGGTATTTGACCGAGTAATGGAGGTAAACAACTCTAATTTTCACGAAGTGCTCTCCCCTAGATTTTCCTCCGAAAATCGTGTAATTTGCAAGTACTCTTCAGAAAATGAAGATGTGTCTCTTTAACTTAGTGCCTATAACATGAAATCGGTATACAAATGGTAATATAATAGAGCAGAGTGAGGGGAAGAAGAAGAAGAAGAAAAGAAGTACAGTAGTAGTGGTAGTGGTAGAAGAAGAAGAAGAGGAGGAGAAGGAGAAGAGGAGGGGAGGAGGAGGAGGAGGAGGAGTAGGAGTGGTAGTGGTAGTAGAAGAAGAAGAAGAAGAAGAAGAAGGAGAAGAAGAAGAGAAGAAGAGAGAAGAAGAAGAGAAGAAGAAGAAGAAAGAAGAAGAAGAAGAAGAAGAAGAAGAAGAAAAGAAGAAGAACAACAACAACAACAACAACAACAAGAAGAATATTTTTTTATTTTTGTTTGTTTGTGTATTATTGTTGTTGCTGTTGATTTTCTTCTAAACAAAACTTGACTGATTATCAGATTTGTAATATTTTAAGTATTTTATTATTCAAGAATAAGAAGTTAGCTTGATAACTTTGAAGTAAAAATATTACTAACTTTGTTATTCAAGTTTCCATCTGAAGAAAATTATTTTCTTACTTGAAGAACTTATTTTGATTGCTTATGCCATTGTTTATTTATGGTTGTTTTCAACAGTCGTCAACAATGTACAACATGTAATAGCGAACACACATATATTTTCAAGCTTGTTTTGCTTTTTTATGTTATTTGTTTGTGTGTGTATTATTGTTGTTGCTGTTGATTTGTAAACCAACTTCTAAACAAAACGAACGGACTGAGAGCAAAGAGAACAATGCAACGTCAGATTTGTAATATTTTAAGTATTTTATTATTCAATTTTCAATATTTGAAGTTAGCTTGATAACTTTGATGTAAAAAATATTACTAACTTTGTTATTGAGCGCGCAAGTTTCCAACTGCTCATGAACATTATTTTCTTACTTGTTCTTTGTTAACTTATTTTGATTGCTTATGCCATTGTTTAGCGATTATGGTTGTTTTCAACAGTCGTCATAATGTAATATACATGTAGATAGCGAGCACACTATAAGCTTCAAGCTTGTTGCTGCTCATTTATGTTGACAATGTTTGATGTCCATTCATCTAGTCCTGCCTACCTCTCTGATCTCGTTCACCTGTACTCACCCTCCAGGTCTCTCCGTTCCTCTTCTGACAAACTTATCCTTTCTATTCCTCGTAGAATCTGAGTTAACACTAAGACAATATGGTGAACGTTCATTTTCTTTCAGCGCCCCTTCTGTCTGGAACACCCTACCATATGAACTTCGTTCTGCTAAATCTTTCCAGATCTTTCAAAACACGGGCTCTTAACCTTCTCTCGCTGGCAAGAAATCTTAACCGGGCCCCCAGTTGAAAACGGTCTTTAAAGAGCAGCCTCGATTGAAGTTGGGGGTATTTTTATATGCGTCACATCTACCTAGAAAAAAAACAAGGGACTGAATCTTACCGGGTCAGTGGGTCTTTCAAGATAATGCCATCGGTGGGTGTGCTAAGAGACGGATAACGAGATAGTTGTATGAAATTAAGAGAGAGAGAGAGAGAGAGAGAGAGAGAGAGAGAGAGAGAGAGAGAGAGAGAGAGAGAGAGAGAGAGAGAGAGAGAGAGAGAGAGAGAGAGAGAGAGAGAGAGAGAGAGAGAGAGAGAGAGAGAGAGAGACTCAAAATTCAAAACTATTTATAATGATTAGGCCACCTGCCCGTATCAGAGAGAGAGAGAGAGAGAGAGGAGAGAGAGAGAGAGAGAGAGAGAG
>CM065683.1:25043239-25070739 GCA_017654935.2 Phymorhynchus buccinoides
CCGTGAGCTCTCCCCCCCCTCGTCCACCCTCCCCTAGCTCCGCCCTGCATGTACATATTAACCTAGCAAAGGTCACATAACAGTGTTAGAAATAAAGTACAATAGTAACCAAGCAGAGCGACAGAAGTGTGGAGTTGAGCTACGTCCAACATAACAGTGTTAGAAATAAAGTACATAGAAACTAGCAACGTCCACATACAGGTAGAACTAAACAGTTACATAGTAACCAAGCAAAGAGCACAGCAACGGTGTGGAGTGAGCTATGTCCACATAACAGTGTTAGAAATAAAAGTGATAGTGTAACCAAGCAAAGAAACACCCTCTCTGCTCCTCACCGACAATCCTACCCTTGACTCATTACTCACACTACATCACACGCACCCACACCCACACACTATAACATGGACATATTTGAAATGTAGTCGGCTGTTGATGAAGGTTACAGTTTTTTAAGTGCTTTTATTTAGACTGTGTATTCAAGTCCGTTTTTTTACCCTGTCGATCAGCGGAAGCTGGGCGACCTTCAAACCCTCGATGAGCACAAAGGACGGCTACCTCCAGGCTTCGTGTTCGTCCCCAACCAGGACCAGGAGTTTGAGCTGCTGCGTGGCCGACAAACACCGACAACATAGGAAAGGAATCATCAAAACGGACAGGAATCAAAGAACTTAGGTGTTTGTTTTAAATTGGACCCAGCGAGTGGTTGGGAAACACAGATCAGAGAAGGGAATTTGTGTGCTCAAATTTGTAAAAAGCGATTGTCAAGGCTTGCAATTAACCCTTTCACCGCGCAGCCATATTTCAGCCAAAATATGTCTATTAAATTTACTGGGTAGCGAACAAAATCCATCGGCAAGTATTGGGATGTTCTGTGCCATATAAAATTAGGTCTATCCATACTTACCAAACTAAGACGAATAGGGTCTTTGGAGAATATACCTCAAGTTTGATGCCTTTATGACATTAGCGTATTAAATCACTGTGGTGCTAAATGCGACTTTGGTGGGGAAAGGGTTTTTTAAAATTGAATCGCAATAAGAAAAGTCGGTAACTCTTCGCATCTCAACCGATTTTGAGTCATTAAAAAACTCACAACTTCAATCCAGCCATGCACACAAAACAAAAACATAAATAAACAGAAGGAGAAATGAAAGAAGATTATAGGTTTTACGTGGGTTAGTATCATATGGGATAGTTGGCAGATCAGACTTGTTTAATATAGACTTTATTATAGGAAAAAACTCTACACTGAATGGTTTCCCCACAACAAACACTGCAAAAGCAAAGTCAGAGGGCCAAAAATTGGATCTAACGGGAGCGAAGCGAGTTTGGAAGTGACCAAGGTATGGTGTGCACACAGATTTACTTCCCTGAAGCAACGCATCAAATTGACAGCTATTCTTATAATGTCCGGACATATATGGCTGGAAAGACTTGAATGGTTAAACTTTCAGAATAGAAAACAGCCTTAATTCGAACAATTTTCACAAGGATAGATGTACGAGAGATTTTCATGAAATAAACGGTACAAGCACTTGATTTTGTGAATGATGTGTGTGTGTGCTGTATTACTTGGACAGTATGAGTGAATAAAAATGCTGGGTATTGGAGTAATGGAGCATGATGAGGAATAAAAATGCGGTTGTGAATGTGCCTTGCTTTGTGATGCAGGGGTCAGACCCAGCTGATGCCGAGTTCAAAACATTTTGCGAGGGGCAACGCGCTGGAGATGTACGGGGTGGGCCTCAACAATGCTCGGGTAAGGCCACAGGCAAGTCACATGTCAAAGCAGGTGTTCGCACCAGTCTTTAAGAGTCTTGGGTAGTCTGAGAAATGGAGTGACATTTTCAAGTCTTTGAAAATTGGTTTTGGTCTGTGAAAGTCATGAAATGGTTTGTTAAAAAGTCCTTGATGCCTAAAAAAAAAAGTCATTGACACCATGATTTTGTTGTTGTTTGCTTCCAGAATTGTTGAAGAAGCAATTTGACTTATTTTCCAAATAGCAGGCGTCTGTTTTGTTGACTGTTACTTCCCTTCACTATATTTAGGTCTTTTGGCTACACCGGTGCAACTTGAATGATCATGTTCGAAGCAGTCGTCATCATTGCATGTCGTGAGAGGTCTTTGAAAATAGGATAAACAGTCTTTGAAAAGGTCTTTGAAAGTTTGTAGATTTTTATATGAAAAATCTGTATGAAACCTATGCAAGCTTAGCTTCCTACAAGTCTTTGAAAACTTTGGAAAAGTCTTTCAAATGGACAACTCTAACTTTATCTAAAAGAACTATTAACTTTATTTAAAGAACTGTCCCATATGGTTCTTTGTAACCGAGAGGACGTAAAACATAAACTTATCTTTTTTCTTATTGGACAGACCTTTGCCACAACCTGACACAGTCCCAAGAATCCTTTGAAAAGTCCAAGATTTATTTGATCAAATTTGTTGATTTACAAAGTTTCAAGCTTTAACTCATTCCGATAAATTGCTGGGTAGAGCAGGGCAGAGCTAGCTGCCTATCAAGCCAAACAGACTCCGTTTTCTGCTTCTGTTGCCACTTTTTAGCCTTCCCTGTTTTTACTGATGCCTTGTTTTTAAATGTGCTTAAAGGCCTGAAAATAAGCTTCACTGGCATTTTTGGATGTTTAAAGGGCAACAACTCTTGGCTGTCAGTGGCTATTCCAGCAACAACTATTGATGTTGGCTACTTTGCTAATAAATGTACCAACTATTGGCTGTCTACAACAACAACAAAATGGCTGAACCAGCTATTGGCTATCTCATTGGCTATTCAATGTTTAACTGGAATATTTTATTTTTTTGTTTCACAAATAACAATTAGCTATCAGCTATCCTGTCGGATCACCTGCGCATAGTTGCAATAACTTTTAAAACTACAATGTAATTTGGCTATTTTCTCTTGGCTGTCCCGCAAACACAAGTAACAGGTGTAGTAATCTACTATCCCATCAATGGCTGCATACATTGGATACCCCCACAGAACCAATATTTTATAAATTATCTACTACACTAGCCCATCTGTAGCTGCAGAAACTGTTTGCTATCGAAACCCTACTAAGGCTAACAGAGTTAGCGCTTAGCTATAAGTTATAGCTGCAGCAGCCAGTGTCTTTCCCATTTTGCCATGTTCCAATAGGTCCTGCTTATTTTGCACTTGTGGGTGCAAAATGTATGCTGCATGGAAGATATTTGTGAAGGAAAAGTCTGTGAGCTTCTGTCTCATGTGCTCTTTTTTCCACGCATCAGAATTGTCCGAGGATTTGCAAATTTCAGAGGATTAAGAATTTCTGACCGAGGATTGGTTTCTCTTGTCAGAGGTTTTGCCTTTTTATTGAGTGTCATCTTTTCTGTTGAATAGCATTTTAACCCTTTCATCGCCAGCCATTGTTCAGCCAAAAAAGACCATTAAACTATACTGGGTAGAGAAAATAAAATATCTGCAATATTGCGAATTCTTTTGTGACATAATAACATTAGGCCTATCCTTACCTCGCAAGATAAGAAAATAGGGTCTTTGGATAACAGGCCCTGATTTGATGCCTTTTACTGACATGGGTATTAAACCATTGTGGTGCTAAAATGCGACATTGGCGGCGAAAGGGTTAAAGTGATTTCTCACAATATTAAGCCTTGTTGGTGGTGTTGGAAACTCATTTCAGTGTTGTCCCTCTTCAGTCTAGTGCCTTGATGTCCCTTTTACCACGGTTCTCAGAGGATTGGACTTGAGGCTGTTCTGATGCCTGTTTTCTTTGCGGACAGGACCAGAGCAGCATAGACATTCAGCTGGGGGTGACGTCTGCAGGTCTGGTGGTCTTCCAGAACAATGTCAAGATCAACACGTTTTCCTGGTCAGTTCTCTCGCTCATATTGCGGTGCTATCATGTGTGTGTACTTGTGTGTGAGTGTGTGCACGCAAGTACGTGTGCGCGTGTGTGTGTGCATGTATGTGTGTGTGCGTGTACGTGAGTGTGTATGTGCGTGTGTGTGCGTGCATGTATGTACGTGTGTGTGTGCATGCATGTACACGTGTGTGTGTGAGTGCGAAAGACTCAAAAAGCCAAGTTCGTGCATGTATATGTGTGCGTGCGTGCATGTACGTGTATGTGCGTGTGTGTGCATGCATGCATGTACATGTGTGTGTGTACACGCATGTACACGTGTGTGTGTGTGAGTGTGCAAAAGACTCAAAAAGCCAAGTTCGTGCATGTATAGTTTGTGTGTGCGTGCATGTACGTGTGTGTGCGTATGTGCGTGTGTGTGCGTGCATGCATGTACATGTGTGTGTGTGTGTGCACATGCGCATGTACACGTGTGTGTTTGTGTTTGTGTGTGTGAGTGTGCAAAAGACTCAAAAAGCCAAGTTCCACATAACGAGAAAGGGATGTGACTTTTCGTTTTCAGGGCCAAGATTGTCAAGATCTCCTTCAAGAGGAAACAGTTTTTCATTCAACTCAGGCGAGAGGTGCGAAGACTTTTCCTTTTGTCCATGTTGTCTGTCTACTCTTCGTTTAAGTATGTGTCCTTTGTGTACTAGTTTGTCTGTATACGTTTGTGTGTATGGGTGAACTAGTTTGTTTTTATGTTTTTAAATCATGTGTGTACTGAAGTGTATATACTGGTCTGGTTATTTGCTAGTTGCTTACTGCAAGGACTACTAGATTCTGTCAAGAGAAAATATGTGACCCAGCACCACGAAAGGGACATTAAGTCGCTGGGCTAGTTTCTCACAACAGTCTTGCAAAGTCAAAAATCTCATTTTTTGTCAATTTTGAGTTATGGGTATTTTGGTATTCTCTAACATCTTATCTTTCATATCATATAAAGGACAATAGTTTAACATGGTCTCTAAATGGTCTTTTAAGTGCTTTAAAACGAGTAGGTCAATGCATTTTCTTCAGCTAGACTAGACTTTCGACTGTGTTTTCTCAAAATGGTCAAAGCTCACCCTACTAACTTTGAATACTCATAACTCTGGAACGGAAAAAGATACAAGAATGGTTCTTGTATCATTAGAAAGAGAATTGTGTAGAGTTTTCATATGTATCATTTTCTCAGAATGGTCAGTTTGACACTTAATGTCCCTATTCGTGGTGCTGGGTCACATGTGAAAAATAAAAATGTGAACACGTCAGTTTGAAAATGCAGTTGAAGCTGGGTAAGTCAAAATTGAAGGGACCGGAATTTTCTTGTGAGATAGTCCGTTCTGTGGGATAAAAGGACTTTTGGGGGCATAAAAATGAATGATTTGGGACTAAAAAAAATATGGTGAGTTATCCAGTGTTTTTGAGTTTGGAGGATTCTACTGTATACTGTTATAAGAATAAAATTATCAAAACGTTTGTCAAGAGTTATTGAAGACTATTTGTTTGCTTTGTCGCGCTTCAATGAATAAGAGGAAATGATATGAAATGAAATATTGAAGGAAAATAGCTTTGATATTTATTCATGAAAAGAAAGCATGAAGGGAAAAGAAAAGCATATGCCAGTGAATTCAGTTGTTAAATCACATTCCCCAGTTTGTATCCTGAGCAGTTCTTGTTAGTCTAGAGTAGGTCTGTATTTGTTGTTGTTGTTATGTTTTCTTCATCTTTTTTTATTTATTTTGAAATTGGATGGACTGTAATATAAATTCATAACAGACTTTCTTAGAAACATGTTTAATTTTTGAGTGTGTTGAGTACATGGTGGTAGTTGCTTTCTCAATGAGTAGTTGTTCTGTAGTTTAAGAGGTAGTATTTGCTTTAAAGCTTGAGGCATTTATTATTTGTGTTCTTGCCAAAGCTGTGACCTCTTGTGTTAAATATGTTTTTGATATGACCAAAACGTTGATGTGGAATGTTCTGTTGTAGTTTAGGTTTTTGCTGCTTTTGGATTTTTGTGTGGAAATAATGCGGATTACTGTTACTTTGCCATTTGGGGGGGGGGGGGGGAAATATAATAATAATAAGAAGACGATGTGGAAGGGATAAGGTTAATTAAAAATGGTTTTGATATTGTTAGGTAACATTATGATTTACTGTTTGTAAAAGAACCCTTGGACCCTTTTTACTGACAACATGTAATTTTCACTCCTGGTTTTTTTTTATAAAGAATATGTATCATTTGAAAAGGGTCTGAATCAGGGTCTGTTATCCACTTACGTATTGCTCTGGATTTGGTGTGTGGGGGCGGGGGGAATATAGTTTGCATTATCACAGGAGAATCCCATGCGGTGCCTACACCATCTTCTTGCTATCTTGGCAAAATTGATAGTAAATAGGAATTGAAGTCTGTTGTTCATTCCCTTGGGGGGGGCCGAGAGGGTTGTGAGACTGTTGTGTGCTGACGGAGGATGAGAAAAGTGACAGACTGGAAGTGAAATGACTGTGTGGTGGGTGTTTGCAGGTGGCCGATAATGTAGAGCCCCCGGCCGAAGAGAAAAGCTCGAAATCTCAAGTAATTCATTCACCACCGCCGCTTGCCCCCCCCCCCCCCCTCTCTCTCTCTCTCTCTCTCCCCCTTGCCTACCTTTTTCACCTGTAACACCACCTCCCCACCCACTCACCCACCATTGCTGCAGCTCACTTTGTATTGTATGGCCGTGCATGTTGCGACGCCGTCGACCCCTCACCAGTTGTATCGCTAGTCTTTAACATTGTTTTGTCGTTTCAGCCAGTGCAGCATTTAATGCCGCTTTCTGTGCTTTTGTTTGTTGTGACCCCCCGTGGGGATACCGGGGGGTCTTTTGTATAAATGGTTCCTCCACCTTCTGGAAGTTCTGTGCTTGTAATTTCCTCTAATCTGTCACTCTCTTTGACTCTGCCTTTTCCCTTTGCTTTACTGTCGTCTACTATCTTTCTGCCTCAACCGGTTGTGACGAGGTAATGGGTTAAAAGGCTAAGTCCCTAGGGAAGACTTTAGATAATTTGCCTTTAGCCCACTTCTCTAGGGTATGGGAGATGAGCAACTTTCCCGGCCCCTTTTCATCTAATAAATTTATATTTGTGCCCGGGTTCTGGCTCGTCAGATGGTTGTAAGAAATACAAGTGGTTGAATTGCTCTAAATGGCAGACAGAGAGAAGTAGGGTTTTACATGAAATTACAAGACTCCCACTCTCATCAGTCTGACCAAAGGGTTCAGGATTATTTGACACTTGTATTTTATTTACTCCCAAAATCTGCATAAGATTATGCAACAATAATAATAAAGCAGCTCAATGGCGCCAAAACAAAATATGGATAAAAAACACAATGAAATCCGAAAGGATTCACAAGACTTTTGTCTTTCTATAAGGTTCGCCCCATGCCGGAAGGGTTACTAATTATCATCGGTGTCCGTAGGAAAGTTCAAATGATTGGCGCAGTCAGGTAGACTTAGCTGTTTGAAGTTCTGGGCTTGCTCGTCAGGTGAGAGTAGCTCCCAGTCGTTCCTATTACGGCTTCGCGGGATGGCACGGTTCAGGCGTGGTCTCCTCGCGGATTCTGGGTGCGGGTCGTCTTGGCGGCGATCCCGTCTTGGTGCTTGGTGGAGTCCGGGATGATCGTCCGGCCCACGATGCCCTGCTGATAATCACAGGAGAAGGTGGATGTAGATCTCTATGGCTTAGAGACAAGGGGCTTCAGTCGGCAGGGAATTAGTGAATCCCAACCGGCTTGAAGGCTTCCCTTGTACAATAGCACTACATGTAGTTAATAAATAAACTGAATTTCAGTTAACAAACTGAGATCAGTAAAACATAAAAGGTGATCAATCCATCATCACTCTCCATCCAACACCTGGAAAGGAATGGTATCATAAAGTGCAAGATTGCGGCCCATAGGTTTCCTACTAAAAATAGACAAAAGGGTTAGTAGGCATAAACTCCGGTTCTGGTACCAAAAGTGTTCAAGTCAAAAACACACACACAAATAATCAGTGCACATAAATAGAATAGAATGTTTACCACTTCTTTTCTATAACATATCTATCTACTCCTTATTCATCATTGAACATAGGATCTAGATCAAAACTAGAGTCAAACAAACCCAGATCTCAATCACCTGCCATCAATAATACTTACTAGTGGGCTTATGATGACTGGTTGTGAGTGTTGCTCTAGCTACGTTTCAGCATCTTGTGTGACAACTTTTTCTCACCACTCCAATTATAGCCTTCACTTTCAAACAATGAAAGCCTGCTATTGGTGTATTACAGTCCACACGTCACAAGATTGCTGTTCTAAATGTACCGAACAATCACGCGCCTATTCCATCCTTATCACATTCCGGACATTCCTAACCTTGTGATTCAAAAGGAAAAACCGTGTTCAAAGGGAGATAACCGTGGTTGTCACTTTCTTGTGATGAGACGGTAGAAAGGGGGGGGGGGGGTGAAGGGAGATAACCTCGGTAGGGGTTACATGCCGACCGGGGAGAAAGAGATAACGCCCTTCCGCGGCGTTCGTTTGAAGCAGCCGGGCAATTAACGTGGCGGCTGGACAGAGAAATGAAAAGGCGAGGGGGGGGAGGGGAGAAGGGGGGGGGGGTGTAGATAAGAAATAAAGAAAGTGGGTCGCGCGGGACACTTACGTCACACCGGTCCATTCTCCTGCCTTTTTTTCAAGACACACTTTCAAAAGCATTTCCTCTAGCCGAAGTCGGACTTGCTGGGCCAAACTATTTCTTAGTTTGGCGCATAACGGCAGCATGACGCATATGCGCTCATAATTGACAGGAAACTGAGAGTGATCAAAGAAGAAGAAGAAGTTTGTTGTGAAGAAAACGTCACATAATTTGAAAAGTCTTTTGGATAGTTTCTGTTGTTTTTCTACAAAATAATTTACTCCTAGAATATGTCATAGTTTGCCTCTTGCGCAAGAGTTTATTGCAGTAATAGTAAGATTCTTCTGTTTGAAATTGGTAGCAAGGCAAATGTAGAGCTTCAGTAAGAAGATTCGGAAGAAGAATTGAAATTGTGTGCATCCTAAATACAACTAAAGCAAAAAGACTACTCTTGTGACTTTACAAACATTTATTTCATTTGTTTTGGGGGGTTTTCCATAAATTTAGCAAATATCAAATTGTTATCGTTTGTGGGTGTGTGCGTTGGTGCATGTGCTTGTTTATGCGTGCGCACTTTTTAAAGCCATCTCACCGCTAAGAACGAGTCAGCTGTGACTACTCTCGGCACGGATGTTTATTTTTTTCCCTTCTCCCCTGGCGCCGCCAATTCTGTTGTGTGATTGTACCTTATGTCCACAGTTTGAAGTACCTTAAGCAGACCTGTTTACCGTTACGATTTTGCCATAATTTTTACGAAACAAAAGTCAAATTACCCGAATTACGGTGACGAAAAAACAACAACCCAAAAAAACCCACCATTACAGTTGCGTCGGCAAGGGATGCTTTTGAAACAATGCGGTGAAAAGTAATTCCGGTTCCCAGCATACAACGCGCGTCAATTTCTTTTCATTCTGTTTCAAGATGGCGTCAAAGCGACCGCGTGGTGAGAGTTCTAGGTCAAATGATCCAAAATCTGATGGAAAGACACCAAAGAAAAGGCAAATACATGGTTTAAAAAATGTTTTTAAAGGTCTCCCAGTGCACTATTACTTGCATATAATTGTGTAGTTACAAATAGTTTTCTTGTTAATCGGGTTTTGTTAAGAAAAAGAATCATCCGCTCGTTGGATTTTTGTTTGTTTTTCACATTTACTATTTTTTTAATTTCAGAAATTACAAATTTGCAAAATAGGGGTAGACAGGTCTGCTTATGTGTATCACTGTGTGTTCACTACTATTGTCTGTGTCCCCTGGTTGATCACTTCTTCTATTGTTGTCATTGTGTGTGTATCAAAGCTTTCTTTGATGACAGTTCACTACTATTGCCTATGTTTTTGAATGAAAAATCCTTAACAAGTGTTTTAGCCAATTGTGTATATAGCTCTGTTTTATGTAGCATGCTAATCTGAATGTAAATTGTGTATTTCAGATCTCTTGTTCTTATAAGTTATATCAATATATGTATTCTCTGCTGTCGTCATTTTTCTTTGTGCTACAGGGAAACCCATTTAGTACGAGTACGGTTTAAACGAGAGCCCGTGTTTAACGAGTGGTTTCAAAATTCCCGACCACAAGCCTTCTTTTTCCTTGTTAAATAATTCTGCATACAACGAGCTCGCTACAACGAGCAACTTGCATATAACGTACAATTTATTGACTCCCAAAGTCAAGCTTTTATGCAAAAACTATGCGGTTAGAACGAGAACGCACTTACAACCACACCGCCATCCCAAAGTCAAGCTTTCTTGCACAACTACCTGGCTAGAACGAGTACACACTGACAACAACATCGCCATCTTGACTGACCCCTCGATATGTAAGCGGCATTCTGATTGGCCGATATAACAACTTGGGTGTCTGCAGCGCAAGCAGACGACACTGGACTCGCTCTTTGCGCACTGATCTTGTGACTTCCGGGAAATTTTAACTTTCTCTTAAAGCGCGTGTGTGGATTTTATGTTTTTGATGTTATCGTGTGTTAATAAACTGTTTTAAAGTGTATGTAATCGGCATTAAAAACCCTATGGATACAGGATACTGGGCTTACAACCATGCTTTGTTGGGTAAGTGTGTTGTTTCCGTTTTTCTGTCTTTTTCACACTTTACCAACACGCACATCACAGTAGATGTGAGGACCGATTGATAGGTTCGTCAGGGTTGCCAAAATCGATAAAATGGTTTGAACGAGCAATGCTTACAACGAGTAAATTGGCCCTCTCCCCTGGAATTCGTACTAAACGGGGTTCACTGTATTATAAAGATGAGGATTGTGTGACTGATTGCAGTCACAGTTCACAGTTTCGAGTTCATGTTTCGCGTCTGCCTTTACCTTTGTATAAAAAAACAACTAGACTTTGTTACTTTGGTGTGTGTGTGTGTGAGTGTTTAACTGAGTGTGTGTGTGTGTGCGTGCATGTGTGTGTGTTGTTGTTGTTGTTGTCTTAGCCTGGCTTAAAGACTCCAGGGATCACCCCAACAGCCGAAGCACTTGAACACTATGGTACAAATGCATCAGCTAGGGATGAGAACATTACGTGTGTGACCGTTTTTGATTACCCCACCACGTGGGCAGCCACACTCCGACTTCGGAGGATTTTAGACTGACGATGTAATGCTAGGAGCTTGTCATGGCTTAAGACAATCCCTGCACAACCATGCAGAACATAACAACATTTTGATGTAGCCTTGGTGTTCTAGCTTATGTCAACTGGTCTGACACAGCCTCATGCCAAGGCGTGTTATGTTCTTTAATTTAACCTCTATCCACCTTACAGTTACACTTACAGTGATCTTACAGTGATCCTTACCTGTGTGTGAGTGTGTGTGTGTGTGTGTGCGCGCGCATGTGTGTGTGTGTGTGTGTGTGTTTTGGGCGGGCGCATGTTTAAAACGGCATAAGGACAAAGTGTGTGAACTTGCTTTTGCTTTTTTTGTATGTGTCGCGCGTGTGTGGTGGGTGGAATGGAGGCTAGGGAGAGGGGAGGGAGGAGAACAGGGATGGAAGAAGTGTTTTGAATGAACAAATGAACCATTTGTTTGGGTTAAGAAATTGCTTGTGCACTCCAGATCCAGATATATAGTTTTGCTGTTGTTCTTCTGTCTTGATATAACGAAATTCTATTATAGATTAATATATATTTTTGTAAAGGTATTATCGGTGCAAAACCAACCAAAGAGACAACTGTCTATTGTTATGGTACAGTTAGTAGGATGTAAAGCTTGTCAGTACAGTACCCTACCCAAGCTTTCCTCTCTCCCTCCTCTCCCTCTCTCTTAGACAAGTTGCAGTTCAGTGTTCTGAAATTTGAACTAAACGCCAATCTGCAATTATCAGATTGATGCTTCATGACTTATTGTTTACAGTAATTACACCCTCCCTCCAAGAAATCATATACAGCAATAATGGCCTGAGGAAAAAAAAAAGTGAAATACATTTGAAAATTTGACACAAGCAATGGCCGTTTGTTTTCTGTTTGTACATGTATGGCTCCCCCCCCCACCTGCGTGCGCATCTCGACCCTTCCAACGGAAGTGTCGCCATCTTAGTCAGATTTGTGTGTAAACAGCATCGATCTGGCATTTTTCAAACAAAGTTACTGACTAAGATGGCGGTCTCCCATAATATGGCACGCTCCTTGTGGCCGGATATGACGACACGTGGGTACCAGCCATATATATATATACAAGATAAGATTATATATAATATGGGAAGACAAGCAGAGACTAGTAAAATGAAACTGGCTGAAAAGTGAAAGGTGTGGAGATGCAACATTTCTGCATGTTATCAAGCAAGCAAACAAGCTAAGGCAATCAATCAGACAAAAAAGTGCATCCCTGAATATTTTAATGGATGATGTCATCAGTGACATCCTTGAAGGTTAACCCTTCGAGTGCCACTTGCTGAATATTTAGTCTCTTTTAATGTTGAAATCCAACTTTAATATGGTGGGGTTTTTTTTTACATCTTTTGCCTTTTACCAGCTTGTCTCTGGCATATAGAGAGCTGAATTTGGAATAAAAAGGAACACCGTCTTGTCATATGCTGCTTCTATGGCTTTCAGCTTGAATTGACTGAATGTTTATCTGCACTCAAAGGGTTTATCATTGTCAATTGCATTACTGGAAGGCTTTTGCACTAATGATGTACACTTTGCATGTTACATTACTACTTTTTGTAAACTTTAAGCATCATATTCTTTAACATCTTTCGACCCTAGCTCGCATACAATAAGAGCGACTGCTTGATAATTGAGCTTTTTGACGGCCTGGGCCTGTATTCACATTGAGATAGCATGAGACTTAGCATGATGCTAACTTAGAAGCTCTTCCAATGTCCTATAGGATTTAATAGGACTTTTGGAAGAGCTTCTAAGTTAGCATGATGCTAAGTCTCATGCTATCTCAACGTGAATACAGGCCCTGGACTATAGCTTTATACCAAATTTTTTATGCATGGTTTGTTTATTAAGTCATTATTTATTTGTGTTTTAAATGTATTCGTTTAAAAAAAAAATTGTATATTTATTGATATGAAATTACTTATTTACGTGTTTTCGCTTATTATATTGTTTATTAATTGTTTCACTTTTATTGATTACTTTAGTCAAGTGAATGATTGAAAGATTGATTATTCGATTTATTAATTTCAAGTCAAACATTATGTCAGCGTTTGTTTTTTACCTGCGATGATTCGATTTACAGTGGAACCTCTATATTAAGACCTTGAAAAATCAGCCTCAAAACAGGTCTTGATAGAGAGGGGTCTTAATAGGGAGGTGGACACTTGGTGGTCTGGATATGAAGGGAGGGGGGGGGGGAGGGGAAAGAAAGCGATGAAAAATGTTTGGGTCACATCTTGGAGGGAGACTTAATGAAGTTAATGGAGGTCTCAATAGGAATTGTTCGGAAATGACTAAGGGGAATAATTTCATGGTGTGTGGGAGTGATCTTGCCTAAGTCAGTCGGTCAAACAGGGGAAGTTACTCTACCATCATGTAGATCCCCAGCTCTCGCCTCGTGTGTTTGAGCAGACATACAGCACTTAGAACACCGTGCATCATTCTAAAATTTGTGTCATTTATATTCTTGCTTCACATTTTGCAAGTTTTATCAGTTTGTGGCCACTGGCCACCCCTAATTATTCTTTTTAAAAAAATGTTTGCAAGTCACTGACTCGCATCCTGCGGTTTCAAGTTTCGACACCATTGTTGCTATTTGACCGAGTAATGAAGGTAAATAAATCTAATTTTCACGAATTGCTCTCCCCTAGTTTTTTTTCCTGTGAATCGTCTATTGGGAGATTCCTCTGTATTTGCTTCAAGTCAAACGCGTACAGTGGAATCTCCCTATGAAGACCTTTTGGGGGGCTTTATTTTTCCAGGTCTTAATAGGGAGGTGGACACTTAGTACGAATAAGAAGGGGGGAAGCAAAAATGGGTGGAAAAAATGTTAGATCAACACTCAGAGGGAATCTTAAGTAATAGGGAAAGGACTTAAAAACCCACCACGCTGATGAGTACAAGTCGGTGTTTTCACGTGTTTTCCCTCTCTCGCTGGTAAGAAATCTTCCAAGCAAGAGAGGGAAAATATACCGTATTTTTCGGACCATTAGGCACTGCTGTGTATAAGGCGAATAGGGCCGTTTTCAAGAAAAATCTGAAAAAATTACAGTAAAAGGCGCACTCGTTTATAAGGCAATACGCACCTCACAATAGAAAGTCAAACTTTGAAGCCTGTACGCATCCTGTAAACGCTTACCGACCGCCATTACTGCTGTCATAAATGAGAATTGGCTCCCCTTTCAAATAATCGAACTTCCGTTTGAGCTGCTTCCTGTTGTTGTGTTTGGACAATTCTTCACGAAAACTGATAATAGGGATTTTGAAGCATTTTAACGTGAGTATTCGTCGTATCGGCGACTCGTGACCACTTTCGATGTCTGACTCACAGTAGACTGCACTGAGCACGGCAATCGTTGCCTCTCTTCTCACGATTTTGTTCACTAATAGGGCGCCATTGTTTATTGGGTGCATAGGTCGAAATTTGAGGAAAAAAATCGCCTTATAACCCGAAAATTACGGTACATTGGCGTGGTAGGTCTTTAAATAGGGAGGTTCCAGTGCACCAAGGTTTGTCCATTGTGGATGACATTGGTTTTTTTTTATAGGTTTTTTTAAGATCAGAGTTTTGACTTGTGGATGACGTTGTTGCAGAACGAGCCGGTGGAGAACCTGATCGGGTTCAACATGGTGTCCTACCGCTCCTGCAAGAACCTGTGGAAGTCGTGCGTGGAGCATCACACCTTCTTCCGCCTCCATCACCCCAACCCCCCCTCCAAGAAGATCTTCTCCATAGGATCCAAATTTAGGTATAGGTAAGACTTCCCAGCTTGGCTTCATTTTCTTCATTCGCTTTTTTTTTAATTTAGTGTTTATATGGGGTTTGTTTGTTTGTGTGTGGTTTTTTTTGGGTTTTTGTTTTTGTTGGGGGGGGGGGGGGGGGGGTTGTTTGTTTTTATGTGTGTGTGCATATGTTGTGTGTGTGAGCATATGTTGTGTATGTGTGTGTGTGTTATAGAGAGAGAGATAGAGATGGAGAGACAGAGACTTTTTTTGGTTCGCGCACATGTGTGTGTGTGTAAAGGTGTTTGTGACGCTCTAACAAGTGTGTGTATGCATATGTATGAGCGTGCAAGTGTGCCTGTGTTTGTGCGCGTTCATTTGTGTGTATTTGATTCTTTGGTTATGATTTTGTTTAAATTTGGATTTAGTTTGCTATTTTTTATTGAGCTGTAGCTAGTAGTGCTTGACTTAATTTTCAGCTTTTGTTTGTTAGTTGTGGTTTTATTAGTCAGTTTGATTGGGGAAAAAAGAAAGAACACCAAAACAATAGTGTGCGTGTGCTCGTGCGTGTGTGTGCATTTCTAATGAATGGGATTTTAATTAATTTGTATGATATTTGAGTTGTTTTTGATGGTGCAATCCTTTTTTTTTTAAATGGTTTTCATCTTTTTTTTCTTTTTGGAAATTTTTTGTTAGAGGGTAATAGTCATGGAAAGTTATTAAGTTGGATTACTATATTTTGACATTGTTTTGTGGTCGGAAAACCAAGATCAATTTATGGACAAAATCATCGAACATTTATCGCAAAATCTAGGAATAACAATATTTGGAGTTTCATGCGTGATATTTCAGATTTATTCATGTACACATGATGTTGCAAAGTTGTATTGCTTAACATAGTATGTTAGTCAGTGGAGAGGGTTGTGAAAGGTGGTGTGTATGTTTGGCAAAGACTGCCCTCATCAGCAGCTTGCTTAAAAGATTTACTCTTAGACAATCATTTTTCTAATATTTTCAACTCTTTGCACTGCTTTTGTAACCGGTATAACCATGGTAACATGCAATTTGTTAACCCTGGGTTTCCTCTAACCAATTGGCGCATTAAATATGGATCTGAAGAGGTGGTTATCATACTCATCAACTTTTATCTGTTCAGTACTTACTTCCCTTTTTTTGGGGGGGGGGGGGGTTAATATGTGACCCCGCACCACGAAAGGGACATTAAGTCGCTGGGCTAGTTTCTTACTACAGACTTGCAAAGTCAAAAATCTCATTTTTTGTGTGAATGTTTAGTTATGGGTATATTTGTGTCCTCCAACATCTTATCTTTCATATTTATAAAGGCTAATCTTTACTATGATCTCTAAAATGGTCTTATAAGTGTTATGAAACGAGTAGGTGAATACATTTTCTTCACCTAGGTTAGAATTTACACTGTTTGTTTTGAAAATAACTGACGCTCACCCTACTAACTTTAAATGCTCATAACTCTGGAACGGAAAAAGATGCAAGAATGGTTCTTGTGTCATTAGAAAGAGAATTGTCTGAAGTTTTTCAATGTATAATTTTCTCAGAATGGTCAGTTTGACACTTAATGTCCCTTTCGTGGAGTCGGGTCACATATTTCTTGTCTAATTTAATAATTGGGTGATTACTATTTGTGGTATAAGTTTTGTCGTTAACTGTTTGAAGTACATGTGTTTTAGGGGGTAATGTTGGTAATGAAATAGTTCAACTATCTGAGAATAATGTATGACTCTACGGCAAGACAAAGAAGGACGCACATGCATGGGTCAGACCTGTTTACCCATAAGATTTCACCATATTTTGTACACATATTTGAAAAAAATATGGGACAAAAATATGGTGACAATTATTTTTTTACTGATTTAGACCTGTATATTGCCTGATTCGGGAAACCGTTGCGCTCTGTGTGTGTTGGAAATTTAAATGGATGATACTTTTGACACAGTATTTCAATAAATTATAAAAATGTATGCATGCTTTTACTTTCCTGTTGGAGTACTATTTTGTGTATTTTAAAGAATAAAATAAATAATAATAATGAATAATGCTTATATAGCGCATAATCTTGCTAAGCAACTCAATGCGCTTTCACTCACCATTCATGCTATCAGCAACAAGATGCACATTATGCAAACATTTTTCCCCGTGGGGATACCGGGGGATCTTTCGTAAAAAAATAGTTCCCCCACCTTCTGGAAGTTCTGTGCTTGTAACTTCCTCTATTCTGCCACTCTCTTTGACTGCCTTTTCCCTCTGCTTTCCATAATCTACTATCTTTCTGACTTATTGGCCCATTCTCCTGCCTTTTTTTTCCAAAAAAAGATCTTCCAAATAATTTTTCTCCTTTGAGCTCCTCCGAAATCGGAATGTGTCAGCTGTAAGCAGCGGGGAGACCAGTCAAAACTGAAAACCGGACACATACGTTCCTTACCCATTATGGCCATATGGCCTGGGAACGCAGAAGAAGAAGAAGAAGAAGAAGAAGAATACAAACATTTTAAAACGACTAGTTCGCATATTATCACCATACATCTGAAGAATGGTGGCATTGCCTGTGCCGTCATGATACCGTGACGCAGATCCAGATCAGATGGAAATCGTCTGACCTCTCTGTGTGTGTGCGTGTGCCCTTCTTTTACAGTGGTAGGACTGAGTATCAAACATTAGAGGAAAGTAGGAGGACCTTGCCCTTTGATCAATGACCTTCACTTTCGATCCAGGCCTAGATATCCCAACTACCTTTGGGCATGCGAAATGTGAGCCTCCTAGTTATTGTGTTAACGGTAGGTGAAGACGGGGTAAAAAGCCCATGGGCGGGTAAGAAGCCCATGCCAATTATCTCATGAAATAAAGAACATTTCAGTCAAATTTGCCCATGAGACGAATGCTAAACATTTTCAGTCAAATTTGCCCATGAGACGAATGCTAAACATTAACACTCGTCTCATGGGCAAAATGTGTCTGCAATTTGCTTTATTTCATGAGATAATTGGCATGGGCTTCTTACCCGCCCATGGGCTTTTTACCCCGTCTTCACCTATAGCCTGTCAGCTAAAATGCATTATGGGACATTTGTCGATACACAGATGATGGGAACAATACTGGAGGCAATGCCCGGAGGCAGTGCAACACCAGTAAAGTCCCGATTTTTTAACAAGTAACAATACAGATAGGTGTAGCGGTAACCACGCCTCGGTTAAACCTCATCGGCTATGGTACCGCCACAATGATATAGTATTTCCTCAAATAAGAATCGTGATCGTGATAATAGGGTTTAACGCCCTCTTCGGCCTTTCGGCCATGTGGGGCATATGGAGAATCGTGAGAAGAAGAAAAATGGTGCTTTACGTCCTCTCGGTCTGGAACAGACACATATGGGACATTTGTAGATACAAAGATGGTGGGAACAATACTGGAGGCAATGCCCGGAGGCAGTGCAACACCAGTAAAGTCCCGATTTGTTTAGCAATACAGGTAGGTGTAGCGGTAGCCACGCCTCGGTTAAACCTCATTGGCTATGGCACCGCCACAATCTTTTTACCAGATGTAAGGAGAATCGTGATATGGTAGTCTGACCTAGTAACCAACCCTCCATAGTATTAAAATTCAAGGCTACGTGTTTAAAATCGAAGTTTTTGGTATTTTATTGTTAAAAAGTCAGGTGTCTGACCCTTAGAATAATCCTTCCATAGTATTAAAATTCAAGGCTACGTGTTTAAAATCGAAGTTTTTGGTATTTTATTGTTAAAAAGTCAGGTGTCTGACCCTTAAAATAATCCTTCTATAGTATTAAAATTCAAGGCTACGTGTTTAAAATCGAAGTTTTGGGTATTTTATTGTTAAAAAGTCAGGTGTCTGACCCTTAAAATAAGATTTTTAAAAACATATATTTACACAAATTTGTATTATATTTACAAAAATATATATTTGTTTATATATTTACAAAGGATGAAACAAGTATTAATTATGTTTATTTAAAAGTCCTACCAGGAAAGAACTCCTTTCCCCTGGGACGTCCCTATCTGTCGAGACAGGGGAAATAATTTACATCACGGACGTTGTGAAAATGTAATAGTAATATTTAGTATCTTAGCCTTTAAATTTATATTAGTATTATTGTTTGTGATCGAGGGGGGGGGGGGGGGGGGGGGGGGGGGGGTCCCGGGGTCCCGGAGTGTCTCAACCTGCCGAGAGAGGGCGAGCCCACTGAGGGAGGATACGCGAGCCATCCTCGCGTCACAACCAACAGTGGGTCCACACCCGCAAGGAGGGAGACCGGCTCACGGGTTGGGGGGGAAGGAAGGGGTGGGGGAGGGATCACGGTCCGGGGGATCTCAACCACCTATGGGGAGGCGCACCCCCTGCAGGAGGCGTACGCAAGACATCCTCGCGTTAACAACCTGCAGGGGGCCCATCTCCCCTTGGGGTGGCCTAGTATTGGTCATCGCTGTTAGTATTTATAGTTATAGAGAATATTGTGACTTGTTCTTCTTCTTCTCTTTAGGGCCCACGGTCAGTATGTTGACCATTCTGGCACCTTGTTTCAACATATTATGTTAATAAACTTATAACATAACCTTTCGTAATCTGGTTTGTTTCAAATAATTTACTTCAAAATGTAGGCCTACGTTTGCAAGAAACGTAACTTGTAAATAACCTAATACGAAATAGTGAGGTCAAGAGAGAGGATATAGTGAAATGAATAAGGGGAAGGAACTTCTCGTAATTAACTCCCTTTTTACCAAAAAGTTATTTATGGCACCGGTTCGCCTAGCAAAGTGAAAGTAGTTGCCACAACAGTACAGACCCAAGTTCATCCTCATTGTAAATAACCTCTTTACCAGAACAGCATGACGTTTAACGTTTCCCTCTGTTCATACCCAACTAAAGCTTTTGACTCCGTACCATGGACATGTTACCATGGAAGACTGCATTTCGATGGCTTGGAGTCAAAACGGACTATCTTTAGATAGTCCATTGACACGTTATTGAACTTATTACGAAAACTAATAACTTGTATAAAAAAAAAAGACTGCAGAAATATAAAAAGCAAAAACCCCTTTATATATTTCTGCCGTCATTGTTTGATACAAGTTATTAGTTTTTGTAATAACGAGTTATTGGTCTCCGACATTTTATCACAATGATTTGTTTGTGTTTTATTGGACTTGATGTTGGACTGGAATAATCAATGCGTATTGTTAATGATCTTGTTATTTATTTCTTCAAAATAATGCTACATGCTTCTGACGTTTTACCACATGTTCAATAATAATACATTGCTACGGGGTCTGTATTGCTATATGGCTGATGAACAAAAACAAAATTACATGTTATTTAATATGGTTGTTGTTTATGATATTCCAATGGAATACAAATCTATCTCAGCGGAGAATGTCCCTGTGAACTTGTTGATTATTTTTATCCTTGAGAAAGGAAACGCTGGTGATGAAATAAACTATACATTATACATCTGAATTGTTGTCCATGGGATGTGAAAGCCACGTGTATATGTTGTCTTACACACACACACACACACACACACACACACACACACACACACACACACACACACACACAAGATCATTTTGACTTGACTTGACACACACACACACACACACACACACACACACACACACACACACACACACACACACACATCCCTCCCTCTTACTTTCTGTCTGTATGCCTATGCCTATCTGTCTCTCTCTCTCTCTCTCTCTCTCTCTCTCTCTCTCTCTCTCTCTCTCTCTCTCTCTCTCTCTCTCTCTTCCTCTTTCTCCCTCTGCCTCTCTCCTCAGTTCTCTCTTATTTTGTGTCTTTCTCTGATTCTGTTAGTTTGTCTCTGTCTCTGTCAACCTGCCTGTGAATCTGTTTTCTTTTACTGTGCATTTCTCTGTCTTCTGTCTGTCTGTCTGTCTGTCTTTCTGTCTGTCTGTCTGTCTGTCTCATTTTCTCTTTGTTTCTCTTTCTACCAAAGACAATGAGGTCTGGTCACAGTAATTCCGTTTTAAACAGTCCTTTATCAATTATGACGATTCCGAAAACAGCTGTCACTCTTCAATTCACCCTTCTTCCTCTTCTTCCTCGATCACTCAGACAGTCCCCCTGTCATATGAACGCAGATGCGTCATGCTGCCGTTATGCGTCTGCGAAATAGGCCCAGCATGTTCGACGACGTCTGGAGAAAATCCTTGAAAGTATTTCTAGAACAAAGGCGGGAGAGCGGACCAGTAAGGCAGAAATATAGTAGATGACAGTAAGCAAAGGGGAAAAGGCAGAGTCAAAGAGAGTGACAGATTAGAGGAAGTTACAAGCACATAACTTCCAGAAGGTGGGGGAACTCTTTGTACGAAAGACCCCCAGTATCCCCACGAGAGGAATTCGCCCGTAAGGAAATGGTCATTTATTATAAAGAAAGGAAAAACTTTAAGTAATATGAAATTTGTAATTTGTTGTAACTCATCAGCAATGTGAAGTAAATTTCGGTCTCCGTCACACATATTTTGTTGTTAGGCCCTACAGACAATTCTACATTTTTCCAAGACCAGAAAACATTTACTATCGTTAGGAAAACACACACAAAAATGCTTCTACATGCATCATCCCTATCGTCATAATGAAAACCCGTTTTGTTCGTAGGAAACGCGAAAACTAGTAATTACTCCTATTAGAACGGTTTTCATCTTTATTTTGAGGTCACAAACCTGAGAGCACACAAACAATCGAAGCTCTAAAAAAATGAGTTAGACACACGCACGTACACGCACACGCACGCACGCACACGCACACACACACACACACACACACACACACACACACACACACACACACACACACACACACATACACACACACATATATATACACACGCGCGCGCGCACATACACACACACACACACACACACAAACAAGACGTTCAATAATGCACATAGTCCTCCTAAATGTGGAAAATATATCCAAGTATGGACGATGACGTCAGTCGCTTAAAAATGCGGGTTTTCGGGGAAAGTTTACAATTTGTATCTTTTAACATTTCAAGCTGACACTAAACTAACCCGAGCCCTATCCATAACCATATATTCCTAACCTTAACCCAAACCTGAAACCGTCAAATACGCAACAAATTGAAAACTTTACTAAACAACTAAAACATCTGACCGGAAGGACTCTATGTGCAGTTTTGAACGGCCTGTCACACAGAGAGAGAGAGAGAGAGAGAGAGAGAGTAAACACGAGTGATTTAAAATCCACTTTTAAGCAATAAGTCTAACCTTATATTGCACTCTAGCAGAGTACTTAAGAAACGGTATCACACCTCGGTTATATAGAATTTATTATTCAAACAACAAGCGGGGTCTTCGTGATAAAAACAAAATACTGGTATTGGATGCTAATAATCATTTGGAATAAAAATAAAAATCAATCAATCATATAAGCGTATAATAATTATATCTCTGTGCTTGAAGACATGCTTCAATCTTTCACACACTTCAATCTTTCGCACGTAATACCACTTTCAATTTATGCTTTCAAATGCTGACAAACATTTTACAATTTTTGAAGATTCTATGCGCGTGTCCTTGCTCTTGAGACGTGCTTGGATATAAATAAATAAAACACGCACCGTGCAAATGAAACCGAACAGAAAGATATACGAAAGAGTAAACTGATTAATTAACTAAATGTATTGTAAGAACAGGAAGGAACATTAATCTTAGCATACATTCGCACCTAAGCCTTTCGTTTTAATTTGCACTATCTTCAATTATTTGCGCCGTATTGGACTCAGGAGTGTGACCGTTTGCGCCTTATTAATCACGCAAAGGTTATAATAAGAGCGCTATGTTTGCGCCTTATTCATCAAGCACAGATTACAATAAAAGCAGGTGTAGCGAGCATTAGAAGCATTAGTTGGGCCGAAAGAGACTGCTCATCTTAAGGTCTCTATACACGTTAACGTCATTCACAAAATATCGTTATTTCCCCATGGCAACACAGCGAGTTATAAGTCATATTCAGGTCTGTGTACACGCTAACATTATTCACAAAATATCTTTATTTCCCCATTGGCAACACAGTGTTAGGCCACTTATAATATGACTTCCTGTGTTGCCATGGGGAAATAGTGATATTTTGTGATTTTTTTTCTCTCACAAAATATCGTTATTTCCCCATGGCAACACAGCGAGTTGTAATGAAATAGTGATATTTTGTGAATATCGTTAACGTGTACAGAGACTATATAGTTGTGTCGCTTGTTGTGCAGCCAGTTCTATGCTACTCCACAATTGCTTTGCATCGCTCTCTGTTTTGTGAATTGTAACAAAGCATTACTTTATTCACATAATTTTGTTTTTTAATACTGACATGGACATCAGTCATGTAATTGTCGCCGCGTTGGCAATCAACTGAACAGTACTCACTATAGGCAGTAATATGCACATTTCTGACTCCCCCATCCCCACCCCCACACACACTAAAACTAACATGGACAGTGCTGCAACCCAAACCTGTTTTTCGTGCTGGGTGAAGCACATCGTCAGTTTTGCCTCACTGACTGATTCAACGTGCCTGGACAACTACTCTAAACGCGTTTGACAGACATTGAGATGGTCTGAGCTGGCAGAATGCTAGAATCTTGGTTATCTCAGCAACAGGTGGCACATGCCATGAATGTCGAACAAAGTGTAGTCTCAAAAATGTGGAAATTGTTCCAAGCTACAGGTATTGCCTAAAGAATGTATTCTGGTGGGAGAACAAATTTCTTGTCATCAGGCTCGCCAACATCTCTTCTGGACTGCGGTTCAGATTCAAAATCGGTCTTGACCTTGCAAATGGAAATAGAACTTCCATTGAAACATAAACGAGGATGTTTTATGAAGATGGTCTGAAGTCGGGAATACCCCCAATCTGTATTCCCTTGACCCTACAGCACAGGCAAGCCAGACTGACTTGGGCGCAGCCGAATGCCACATAGACCATTATAACTGGACGTCCATCTTGCTTACTGGTGAGTCAAAATTTGGCCCAAACCTTAGATAATGCAGGCAAAGGATGTGGAGTAGCAGGAAACAGCAATTCCACAAGGATTATGTCCACACACAAAATAATTATGTCCCCAGCATGTCCGTTATTGAGGTAGCTCCCCAATGGTCTGAGGTGGAGTCCGCATACATGGAAGACTCCATGTGCCCTGGAACGGAAACCTTGTCACAGTAATTAATTAAAATGATGTCCTAGCCATCCTCTTGAGACTGAACCCTGGTGACTTCGGCGCGGGTTTCACTTTCATGGACAGCAAACGCCCGACCATATGCGTTAAACACTACTTTGAGGATGAATCACTAGAGAGAATTGAGGGGTCAGCCAGGTTCCCTGACTTGAATCTCAGAGAACGTGTTTGGGACATGACCTGAGACCCATCCGTGCATATGTAGCCCAGCTGCTCAGGCCGGATCACCATGAATAGGCCGTCAAAGAAGAGCTAGGCATGACTCCCTCAGAATATCTGCTGTTCGTTGTGGAGGCGTTTCAGTGGGTCATTCAGATACCTGGGAATCGCACATGTTATTGACATTCTGTGTTGTTTGACAAAGAGCTTACACGGTGTTTACGAAATGAATGTTTTACTCAGTGTGCTGATTATCCGAGGGTAGGTTTGGTTCTGTGTCCTCCCACCTTTTTTTATGGGCAAACTCTTTGCTTTTTAAAAGTCTGTCGTGTTGCCTGGTGTTCTAGTGTCTCTCTCATACAAGTGTCTTGCTTTCGTTGACAAACACAAGTTTCAATTCTTTATAATTATCCAACTTTGCTCTCAACAGTAAAACATGGCGAAACTCCAGCCAGACAACAACTACCCTTGCGCATGTCTACAATGTTGCAAAGTTAAAAGCGCCAAAATAAAATACAAAATACTAAATACTAAATCATAAAATTAATAACATAACAGCTAACATATAAACTTAAATACTAGAGTAATTCTAAACAACTGATGCCCAACCAATAGTATGAATTAACTTTAATATGAATAAAGTCAATGGAATTCAAAATCCGGAATATCTTTTATGTGATGCAAAGCAAGTGTGGAGTAGTATATTAGAACAGGAGTAGACCTACATTGCAATAAGAACAAGGGCATCGCCGTGCGGCAGCAACGCATTGTGACAAAGCCCAAAGAAGGAAATTTCGGTTTTCAAGGTCAAACTTCAAAGTCAAGGTCAGCACGGTGTTGACTCGTTAACGAAAGGAAGCTTCCTTTTCAAGCTGTCTACCCCTCTGCCAATTTTAATCAAACTCCAAACAGTAGTTTTTAAGATAATCGATACACAGACAGACACACACACAGACACACACACAGACACGCAAACCGATCGCAATACCTCGGCCTCTGGCCGGGTAACGAGGACGTACGCCCTCTCTCTCTCTCTCTCTCTCTCTCTCTCTCTCTGTGCGTGTGGGCGCGCGCACGCGTCCGTCTGTTTGTGCAAACAGACAGACAGAATGACAAACAGATAAAAAGGATTGGAGAGAGGGAGGGGCAAGACCCAAAGAGAAAAGAAAGAAAGAAAAAAAAACCCAAGACAATCAACGGATTATCAAACAGGTGAACAAAATGTCCGCCTTTTAAAGTCTGATCACGACAGACAGGTTAGCTAAAACCTTCAGAACAGCGAAAGGCTCAAAGAAATGTCAATTCTGTGTTATTAATTGTCTTTCTTCTCTTTTCTTTTAATCCTTTGTTCGTTGGTCTATTTTACCCAGCCGCGCAAGCGAAACTGGTAATGTTTTCAGTGACGTTTGGCTGGTTTGGGCTGGCTGGCTATAGGTGAAGACGGGGTAAAAAGCCCATGGGCGGGTAAGAAGCCCATGCCAATTATCTCATGAAATAAAGCAAATTTCAGTCACATTTTGCCCATGAGACGAGTGTTAATGTTTAGCATTCGTCTCATGGGCAAATTTGACTGAAAATGTTTAGCATTCGTCTCATGGGCAAATTTGACTGAAATGTTTCTTTATTTCATGAGATAATTGGCATGGGCTTCTTACCCGCCCATGGGCTTTTTACCCCGTCTTCACCTACCGTTAACACGATAACTTTTGAGAGGAGGAACCTAGGAGGCTCACATTTCGCATGCCCAAAGGTAGTTGGGATATCTAGGCCTGGATCGAAAGTGAAGGTCATTGATCAAAGGGCAAGGTCACTGGGGCAGAAAACGCGCCATTTGACCACAAAGTTTGGGGAGTCATTCTGTGCCGGGGAAACGTGCGGCGAGGCTTGTGATAAAGCGTTTTAGCCCTCTAGTCACCTCTGTTTTGAACATTCTTAAATGAGAGGATGTCAACGGGTCTTCATAAAAATGTTGTGAGGGGTTAAAGTATTGCTGATAAAACATCATGTTAACAAGTGTGCCGCCGAGCGACAGACAGACACGTCCTTTGCCCGTTCCGCCACCTTACCTTCACTCCCCCCCCCCCCCCCACACACACACACACACACACCCACTCACACCCACACGGACACACATCTTAGCCCCCGCACTCTTTGAATCCTTTGAACGATGCTCATCGTGTATATTATACGACTATAGGGATGTTCACTTTACACAGCTTGTGACCTACAGCCACCACTCTTGACCTTGACCTTTCAAGAGATTTCAAATGTCTGCCCCTGCATATCATAGGTCATGCTGTTCAAGAATAATTATATAGGGTAATCTGGGTGTACGCCCAGAGGTGTTCGCATTACATCCACTGCTAAAAGAGACGAGGTCAAAAGTCAAGGTCAAAGTCATCAAGGTAATTAATACTTTGTACCCCGCATGACCTTCAGCCAGCCTACCAAACTGTTAAATGTGAAGCCTGTTACTGCCAAAAACAATTATGCAAAAGATATAGGTAAAAAAAACAAATTCACACCTCTATGGCCTACGTCCTCGGCCTTGACCTTAACCTTGAACAGTACCCAATATTCGGACTCACCGTAAGCCAATGCACCCATATACCAAGTTTGAATATTATAACGCGACAAACTTAATATACTTCTTTGCCAATCATAGATCTGGCAAAGGACAATGAAACTTTGAAGTTAATTTCAATCGTCATTTTGACATAGGAATCAATCTTGTGTGCGTGTGCTAGTTCGCAAGGCTGACCATAACGTCACGACCATGTTTTGATACGTCACAATGTTGGAATAATAGTGTATTAGTAACAATTCATTATTGTTGTTGTTGTTGTTGTTGTTGTTGTTGTTGTTGTTGTCGTCGTACCCTGGCTAAAAGACTCCAGGGATCATCCCAACAGCCGAAGCACTTGAACACTATGGTACACATGCGCCAGCTAGGGATGAGAACATATTACGTGTGATTACTCCACCACGTGGGCAGCCAAACTCCGACATAAGGTTTTTTTTAATTGGAGGCTGCTGATGTTATGCTAGGAGCTTGTCATGGCTAAGGACAATCCCCCTCATAACTATGCAGAGCATAACAACATTTTGATGTAGCCTTGGTGTTCTAGCCTATGTCAGTTGGTCTGACACAGCCTTAAGCCAATGCGTATCCATTTAAGTTTATTCAAAGTTAATTGTCA
>CM065683.1:25083239-25088239 GCA_017654935.2 Phymorhynchus buccinoides
AATATACTCCTGTGGTTATCATTGCATTTACCCCCGTCGCTTTTTTTTAATCAGTGCAGGAGAAATAAACTGTAGGACCTAGATCGATTCAGAACATTTCTCTACTATCGTCCCTTGCCCAGCTGCAGTTGCAGCAGCAGTAGCAGTCAGCAAGGGTGGGATGGAGAAGAGCAGTGCACTTAAGTTAAAGGGAAGTAACCTGCGCTTTCATTCTTACTTTTTAATCAATTTGTAAGGGGTTACCTCTCTTTGATGATAAGGTAGTCCTCTCGGTCCCTATGGTTCCATAGTATGGACACATATTATGGGACATTGCTTCTTATTTCGATTGGGGTTACAATACTGTATTGCTAAGAAATCGGGACTTTCCTGGTGTTGCACTGCCTTTGGGCATTGCCTCCAGGATCGTTACCACCATCTTTATATCTACTAATGTCCCAAAAATAATGTGCTCTTACTAATGTCCCATATAATGAGAGACTTAGTGCGATTTTTCTCACGCCAGAGGGCATGACGCTCGTGTGGGGCTAATCCTCTCTATATTATTAGTTGGGGATAAAGAAAGAGAGAGAGACAGTGAGTGGTCCTACCATCACTCTCTCTCTCACTACGCCCAATCAGTGCAGGAGAAATAAACTGTAGGACCTAGATCGATCCAGAACATTTCTCTACTATCGTCCCTTGCTCAGCTGCAGTTGCAGCAGCAGTAGCAGTCAGCAAGGGTGGGATGGAGTAGAGCAGTGCACTTAAGTTAAAGGGAAGTAACCTGCGCTTTCTTTCTTACTTTTTAATCAATTTGTAAGGGGTTACCTCTCTTTAATGATAAGGTAGTCCTCTCGGTCCCTATGGATCCATAGTATGGACACATATTATGGGACATTGCTTCTTATTTCGATTGGGGTTACAATACTGTATTGCTAAGAAATCGGGACTTTCCTGGCGTTGCACTGCCTCCGGGCATTGCCTCCAGGATCGTTTATATCTACTAATGTCACCATCTTTATATCTACTAATGTCCCACGCCAAATGAATGTGGGGCTAATCCTCTCTATATTATTAGTTGGGGATAAAGAAAGAGAGAGAGACTCTTACTAATAAGAAAATCGCCATATAATTAGTGCATTGACTGCCCTCTGTCTTATATGTTGTTCCAGACCGGATCGAGGACGTTAAGCAGGTAGTACTCCTCCTGTGCCCTTGCTTTATATACTCGCAGCTCAGTTTGAAGCTTTTCTTTTACTCATTTGTAATAATGCAACACGGTTTTTTCTTAATAATAATAATAAATAACATTTATAGAGCGCCCTTTCTCTCTTGAGCTCACGGCGCTTCACAATTGTTTAAATAAATACATAAATCATAAATAAGCTACTACAATATCAACTATCACAAACATGCACACAGCCACAACACGCACGCACGCACACGCACACGCACACACCCACATACGCGCGCACACCCACCCACCCACAATGTGGGGGACATCATTTTAAGGCAGGAAACAGGACAAGGAAGAAATCAGAGGTATTGCCGGAAGAGGTGAGTTTTAAGAGCGGTTTTGAAAGATTGGAAAGATTTAGCAGAACGAAGTTCATATGGTAGGGTGTTCCAGACAGAAGGGGCGCTGAAAGAAAATGAACGTTCACCATTTGTCTTAGTGTTAGTACGAGGAATAGAAAGGATAATTTTGTTTGTCAGAAGAGGAACGGAGAGACCTGGAGGGTGAGTACAGGTGAACGAATTTCCCATCTGAAAGGCTATACTGTGTTAGGAAACATTAAACTTCAAACATTAAAATTAAACTAAGGAACTATTAAGAAACCCTTATGGCAAGGTCTTTATTAAAGTTAAACGTTTCAACACTAACATCAGAAAAAAAATTTGCTTCAGCAATAAGTTGCTAACATCTGGAATGATTTACCTAATGAACTAAAATGAATCGTCTCGACAAATCTCCAAATTATTTAATGCTATTTAGATGCTTTGATGAGTAATCGTAGGAAAATTTTGACTGCAAAACCTTGACTATTACTTGTATAACACTGATTATAAAGATGGGACTATCTAAAAAAATTAAAAAAAGCCTGACGGCTTTTTTTGTCCCTACTACTACTACTACTACTACTACTACTACTACTACTACTACTACTACTACTACTACTACTACATTATGGGGGGTCTGTGGTCTTAACCCAGTGCAAGCTACAGGTCTTGATCTCTTTCTCTGTTTTCTGTAGGTAATTGCGCCCTCCTAGTTCCGTCGCGACTATTGCCAGTAATGGCACCTGAGATCGACGTATCGATCCTGATCCTGATCAAAGTACAGTAATCTTATATATATTTTCCAAATCTGTCTGTCTGTCTGTCTGTCTGTCTGTGTGTCCCTTATGTACGGCCACAGTTCTCAACCGATCGACACCAAATTTGGCATCAAGCATTCTTGGCACCCTCCGAAGGTCATGCCGTCCTTACTTTTCGCAAACCTCCGCCAAGGGGTCGTGGGGAGGGGGGGGGGCCACACGCAGCTCGAGTGCGTGTGAGCTGTGAGCGTGTGGGGGGGGGGGGGGAGGGGGTTGAGGGGAGGAGGGAGGGGAGGAGGGGGTCTGGGGGAGGGGGGGGGGTCTGGAGGGGTGAGGGGTGGGATGGTCAGGTGTGTGTGTGTGTGGGTGTTCAGGGGGGTGGGCTGGAGGGGGCCACAGTTCTCAACCGATCGACACCAAATTTGGTATCAAGCATCCTTGGCACCCTCGGAAGGTCATGCCGTCCTTACTTTTCCTCCGCCAAGGGGTCGTGGGGAGGGGGGGGGGGCGGACCACACGCAGCTCCACACGCACTTGCGGTTAGTAAATCCGAGCTGTTCGGGTTTGTTTCCTTTTTTTGTTTGTTTGTTTGTTCTTTTCTGTCTGTCCCAAGGATCTCCCGAACCGCTTGACCGAATCGCTTCAAATTTTGTGTGGTGGTGTGTCCCCATGAGAGGAAGGCATCTGTGCAAAACTTTTTGCCGTCCTGACCTTGACGTTGGTGTATGACCTTGAAAACCGAAAATCGTTAAGGGGCCATAACTTCCACACCGCAGGTCCTAGAGTCTTGAAACTTGGCATGGATGTACTTTCGCTTATGGCCGTTCTGATGATGGCGTACCAATGAAGGTCAAGGTCAAGGTCAGGGAGATCGGTATGCCTTGAAAGTGGTAGGGGTCTAATGATTGGGTTTTACTGTCCCACACATATCTCCCGAACTGCTTTACCGAATCGTTTCCAGTTTTGTGTGGTGGCGTGTCACCATGAGAGAAGGCATCCGTGCATAAATTATCACCGTCATGACCTTCACCTTGGCGTATGACCTTGAAAACCGAAAATCTTTAAGGGGCTATAACGTCCACACCGTTGGTCTTAGGGACTTCAAACTTGGCATGTAGGTACTTTGGCTTATGGTTGTTCTGATGATTGCATACCGATCAAGGTCAAGGTCATGGAGATCGGTAGGCCTTGAAAGTGGTAGGGGTCAAAAAATTGTATTTTCAGCCACAAAAGTAAAAATATAATATTTTGCGGACCCGGCGAAACCGGTACTCAGCATTACCGGTACTTGGCGTTACCTGTACAAGGCGTTACCGGTACTAGGCGTTACCTGTACGGGGCGTTGCGCTAGTGGTAACTAAAGGACAGGAGCTGTGTGCTCGTCGAGGTTCAACTCCGGGAGCACTCCAGAAGCTGATGTGGGCAGGCCAGTGGATACTGTGAAATAAAAGGTCTAATGCTACTTTCCCTCTATATGCTCTGCTTTCTACTACTATTTATCTCAGTGCACCACCCCCACCACCCACCACCTGCCCCTCTCATTGCAGCATAATCTTCAGCCTGTCTGAAAATGGCTGCCTAGTGGAAGATCGAACTTGAGAAGAAGAGGAACAGGCCTAATGTGGTTCTCATTTGCATGAAACCGCAAGGCGCCTATCTTCGCCACATCGTCTGATAAATCACACAACAATAAATAATAAATGCAGGGTATAATGTTATGCATAGGCTAACCAGCAAGGCACACACGGAGATTACTCAGATTGTTTTTAAACTTCATGGGTCATGTGACCCTGCATGATTACTTGAAAAATAAAACATTAATACAGTTTTAGTTTGGCATAGGACCTACTTTTTCCTTCGACCTTGTAATGAATACTTTTAAGGACATATATATTAATATGCTCTGTGTTTGTTTACTTGCCTAGAAAGATGATGTAGCCCCCCGTGGGGATGCCGGAGGGGGGGGGGGGTATCTTTCGAACAAATAGCGGTTTCCCTACCTGGCTTCTAGTAGTTCTGTGCTTGTAACTTCCTTTGATATGTCACTCTCTTTGCCATTTGCCTTTGCATACGGTCGTCTATCACTGATCTTTCTGCCTTACTGGTCCATTCACCTGCCTTTTTTCTCTCTCTCCAAGAAACACAAAGCGTTTCTCTATCCGAATACGGACATTAAAAAAAATTATGCTGCTTGGCTTAACTGACTTTTTCTTAGTTAGGCGCATAACGGCAGCATGACAGGAAACTGTTTAGTGATCGAAGAAGAAGAAGAAGAACTAGAAGAAGAAGAAGAAGAAGAAGAAGAAGAAGAAGAAGAAGAAGAAGAAGGAGCTGCATTTTTTTCTTCAACTGCAAAACCAAGAACTTGAAAGAAAGATAGCTCGATTTATCTCAAGAAAGTGTGCGAGTGTGGCATGTTTGAAACTTTCAAAAGCAACAACAAAAAACAAAAACAAAAAAGCCAACAACACCCCTACCCCCAGGAACGGATCAGTCAGTCCAGAGCCAGGGTGGAGGGGGGGGGCAAAGAGACACCCCCCCCCCCCCCCCCCCCCCCCACCCCGTGCCAACCCTTGTCCCCCAGTGCCAAACTCTTCCCCCGCACCATCATGACGTGGAATGACTGAGTTACCAACAGCAGCAGTGGAAGCCAAACATCCAGAGGACTTCACAGCAAGGGTCTGGGAACACTTGCGTGAA
>CM065683.1:25093239-25104038 GCA_017654935.2 Phymorhynchus buccinoides
ATAACTGTGGCTGTGATTTGATTGGCTGAACTGAGCACAAAGCCAGTGACCTTGCACTTTCGCGTCACAAGGGTACCCTCTCCACTTTTCCTGGCGTGACTTGCTGAGAGTAAAGGGCCAGCCACACGTCAGCTAAAACCGTACGACTGTACGATGCGATTCAATCACGTGATCTCAAACTCAAAGCATGAATCACATTTGTTCTCCAGGAGACCATGTGATCAAATCGGATCGTACACTGATACACTGTGGTGTAGAGTGGCACAGTGGTAGCGCGTTCGCTTCGTGTCAAGTAAACCCGAGTTCGAACCTGGGTACAGGGGATTTTTCCTCTCACTTTGCACTAGGCCTTACGGTCTGAACGTGGAGTCTTTCGGATGAGACGATAAACCGAGGTCCTGTGTGCCCATGCACTTAGCATACGTTAAACCCAGTGGCAACGAAAAAGTTGTCATTTGGTCAAAATTTACCCCCCACCCTCATCAGTCACACAAAAATCGCATGCACATTTTAAAAAAAAATTGGGTGGCGCGCCTCTGGCTGCGATGCGCTCTCCAGGTGGGAGCAACCCGAATTTCACAGAGACACCTATGTGACTATAAAGTACCTAATACCTAATACAGTCGTACAATTTTAGTGGGCGTGTGGCTGGCCCTTTAGAGTGAGAGTGGGTGTTGTATAATCTGATTTTCTCTCGCGTCCACTTGTACGCTGTGTTGGTTTGATTGTGCCAACCATCATTGTTGTACTCCCAGCTTCTCAAATAAGCCGGCTAAATCTTTGAAAGGGCCAATGAATGATAAAGTGAGAGTGACAAAGGCTTATCTGGGAGTATGTTTATATGGCGTTTCGCATCTTGTTTCTGTTTTTGGAATCTGTTCCTTCTTTGTTTTCAAGTTTTCTTGCACACTTGCCAGACCATCCAAGCTTTGAGAGCCAGGGCTTTCTGCACGATCTTTGTAGAGTTTTCAGTAGATCTAGGCTTGCAACTCCAGCTTATGGCTAATACTGTAATAGGCCTATTTAGTACTTAACTCATTCAAGTCGTTCCGGCCATATATGTCCGGAATTAATAGATAGCTGTCAATTTTATGCATTTGCTTCAAGGGAAGTAAATCTGTGTGCACACCATACCTTGGTCACTTCTATAGTTCTAAACTCGCTTCGCTCCCTTAGACCACAATTTTGCCTCTGACTTTGCTTTTATAGTGGTTTGTTGTGGGGAAACAGTCGGTGTAGAGAGTTTTTCTATATAATGTCTGTAGAAAAAAGTCTGATAGATCTACCACGTCCCTATGTTTAAACCTGAAGTAAAAACCTGTAATCTTCTTTCATTTCTCCTTTTGTTTATGTATGTTTTGTTTGTGTGTATGGCTGGAGTGATTTGTGAGGTTTTTTTTTAATAATTCAAAATAATTGCGATGCGGATGAGAAGGAAGACCATTCAAATAGGAGCAACATCATTAGCTTCCAGAAAACTGTTTTTTAACGCACAAATCATCATTTTAATGCATCATTTCACCCCCTACTTGAAATTTTACTAGTAATTCTCACTCATAGTTTGAGATTCTAGGGAGTGATTTGGGAGGTCTAGTGCACTCATTATACGCACAATCTCTGCGTTTTCAGAAAACCTGCTTATAGATCTAGTCAAAATTAATTATAACTCACAAAGGTATGGTTTTGGGATGATCTTTTGTACAAATCGCTCCCTCCCCTTTACACACCCCTTTCGTCTTTTAGTTTTACTCTCGTCATACAATAATACTCACAGTCTCCATCTGAAACTATATGTGACAGAGTATGGGAAAACCCGGCTAAAGTCGCTGAGAGACATTCTTAGCAATGCACAAAAACAGGTAGCTTAGTTATACTTGATTCTGTGTATTTTGTCAACTTTAAAAAATTACAGAAAAAAGACTATGCCAGATAGATCAATTCTGTTTTTTGCTTTTCAGTCTGTAGAATTTAAACTTTCAGATTATATAAAAACGTCAAAAGTGATAATTACCGACTTTAGCCTGGTTTTCCTATACTCTGTCACATATGATTCAACCCCGTTCTAATTCCATACCACACTTAATAATTATATCCCTAGCCGCTATTATTATTTCTCTGTCTCTGTTTCTGTCTTTCTTCTACTCCCCTCTCTCCCTCTTTCTTTCTCTCTCTCTCCTCCTCTCTCTCCCAGTCTGTGCATCTTTTTCTTTCTCTTCTTCTTCTTCCTATGCTCTCTCTCTCTCTCTCTCTCTCTCTCTCTCTCTCTCTCTCTCTCTCTCCTCTCTCTCTCTCTCTCTCTCTCTCTCTCTCTCTCCCCCCCCCTCTCTCTCTCACTCTCTCTCTTCTCTCTGTTACCTTACCCCCTCCCCTCTCCCTATCTTTCTCCACCTGTTCCCTTCTTCTCTCTCTCTCTCTCTCTCGTCTCTCTCTCTCTCTCTCTCTCTCTCTCTCTCTCTCTCTCTCTCTCTCTTTTTTCTCACTCTCTCTGAGTGAGTGAGTCTAGTCTTTCTCTCTCCCTCTCTCTTATCCCCCCCCCCCTCTCCCTATCTTTATCCACTTGTTCCCACCCCTCCTCTCTCCCTCCCTCCCCTGTCTTCTCTCTGTAGTCCTCAGTTATTCAGGTGAGCTGTTCTTTCCTTTCACCTTGCTGCACAATTGACCACCTGGCTGACTTGCTGTGGGCTCACCTCACCTCACCTGGGTGCGTGGGCCAGGCAGTGAGTGAGTGACCGACCTGGCAGCTAAGGCCAGTAAGGGGGATGAAGAGGGTGGCTATCACTGTGTCAGTAAGCAGTCAGCAGTGAAAGGGGGAGGGAAAGGACATCCACACACCCTGGGTGGGGTTGCATTGGGAAAATGCAACAAAACGTTTGTGTTGAAACAAAAAGGTTTTGCATAATTATATTACTACTTTTTTATTTATTTGAGGAACATCTCTTGAAAAATCATCCAAAATAAGAGTTGTATAAAGGAGGTAATTTTAATACAAGTTTTCAAAGAAGGGCAATGTCTCAGAGTGGGAGGGAGTCTTATAAAGAGGGATCTTATAAGGGAGGTTCCACTGTTACATCTATGCAAGTTCCCCTAGTTTTATTAAAAATCTTTTAGAATGTTATAAAACATCCTTTTCACCTTGTGTGTGGTCAGTACATGAACATGCACATAATTACAATGACGAACAATCGTGTGACATGTAGATTTCTGTGCAAGAGTCAAGATGGTGATGACGGTCATTAGATTTGAGCTTGTGGATGTCTTTTTTTCAATGGGAAGATTTCTCGCACCTTCTTTTTAGCCGATTAAATTCTTGCAAACTGTGTTCTTTTGTGTTTCTTCTATTTCATTGAGTCAGATGGTGTTTTTAATGTATATTATATTTTATTTTTAAGTGCAGCAATTTACTGGAATAAAGATGATTTCTGACCCACGGTCAAAGCACTTGACATTTTGTTTTCCTCCTGATTTGAGGAATCAATCAATCAACCAAACGATCAATATGAATGGAGAGAACAGCTAAAGGGGGCTTCTGGCTCAGTTTCGGTTTCGGTTTCGGTTTCACTCCTCCGTTTATTAAAAAACGGCTAAAAAACACTACTTTTTCTTATGCTTTTTAACCCCCCAAAAAGGTATGATTTAAGCCATTTTCTTGCGTTTTTTATCCACAAAAACAGTGTGATTCAATCGTTTTTACTCACAAAAACAGCGTGATTTAACAGCTAAAGGGGGATTCTGGCTCAAGAGGAAAATCTTCTACTTTTAGATACAAAAACGCTACTTTAAGGGGTAAAAAAAGTAAAAATTCGTCCCCCCTTTATTCTGCCAAATCAAAAAAAAAAGCCACTACTTTTAGGTGAAACAAAATTAATTATTTTTAATTAAACAAAATAATTTGAGTTAGAAAAAAGGAACTCAACATGACAATGGCGCTTGATGAAATAATTGAGCACTTAGACAAAGTTTTTAAAGAAACGGATTTAGAAGTTATTGATCCAAAAAATGTACTAAAAAGTGTAAAACATGCTATTTCGCAAATACCTGAAAAACTAGCTATAGAACCACCAGTTAAAGTAATGTTAGCAGTGTACGTAGATTATGAAACGGTCCAAGGTGAGCAGCTTCAAGTATGGGTCTCTACTAAACAACAAGTAGTTCTTTCATATAATGATTTTACAGAAACCTGGGCAGACAATTTAATCACCCAGTTCATTAACGTATCAGAAGAGGCAAAACTAAGAGGATCTGGTTGGTCAGAAGGCGGGGTATTAGAAATTAAAATGAAGGAGAGTAAATATGCTCCAATCGTAGGAAACTCCTTTATTCCTTTACCTAAAGAACTTGTTTTAAAGCGTGCAGTATTAAACATAAAAAATACTGATGATAAATGTTTTATGTGGTGTGTTTTAGCTAAACTTAATTATATCAAAAAGAACGCAGAAAGAGTAATTAACTATCAACCTTACATAAATGAATTAAACTTTGATGGAATCGACTTCCCTGTAAGCCTAAGCGAAGTTGATCAATTTGAAGAACAGAATAAACTAATTTCAATTAACATCTACACATGGTCTGTAGAAGAAAACCTTAAACCAATCCGAGTTTCAAAGAACTCTCCTATGATTGGTGATCCTGATAAAAAACATATTGATCTTCTCTTAGTAACAGACGGAACAAAAACACACTACACTTTAATCAGAACAATGAGCAGACTTATAAACTATACTACAAATCACAAAGAAAAACAAGAATTCTGTCGAAGATGTTTACTAAGAATGCCAAGTATTCAAGCAGCGGTTGAACATAGAAAACATTGTAATTCATCCATTGACTGTAATACTGAACTTATTACTCCGAAAGAAGGAAGTAAGGTGTTCTTTAAAAACTGGAAGAAACTGCAATTAAGTCCTTATGTTGTTTATGCTGATTTCGAGTCAATCATTGTACCCTATCAAGGACCAGCTCCTAAAAATCTTCCTAAAACTGTTTTATTGAATAATCATCAAATCTGTTCATTCGCATTTATTGTTCTTAGATCAGATGGGATACATTTTGAACCTGAACTTTATAGAGGACCCGATGCTGCAAAAATCTTTTTAATGAGAATGATGAAACTACGAAATGAACTATCTAACCAACTAAATTTATTAGATTTAATCATGACACCTGAAGATTTAATTCAATTTGAATCAGCTACTGAATGTTGGATTTGCGGAAAAGGGTTTGTGGAAGACTCCCCTGACTGTCCAGACATCTATAAAGTACGAGACCATGATCACATTAGTGGAAAATTCAGAGGAGCAGCACACAACTCCTGTAATTTGCAGTTAAAGTTTGAACCAAAGACTTGGAAACTGCCTATATTCTTTCACAATCTACGTGGATATGACTCTCATTTAATTCTACAAGCAGTTACTGATGAATTTAGAACCGTCAGTTGTATAGCTCAGTCTTCAGAAAAGTACATAACATTTACATTAGGTCAATTGTCTTTTTACGATTCATTACAACATCTGATGGGATCACTAGAGTCTTTAGGTCAGTCACTATCCAAATGCACTATAACAGAAAAATACTTTGATCCGGCACTTGTTCGAAAAGGAGTATACCCTTATGAGTACATGAGTAGTTGGGAGCGGTTCGATGAAGTTGAATTACCACCTAAAGGCGCATTCTTCTCTAGTTTAAAAGGAAAAGATATAAGCGACTCTGACTACGACCATGCTCAGTCAGCGTGGATTAAGTTAAAATGCCAGACCATGGGAGACTACCACGACGCCTACTTGATGGCTGACGTTTGTTTGCTTGCAGATGTATTCGAGAACTACAGAAAAACGTGTATAAAACATTACAGTCTAGACCCTGCTAATTATATCACAGCTCCTGGTATGAGTTGGGATGCTTTCTTAAGATTTACCAAAATACAGATTGACTTACTCTCCGATCTACTAACTCTCCAGATGATTGAAGACGGACTACGCGGGGGAATCTCTATGGCTTCACACGGTTACTGCAAGGCCAACAACAAATACTTAGACAACTACGATCCTTCTAAACCATCAAATTATATCATGTATTTAGATGCAAACAATCTCTATGGTTGGGCGATGTGCCAGTCACTTCCATTACGTAACTTTAAAATGTTTACAGCTCCTTTTAATTTTAATATTGCAGAGTTTTTGCAATGGCTTTTGAAATTATCAGATTCTTACGAAACAGGATTTATTTTAGAAGTCGACTTAGATTATCCGGACGAACTCCATGACCTGCACAATGACTACCCGTTAGCAGTTGAAAGACTTCAAGTGGGGAATGACCTCCCTAAACTTGTGCCTAATCTACACTCCAAAAAAAAAAAATACGTCTGTCATTATAGATTACTACAATTTTATTTACGTCACGGATTAAAACTAACAGCAGTTCATAGAATCATTTCGTTCACTCAGAGGAAGTTCATGGAACCATATATAATGAAGAACACTAATCTCAGAACACAAGCTACCGACGCCTCAGAAAAAGACTTCTTTAAACTAATGAACAACAGTTGTTTTGGAAAGACAATGGAAAACCCGCACAAACGCAAAGACGTTAGATTAGTTACCCAAGAAAACAAAGCAATCAAATTAACTTCAAAACCTAATTATCAAGACTTCAAAAAGTTCCATAACAACCTTTACGGGATAATGATGAAAAAAATTAATGTGAAGCTAGATAAACCAGTCTTCATTGGGTTTGCTGTTCTTGAATTGTCTAAGTTATTGATGCTAGAATTTCTTTACGACTACTTTAAACCACTCTATCCAGACTCCAGAGTACTTTATACAGATACGGACTCATTTATTCTAGACATTCCGACTGAAGACTTCTACAAAGATTTAGAGACAGATTCAGCAAAAGGTGTTGTCTCCTGGTATGACACCTCTGACTACCCAAGTGAATCTTCATTACATTCATCCGTAAATAAAAAGGTAATCGGTAAGATGAAGGATGAACTGAATGGAACTATAATCAAAGAGTATGTTGGTCTGAGAGCAAAGATGTATTCAATTGCCAGCCAAACTAGCGTAATTAAAAAAGCAAAAGGAATTTCTAGACCAGTTGTTCAAATGGTCATGACACACGATAACTATAAAGAAGCACTGTTCGATACCAAGACGTTTTATCATGACAACATAAAAATACAGTCTAAGTTACACGAAATAAACACAACAGTTGTAAATAAAAAATCACTCGACTCAAACAATACAAAGCGTGTGTTTAAATCGCCTGAGTTTTCGTATTCAATTGGCCACTGGAGAACTAAGTGTCATAGTCAGTAGACTTTCGAAACTTGTAATCATATTGAATTGAATAAGCACCCTTTGGAGTTCTTATTGTTATTTCCCTAGAACAGATTTTAATGTGTCGTTTATTTTTTTTTCACATTCTTTTTTTATTGCTTCTATGTCTTGCGGTTGTGAAAAACTTGCTCTTGACTTTTTTTGTAGTTCGAACTTTTGCATTTTGTAGTCGTTGTAGTCTGCTTGGAGCCTATTGAACTCCTCATCCGAAATTTGAGAGTCTTGCAAAGCTTTACTGATAATTAATCGGAATGAACTAAGTTTTGCCATTATTAATTGAACCATGGCTGTATGCTTTTGAAGTTTGACTTTTATTTTTTTGTTGAAAGCGGACGTTGTCATTGAAAACAACCCCAGCGCCATCGATACACAACCTAGAGGCAAAGCTACTACTGATCCGGCCCCTGTCGCCAACAATCCTACTGAGCTTCCTGCTGTTAAAGTACCTAGACTCCCAAATCCAGTATTTAAGTATGTTGCTGTATTAAACAAACAAGAGTACCTTCGTTTGGTTCTGTTATAGTTAGTGAGGTCTTTTTCCAATTCTCTTTGTATTTCTGTAATGGTAGACAATCTGAACTTTCTGATTTCAGGATCATCACCACCATCAGTCTTTTCTTTGTCAGTATTTTCTTTTGGTATTTTTGGATAAACTGTAATGGACATCTTTTTATATTTAAAAAAAAAAAAATTTAACATTTAATTTGCACTTGCTATTATTTTAAGAAGATCATCAGGCAAAATGCTTTCAGTGTAATAAAACCCAATGAGATCTAAATTAGTAACATTAATGTACGTTAATTCTTTAAGATTGTCTGGATCAACACTCAATATAACTTTATCGCTGGTCGACACTGCCTTAATTTCTTCACCGCGGTTTTGAATAACGATAGTACACTTCACTGATTCAACATCCATGTTTTGCCAAGAAATAAGAATCCCTTTCATTAGGTTGTCGCTAACACCAACAGGTAGGGAATCAGGGTTGTCTGCTCTAACAGAAAGTTCAAATATCATAGTAAATTCGTCTGCTAAAGCCATTTTAGGAATGAACTCTAATTGCGTGGCCGAATCTTTTGTCACTGTCTTTTTTCTATGCAGTATGTACTGTCTCTTTTTATAAGGTTTGATTGCTATTTCTCTTCTGCTGTTGTTTTGGGGAATCAGACTGACATGTAACGGTCCTGAGTTAAATGATTTGCGAAAGTGTTTGTTATTATCAAAGAATGTAAACGGGCTTAAAAATTCAAACTTTATTTCCCAATCAATGAATGGAATTAAATGCCATTTGTTATCCCTTTTTCTAACAACTTTATATTCAAACTGGCCAACATTGTCAGCTACTACATTACGCAGTTGCTCTAGTTTAGGAACCTTTTTATCACTTATTTCTGCTCGTTTATAATAGCCGGTGTTTGTGTACTCAAAACCATACAGCGCTCCTATCTCCCCATTTAAATCAAAGTCTTCTGTGTCTGCTAGGTCCTTCAATTCTAAAGTTGCGCATCTAACAGGGTCAAGCATAACCGGTTGATCTGGTCCGCGCGACATAGTTTTATACTAAATTATTTTATTTCTAATAAAGCATTAAGGCCGTCGCACTGAACTTCTTTTCCTTTTTCGTCAAGTTATTCTTATTTTTAGTGAATGGTGAACCCCCCAAACTAATTCTTTAAACTGTAAGTTAGGAAATGTAATAATTTCGTAATCACAGTATGCCGCTTTTGCTGTTGGAAGAACTCTTAACACAGTAGACGGCTGGTTATCAAATAAGTTGTCATCAGTACTCAGGATATCTAAATGAAAGTATAATAAAGAATGTATTCCGAGATTAAGTGATTTTACAGCTGTAAATGCATTACTTTGCAGTGCATAATCAGTGACATTGAACCTGTCTAATCTAAAACCTAATAGTTTAGCCAATTCATTAGCAAATTCAAATACTACACCTTTTTGTTCCCTAAACGTCATCTTCACTTTTAAATTTCCCTCATTAAGTTTTAAAGTAATGTCGAAGTCGTTTAACATCTCTTTTAATGAACAAAAACCGTAATAACCGTCAGGTATAGTCAGTTTGCTTATTGACCCTACGCTATCAATTTTTTTTATCCAATTGTTTTTTAAGGATTCGCTTATGTTAATCCATTTGACTTGTAATAAATAATGTATTTTTTTTTTTTTTTTTTTTTTTATTTTTAGAGCGCTACTTTTAGAGAACCATGATTTTCAATAGGGCGTTGTAAAAGTATTGGCTCGTCTTGATCAGTTATATAAATAAACATTTTTTTATTGCGAATATATAAATGAATGCTTTTAAATATAACAAAGACGTTAAATATGCAGTTGGATCATATAACCCTAAAACTATAGTTGTTGATTCAATAGTTGTTGCAGTGGGAGTTGATTCTTTTGAAGTTAAGGTCAGTAATCCATTAAGCCATTATTTAAATCCTAGTGTCAAACATGATAACATCGCAAAGGCATGGTTTAGTCATCCAATGCAGTTTTTATCAAAACCAGTTAAACTTTGCTGTGTTCTGTGCTACAACAGGGTGTGGTGTTTCTTTCGCTGATCACTTAAATCATCCTGGAGTCATGGTAAAAGCAGTTTATAGATTTCATTTCTATTATACTTTCAAGCGTATTTTGTCTGAACTGCATGCTCCATTACCGAATTATTCTACTTTTAATCCGTTCAACAACAGAATTGACATGAAGGCCTTTGAACGGATTTTGTAATGAGTTTAACATTAACTTGAATACAGACTTTAGACAAAAGTTAGATCGTAATCATGGTTTGGGTACACTTTATTATTGGGGCGTGCACAGAAAGTATAACTATGATTGGAATCCTCCTTACACGTCTTTTTCTTCAGGTACGACCGTTCATCTGGGATCTATTCAACAAAAACATAAAAACGCTTGGTCTACTTTTATTCTTGATACTTCTGAAGGACTGACAAAGGCGGGAATAGAACGAGTAAATGATTCTATTCGTACTTACGTGTGGTGTTTGCTAGGATCTCAAGCGCAAGTTAAATCTGAGATAATGGATCCTTCTACTGGGTTTGATGCACAAAAACAGTATTTAGCTAATTTAGAAGATGCAATCAATTCTACAGTTGACCTCCCAGCAAGCATTAAAAGGTATCAAGACGTTTTAAGATTTGCAAGATCGAAAATGTAGACTTTGCTGTTGGTAGTGGATTATACATGCTGCCCTCTGATCTTAGACTTCAAATAGGAACAATTGTAAACTATAACAACGAAATCCTTATAGCAATAGATAATCAAGCAGTTGGTAAAAATTTAAAAATAAATTCTACATTGTCGATCATACAAAGAACACACCATCCAATCCCTGTCAGTCAAAAAAAGAATATTAACTTAACGAATTCAACGAACTTAACTAACTATATGAACTTAACTAACTCTACGAACTCAACTAACTCTACGAACTCAACG
>CM065683.1:25104538-25114538 GCA_017654935.2 Phymorhynchus buccinoides
TTCGTCATCCTCTCTCCCTCATTGGTTTGAAACAAAGAGAGAAAGAATCCTAACCATAAAATCACTTTATCAGCAAATAACATCTTTTGATAAAATCAAATTATTGAGTATGTCGACAGATACAAAATAACTCAGAGGGGCTTAATATGATTTGGGGTGGGCCGGGGTTTAAGGACACACGGAGTTCGAGTGAAGTGAATAAAGAGTTGTGTGGTGGAAAAAACAAACAAAACCCCACTGATGCACGAGATTACTCCCATCCATCAACAGCCTTTGCAAGTAGTTATGTCACAATATTAAAATTTAGCCATTTTCGTCCCCACTTCCGGTTTTGACTGTCCGTTTGGTTTTAATAACCGGAAGTAGTTGCAAGCTGCTGTTTTATAACTGAAAATATGAATCCATTCGGTCAAAGCCGTTTGCTATATTCGAAGTTAAAATGTCTGCAAAATCTCGCATCACTTTAAATATTGAAATACGGCATTAGAATAGTGTCTTCAACTTTCCTTCCTGCAAATTTCAGCAAATCGGTTAAAACCCAAAGAAATCCACAATGGAAAACAATGGAAAGTGACACAACCCAACAACTATTTAACATATCATCAAACAAACTTCTTCAGGACTGGGCCACATAAGGGCTAAATATCCAAAAGTATTTTTGTGACTTCACTTCCGGTTGTCGTGGCTATTGCGTGAAACGCATTTACCTGCAGGTTCCGCCCCGCCTGAGCACTTCCGATTGAAACTTTCGGTTCGGAATAGGCTTACTGGAATATTGAGGGTGAGCGAACGGTGGTGAGACGTTTTCAAGTGAATATTGAAAATATGAATGCATTCGGGTCCGCCGTTTTCGAGATATCAAGATTGAACTTTCGCCGATTCGTGCGGTTTTTTCGGCAATGATTCACCAGAAGTTTCGCGAAATCATTTATGTATTGCACATTTCGCCTATCCCTTAATACCCCGCAACAACTTTCCTGCAATTTCAAGCCAAAAATCGGACCCCCAAAAAAGGGAAGAAAAAGAAAAAAAAAGAAAAAATCCTTCTCCAAAAGTAAAAATAGTAAAGGGGAGAATCCTAAATATCTTAAACAAAGCCTGCTGCGACAGTACCAGAACGGGAGAACCATGGGAATAAAAAGAAACACAACAGAGGGATAAGAAAGGTTGGAAGGTCAAAGGGGATTTTTGTGTTAATCAAACTTACTTAATCGACGACTTTCTTGTTTATTTAATTGCTTGTTTTTCCAACACAGATACTCGATTTGTGGGGTGTACATGTTCGAATCTTTCATTGACAAAGTCATAAAATTTCAGCATGATTCAATAGGGGAAGACGGGTTAAAAAAGCGCTTGGGCGGGTAAGAAGCCCACCCCAATTATCTCATGAAATGAAGCAAATTTCAGTCTCATTTTGCCCATGAGACAAGCGTTAAAGTCTAGCATTCGTCTCATGGGCAAATTTGACTGAAAATTTTTCTTTATTTCATGAGATAATTGGGTGGGCTCTTACCCGCCCACGGGGTACGGGAAGAGTTAGGTGCCTTGAAGCTTAGGCCTACTCTGTTGTCACGGCCCCATTGCGACAAGACAAGAAATGTTGTCCATCCAAAAATGTTGGATTACATCTGCTTAAAACTATAAAAGGCATTCATATGTCGTCAGGCAAATTAATCTCCATTCCTATCTCCTCCGTCCCACGCTTCTCACGTATGATGTAAACGTCATATCTTGTGTTACTTCTCTCTCTCTCTCTCTCTCTCTCATCTCTTCTCTCTCTCACTCACTCTCTCTATCAATCTCTCTCTCTCTCTCTCTTTGTCTCTCTCCTTTTCGCATCTGTTTCCGTGCTACAGTAGATAGCCCCAACTAATTGCCGACCGACCAGCCGGGTGCCCTGTCTTGGCGCGCTAGCCAGGCCAGTCCCGTCACATAACACGTTCAGACGCCGCTGGCCGTTACCGATGTATGTCAGCCGACCTTTTTACGGTATTGTGTGCTTGTGTCTGTGTGTGCGTGTGCAAAAAAAAGAAGAAAAAAAACCTTCCCCCTCACTACGCATGCGTTCTTCCGCGTGCGTCCTCGTGCCTCACCTATTTCTCGCCCCCCTCACGTCTGTCGGAGCTCGCTGTTGTGTGTGTGTTTTTTTTTGTGTGTGTGTTTGTGTGTGTGCGTTTGTGTGGGCGTGCGTGCGTGCGTGCGCGTGTGTGTTTGTGTGTGTGTGTGTTTATGTGTGCGCGCGCGCGCGCGCGCGTGTGTGTCACGGCTAATACGTTGATAAACCGTTTTGACTTATATTTGATTGGTGGAGCTGGGACGGGGGTAATTAGGGGGTGAAGAGTGTCCAAAAATGTTGTTTCCCTTCAGTTTTGGGGCTTCGCACAGCGGATCGCCATAACTGATTATTATTAGGACAAAAGAATCTATATTAAACATTTAGTTAGGGTCTTGTTTAGATATGGACCCCATAATTTGTCAATAATATTTTACCCATGTTGTCGATTTGCTTCAAATCAACTGAACGAAAATGAGTTGTCCCTTACTAACGGAAGTTTGCGCAAACAATCAACGCTTTCTGAATTAGTCCTAAGTAGCCTTATTCATTCATTTATTACTTATTTTGTCCTGGGGTTATTATTTTTTCATCTTTGTTATTTCATTTTATGCACACACAAAATGTTTGAAAGTCTTCAGTCAGTCAAGTCTGTCCGTTAAAGACCCACCACGTCACGTGTCCAAAATCATGTTCCGCGCGAAATATAGGCTTTAACGCCCCTCTGCGGCCTTTCGGCCATGTGGGGCAAAAATCATGGTTTTCACAAGTTTTCCCTCTTATAGCTGGTAAGAAACCTTAAGAAATCTTCCTAGCATAAGAGGGAATGTGACACGTGACGTGGGGGGTCTTTAAGGGACCGATCCACTGCATACGATTTGATCCAAAAACGATCCAGTAGTGACGCTGTCTGTGAGTCATGATTCACGTGAAATGCTTCCGTCTGAAAATAATTCTACTCTTTTCGTTCACTATAATACTCACGTGGACCCCAACACACGAATCAAACGAGCCGGTAGCAACGCATTGTGACAATAATTCTACTCTTTTCGTTCACTATAATACTCACGTGGACCCCAACACACGAATCAAACGAGCGGCCCCTTCAAGCAACGCATTGGCATTTAATAATTCTACGCATTTTCGTTCACTAACTATACTACTCCCGTGGACCCCAACACCCGGCCGAGCCGGTAGCAACGCATTGTGAAAAATAAGTCCTCTTTCCGTTCCCTCCCCCAACACCCGAATAACGAGCCAGCACATTGTGAAACTAATTTCCACTCTTTTCATCGTTCGCTATAAACTCACATACCCCCACACGAATCCAAACGAGCCGGTAGCAACGCATTGTGAAATCAAACGAGCGGCAGCAATGCATTGTGACAATAATTCTACTCTTTTCGTTCACTATAATACTCACGTGGACCCCAACACACGAATCAAACGAGCCGGTAGCAACGCATTGTCCCCTCAAACGAGCGGCCAATGCATTGTGACAATAATTCTACTCTTTTCGTTCACTATAATACTCACGTGGACCCCAACACACGAATCAAACGAGCCGGTAGCAACGCATTGTGAAATCAAACGAGCGGCAGCAATGCATTGTGAAAATAATTCTACTCTTTCCGTTCACTATAATACTCACGTGGACCCCAACACACGAATCAAACGAGCGGCAGCAATGCATTGTGAAAATAAACTCTTTTCGTTCACGATAATACTCACGTGGACCCCAAAACACGTCAAACGTGCCGGTAGCAACGCATTGTGAAATCAAACGAGCGGCTGCAATGCTTTGTGACAATAATTCTCCTCCTTGCACTATAATGTCACGTGATGACCCCAACACACGAAAATCAAACGAGCCGGTTAGCAACGTGGTTGTGTGTGTGCGTGTGTGTGTGTGTGTGTGTGTGTGTGTGTGGGGTGTGTGTGTGTGTGGTGTGTGTGTTGTGTGGGTGTGTTGTGACAATGCAAAACCCGGCCAGAGTTATGTCCTCTCCCCCCCCCCCCCCCACCCCCCAATAAACACACCACTTTCCACCCTTACAGAACGCATAAAATACATAGCCCAAAATTTGAAGCGATTCTCAGTTTTCAGTAGTTCACGAGATACAGCTGAACTTTTATACAAACTTCCTTGCACCATGTCCTCCCCCCCCACCCCCCTCCCCAATAAACACACCACTTTCCACCCCTACAGAACGCATAAAATTTGAAGCGATTCTGTTCACTAGTTCACGAGATACAGCTGAACTTTTATACAAACTTCCTTGCACCGAGATATGTCCTCTCCTCCCCCCCCCCCCCCCCCCAATTAACACACACACTTTCCACCCTTACAGAACGCATAAAATACATAGCCCAAAATTTGAAGCGATTCTGTTCAGTAGTTCACGAGATACAGCTGAACTTTTATACAAACTTCCTTGCACCATGGTACACCACCACACAAAATTATGAAGCGATTCTGTTCACTAGTTCACGAAATAAAGCTGGGGGGAAATTACATAGCCTAAAGAAGGAAATTTCGGTTTTCAAGGTCAAACTTCAAGGTCAAGGTCAGCACGGTGTTGATTAACGAAAGGAAGCTTAGGCCGGTAATAAAAAGTCTGATACAAAAAAATACAGACATTTCATCAGATTCGTGTACGGGGGACTACAAAAAATACTAGTGAACAAAACTAGCAGGATTTCATCAGATTCGTTTTTAGACAGTAGAATTTCACGAGAATCATGCCTCACAAAATGTCACAATCGGATCGCATTTGGATTGAATCGTATGCAGTGTGTGATTGATTGGTTGATTTTGATTTTGATTAATTGATTGATTTAGTGCGCGAGTGAGTGAGTGACAAAAAAAGAGACGTAGGGCTTAACGAAAGCAAGACCAGTTTCGTTGTTGTTCTTCTTGTTGTTGTCTTTAACTCCAGGGATCATCCCAACAGCCAAAGCACTTGAACACTATGGTACAAATGCACCAGCTAGGGATGAGAACATTACGTGTGTGACCGTTTTTGATCCCCCTCCCCCCCCCCCCACCCCACCCCCCCCCCCACCCCACCCATGAGCAGTCACACTCCGACTTCGGAGGATTTTAGACTGATGATGTTATGCTGCTGGGAGCTTGTCATGGCTAAAGACAATCCCCGCGTAACTACCATAACAACATTTTGGATGTAGCCTTGGTGTTCTAGCTTGGTCTGGCATAGCCTTATCATGCCAAGGCGATACTAGTTTTAAAATCTTTTAAAATGCAATATACTCCTGTGGTTATCATTGCATTTACCCCCGTCGCTTTTTTTTAATCAGTGCAGGAGAAATAAACTGTAGGACCTAGATCGATTCAGAACATTTCTCTACTATCGTCCCTTGCCCAGCTGCAGTTGCAGCAGCAGTAGCAGTCAGCAAGGGTGGGATGGAGAAGAGCAGTGCACTTAAGTTAAAGGGAAGTAACCTGCGCTTTCATTCTTACTTTTTAATCAATTTGTAAGGGGTTACCTCTCTTTGATGATAAGGTAGTCCTCTCGGTCCCTATGGTTCCATAGTATGGACACATATTATGGGACATTGCTTCTTATTTCGATTGGGGTTACAATACTGTATTGCTAAGAAATCGGGACTTTCCTGGTGTTGCACTGCCTCCGGGCATTGCCTCCAGGATCGTTCCCACCATCTTTATATCTACTAATGTCCCATAAAATAATGTGCTCTTACTAATGTCCCATATAATGAGAGACTTAGTGCGATTTTTCTCACGCCAGAGGGCATGACGCTCGTGTGGGGCTAATCCTCTCTATATTATTAGTTGGGGATAAAGAAAGAGAGAGAGACAGTGAGTGGTCCTACCATCACTCTCTCTCTCACTACGCCCAATCAGTGCAGGAGAAATAAACTGTAGGACCTAGATCGATCCAGAACATTTCTCTACTATCGTCCCTTGCTCAGCTGCAGTTGCAGCAGCAGTAGCAGTCAGCAAGGGTGGGATGGAGTAGAGCAGTGCACTTAAGTTAAAGGGAAGTAACCTGCGCTTTCTTTCTTACTTTTTAATCAATTTGTAAGGGGTTACCTCTCTTTAATGATAAGGTAGTCCTCTCGGTCCCTATGGATCCATAGTATGGACACATATTATGGGACATTGCTTCTTATTTCGATTGAGGTTACAATACTGTATTGCTAAGAAATCGGGACTTTCCTGGCGTTGCACTGCCTCCGGGCATTGCCTCCAGGATCGTTCCCACCATCTTTATATCTACTAATGTCCCATAATAGGGCATGTGCTCTTACTAATGTCTCCATATAATATGTGTCTGTTCCAGACCGGATCGAGGACGTTAAGCAGGTAGTACTCCTCCTGTGCCCTTGCTTTATATACTCGCAGCTCAGTTTGAAGCTTTTCTTTTACTCATTTGTAATAATGCAACACGGTTTTTTCTTAATAATAATAATAAATAACATTTATAGAGCGCCCTTTCTCTCTTGAGCTCACGGCGCTTCACAATTGTTTAAATAAATACATAAATCATAAATAAGCTACTACAATATCAACTATCACAAACATGCACACAGCACACAACACGCACGCACGCACACACCCACACGCCCACATACGCGCGCACCACACCCACCCACCCACAATGTGGGGGACATCATTTTAAGGCAGGAAACAGGACAAGGAAGAAATCAGAGGTATTGCCGGAAGAGGTGAGTTTTAAGAGCGGTTTTGAAAGACTGGAAAGATTTAGCAGAACGAAGTTCATATGGTAGGGTGTTCCAGACAGAAGGGGCGCTGAAAGAAAATGAACGTTCACCATTTGTCTTAGTGTTAGTACGAGGAATAGAAAGGATAATTTTGTTTGTCAGAAGAGGAACGGAGAGACCTGGAGGGTGAGTACAGGTGAACGAATTTCCCATCTGAAAGGCTATACTGTGTTAGGAAACATTAAACTTCAAACATTAAAATGAAACTAAGGAACTATTAAGAAACCCTTATGGCAAGGTCTTTATTAAAGTTAAACGTTTCAACACTAACATCAGAAAAAAAATTTGCTTCAGCAATAAGTTGCTAACATCTGGAATGATTTACCTAATGAACTAAAATGAATCGTCTCGACAAATCTCCAAATTATTTAATGCTATTTAGATGCTTTGATGAGTAATCGTAGGAAAATGTGACTGCAAAACCTTGACTTGTATAACACTGATTATAAAGATGGGACTATCTAAAAAATTAAAAAAAGCCTGACGGCTTTTTTTGTCCCTACTACTACTACTACTACTACTACTACTACTACTACTACTACTACTACTACTACTACTACTACTACATTATGGGGGGTCTGTGGTCTTAACCCAGTGCAAGCTACAGGTCTTGATCTCTTTCTCTGTTTTCTGTAGGTAATTGCGCCCTCCTAGTTCCGTCGCGACTATTGCCAGTAATGGCACCTGAGATCGACGTATCGATCCTGATCCTGATCAAAGTACAGTAATCTTATATATATTTTTCAAATCTGTCTGTCTGTCTGTCTGTCTGTCTGTGTGTCCCTTATGTACGGCCACAGTTCTCAACCGATCGACACCAAATTTGGCATCAAGCATCCTTGGCACCCTCCGAAGGTCATGCCGTCCTTACTTTTCGGCAAACCTCCGCCAAGGGGTCGTGGGGAGGGGGGGACCACACGCAGCTCGAGTGCGTGTGAGCTGTGAGCGTGTGGGGGGGGGGGGGGGGGGAGGGGGTTGAGGGGAGGAGGGAGGGGAGGGGGGAGGGGGTCTGGGGGAGGGGGGGGTCTGGAGGGGTGAGGGGTGGGATGGTCAGGTGTGTGTGTGTTCAGGGGGGTGGGCTGGAGGGGGCCACAGTTCTCAACCGATCGACACCAAATTTGGTATCAAGCATCCTTGGCACCCTCGGAAGGTCATGCCGTCCTTACTTTTCCTCCGCCAAGGGGTCATGGGGAGGGGGGGGGGACCACACGCAGCTCCACACACACTTGCGGTTAGTAAATCCGAGCTGTTCGGGTTTGTTTCCTTTTTTTTGTTTGTTTGTTTGTTCTTTTCTGTCTGTCCCAAGGATCTCCCGAACCGCTTGACCGAATCGCTTCAAATTTTGTGTGGTGGTGTGTCCCCATGAGAGGAAGGCATCTGTGGAAACTTTTGCCGTCCTGCCGACCTTGACGTTGGTGTATGACCTTGAAAACAAAAAATCGTTAAGGGGCCATAACTTCCACACCGCAGGTCCTAGAGTCTTGAAACTTGGCATGGATGTACTTTCGCTTATGGCCGTTCTGATGATGGCGTACCAATGAAGGTTAAGGTCAAGGTCAGGGAGATCGGTATGCCTTGAAAGTGGTAGGGGTCTAATGATTGGGTTTTACTGTCCCACGCATATCTCCCGAACTGCTTTACCGAATCGTTTCCAGTTTTGTGTGGTGGCGTGTCACCATGAGAGAAGGCATCCGTGCATAAATTATCACCGTCATGACCTTCACCTTGGCGTATGACCTTGAAAACCGAAAATCTTTAAGGGGCTATAACGTCCACACCGTTGGTCTTAGGGACTTCAAACTTGGCATGTAGGTACTTTGGCTTATGGTTGTTCTGATGATTGCATACCGATCAAGGTCAAGGTCATGGAGATCGGTAGGCCTTGAAAGTGGTAGGGGTCAACAAATTGTATTTTCAGCCACAAAAGTAAAAATATAATATTTTGTGGACCCGGCGAAACCGGTACTCAATGGTACAGGTACTTGGCGTTACCTGTACAAGGCGTTACCGGTACTAGGCGTTACCTGTACGGGGCGTTGCGCTAGTGGTAACTAAAGGACAGGAGCTGTGTGCTCGTCGAGGTTCAACTCCGGGAGCACTCCAGAAGCTGATGTGGGCAGGCCAGTGGATACTGTGAAATAAAAGGTCTAATGCTACTTTCCCTCTATATGCTCTGCTTTCTACTACTATTTATCTCAGTGCACCACCCCCACCACCCACCACCTGCCCCTCTCATTGCAGCATAATCTTCAGCCTGTCTGAAAATGGCTGCCTAGTGGAAGATCGAACTTGAGAAGAAGAGGAACAGGCCTAATGTGGTTCTCATTTGCATGAAACCGCAAGGCGCCTATCTTCGCCACATCGTCTGATAAATCACACAACAATAAATAATAAATGCAGGGTATAATGTTATGCATAGGCTAACCAGCAAGGCACACACGGAGATTACTCAGATTGTTTTTAAACTTCATGGGTCATGTGACCCTGCATGATTACTTGAAAAATAAAACATTAATACAGTTTTAGTTTGGCATAGGACCTACTTTTTCCTTCGACCTTGTAATGAATACTTTTAAGGACATATATATTAATATGCTCTGTGTTTGTTTACTTGCCTAGAAAGATGATGTAGCCCCCCGTGGGGATGCCGGAGGGGGGGGGGGGTATCTTTCGAACAAATAGCGGTTCCCTACCTGGCTTCTAGTAGTTCTGTGCTTGTAACTTCCTTTGATATGTCACTCTCTTTGCCATTTGCCTTTGCATACGGTCGTCTATCACTGATCTTTCTGCCTTACTGGTCCATTCACCTGCCTTTTTTCTCTCTCTCCAAGAAACACAAAGCGTTTCTCTATCCGAATACGGACATTAAAAAAAATTATGCTGCTTGGCTTAACTGACTTTTTCTTAGTTAGGCGCATAACGGCAGCATGACAGGAAACTGTTTAGTGATCGAAGAAGAAGAAGAAGAACTAGAAGAAGAAGAAGAAGAAGAAGAAGAAGAAGAAGAAGAAGAAGAAGGAGCTGCATTTTTTTCTTCAACTGCAAAACCAAGAACTTGAAAGAAAGATAGCTCGATTTATCTCAAGAAAGTGTGCGAGTGTGGCATGTTTGAAACTTTCAAAAGCAACAACAACAAACAAAAACAAAAAGCCAACAACACCCCTACCCCCAGGAACGGAT
>CM065683.1:25119538-25142038 GCA_017654935.2 Phymorhynchus buccinoides
TAAGCCAAAGTAGGTATAAATAGTGAAAAGGTGCCACCTGATAAAAAAAAAAATTCAATGTTTAAAAAACCTTTAATCTCTCACTCTCAGTATTAGTCTATTGCCATTATATAAATTATACTGACACAGGGAATTTTTTGAACGCAAGAGCCCTACAATTTTGTCAGTGAGCCACCAGGGCCCCCAAACCGCTGCTTCGAAAAATAACTGTGGCTGTGATTTGATTGGCTGAACTGAGCACAAAGCCAGTGACCTTGCACTTTCGCGTCACAAGGGTACCCTCTCCACTTTTCCTGGCGTGACTTGCTGAGAGTAAAGGGCCAGCCACACGTCAGCTAAAAACCGTACGACTGTACGATGCGATTCAATCACGTGATCTCAAACTCAAAGCATGAATCACATTTGTTCTCCAGGAGACCATGTGATCAAATCGGATCGTACACTGATACACTGTGGTGTAGAGTGGCACAGTGGTAGCGCGTTCGCTTCGTGTCAAGTAAACCCGAGTTCGAACCTGGGTACAGGGGATTTTTCCTCTCACTTTGCACTAGGCCTTACGGTCTGAACGTGGAGTCTTTCGGATGAGACGATAAACCGAGGTCCTGTGTGCCCATGCACTTAGCATACGTTAAACCCAGTGGCAACGAAAAAGTTGTCATTTGGTCAAAATTTACCCCCCACCCTCATCAGTCACACAAAAATCGCATGCACATTTAAAAAAAAAAATTGGGTGGCGCGCCTCTGGCTGCGATGCGCTCTCCAGGTGGGAGCAACCCGAATTTCACAGAGACACCTATGTGACTATAAAGTACCTAATACCTAATACAGTCGTACAATTTTAGTGGGCGTGTGGCTGGCCCTTTAGAGTGAGAGTGGGTGTTGTATAATCTGATTTTCTCTCGCGTCCACTTGTACGCTGTGTTGGTTTGATTGTGCCAACCATCATTGTTGTACTCCCAGCTTCTCAAATAAGCCGGCTAAATCTTTGAAAGGGCCAATGAATGATAAAGTGAGAGTGACAAAGGCTTATCTGGGAGTATGTTTATATGGCGTTTCGCATCTTGTTTCTGTTTTTGGAATCTGTTCCTTCTTTGTTTTCAAGTTTTCTTGCACACTTGCCAGACCATCCAAGCTTTGAGAGCCAGGGCTTTCTGCACGATCTTTGTAGAGTTTTCAGTAGATCTAGGCTTGCAACTCCAGCTTATGGCTAATACTGTAATAGGCCTATTTAGTACTTAACTCATTCAAGTCGTTCCGGCCATATATGTCCGGAATTAATAGATAGCTGTCAATTTTATGCATTTGCTTCAATGGAAGTAAATCTGTGTGCCCACCATACCTTGGTCACTTCTATAGTTCTAAACTCGCTTTGCTCCCTTAGACCACAATTTTGCCTCTGACTTGACTTTTATAGTGGTTTGTTGTGGGGAAACAGTCGGTGTAGAGAGTTTTTCTATATAATGTCTATATAAAAAAAGTCTGATGATCTACCACTTCCCTATGTTTAAACCTGAAGTAAAAACCTGTAATCTTCTTTCATTTCTCCTTTTGTTTATGTATGTTTTGTTTGTGTGTATGGCTGGAGTGATTTGTGATTTTTTTTAATAATTCAAAATAATTGCGATGCGGATGAGAAGGAAGACCATTCAAATAGGAGCAACATCATTAGCTTCCAGAAAACTGTTTTTTAACGCACAAATCATCATTTTAATGCATCATTTCACCCCCTACTTGAAATTTTACTAGTAATTCTCACTCATAGTTTGAGATTCTAGGGAGTGATTTGGGAGGTCTAGTGCACTCATTATACGCACAATCTCTGCGTTTTCAGAAAACCTGCTTATAGATCTAGTCAAAATTAATTATAACTCACAAAGGTATGGTTTTGGGATGATCTTTTGTACAAATCGCTCCCTCCCCTTTACACACCCCTTTCGTCTTTTAGTTTTACTCTCGTCATACAATAATACTCACAGTCTCCATCTGAAACTATATGTGACAGAGTATGGGAAAACCCGGCTAAAGTCGCTGAGAGACATTCTTAGCAATGCACAAAAACAGGTAGCTTAGTTATACTTGATTCTGTGTATTTTGTCAACTTTAAAAAATTACAGAAAAAAGACTATGCCAGATAGATCAATTCTGTTTTTTGCTTTTCAGTCTGTAGAATTTAAACTTTCAGATTATATAAAAACGTCAAAAGTGATAATTACCGACTTTAGCCTGGTTTTCCTATACTCTGTCACATATGATTCAACCCCGTTCTAATTCCATACCACACTTAATAATTATATCCCTAGCCGCTATTATTATTTCTCTGTCTCTGTTTCTGTCTTTCTTCTACTCCCCTCTCTCCCTCTTTCTTTCTCTTTCTCTCCTCTCTCTCCCAGTCTGTGCATCTTTTTCTTTCTCTTCTTCTTCTTCCTATGCTCTCTCTCTCTCTCTCTCTCTCTCTCTCTCTCTCTCTCTCTCTCTCTCTCTCTCTCTCTCTCTCTCTCTCTCTCTCTCTCTCTCTCTCTCTCCCCCCCCCCTCTCTCTCTCACTCTCTCTCTCTCTCTGTTACCTTACCCCCTCCCCTCTCCCTATCTTTCTCCACCTGTTCCCACTTCTTTCTCTCTCTCTCTCTCTCTCTCTCTCTCTCTCTCTCTCTCTCTCTCTCTCTCTCTCTCTCTCTCTCTCTTTTCTCACTCTCTCTGAGTGAGTGAGTCTAGTCTTTCTCTCTCCCTCTCTCTTATCCCCCCCCCCCTCTCCCTATCTTTATCCACTTGTTCCCACCCCTCCTCTCTCCCTCCCTCCCCTGTCTTCTCTCTGTAGTCCTCAGTTATTCAGGTGAGCTGTTCTTTCCTTTCACCTTGCTGCACAATTGACCACCTGGCTGACTTGCTGTGGGCTCACCTCACCTCACCTGGGTGCGTGGGCCAGGCAGTGAGTGAGTGACCGACCTGGCAGCTAAGGCCAGTAAGGGGGATGAAGAGGGTGGCTATCACTGTGTCAGTAAGCAGTCAGCAGTGAAAGGGGGAGGGAAAGGACATCCACACACCCTGGGTGGGGTTGCATTGGGAAAATGCAACAAAACGTTTGTGTTGAAACAAAAAGGTTTTGCATAATTATATTACTACTTTTTTATTTATTTGAGGAACATCTCTTGAAAAATCATCCAAAATAAGAGTTGTATAAAGGAGGTAATTTTAATACAAGTTTTCAAAGAAGGGCAATGTCTCAGAGTGGGAGGGAGTCTTATAATGGGAGGGATCTTATAAGGGAGGTTCCACTGTTACATCTATGCAAGTTCCCCTAGTTTTATTAAAAATCTTTTAGAATGTTATAAAACATCCTTTTCACCTTGTGTGTGGTCAGTACATGAACATGCACATAATTACAATGACGAACAATCGTGTGACATGTAGATTTCTGTGCAAGAGTCAAGATGGTGATGACGGTCATTAGATTTGAGCTTGTGGATGTCTTTTTTTCAATGGGAAGATTTCTCGCACCTTCTTTTTAGCCGATTAAATTCTTGCAAAGGAGAGAACAGCTAAAGGGGGCTTCTGGCTCAGTTTCGGTTTCGGTTTCGGTTTCACTCCTCCGTTTATTAAAAAACGGCTAAAAAACACTACTTTTTCTTATGCTTTTTAACCCCCCAAAAAGGTGTGATTTAAGCCATTTTCTTGCGTTTTTTATCCACAAAAACAGTGTGATTCAATCGTTTTTACTCACGAAAACAGCGTGATTTAACAGCTAAAGGGGGATTCTGGCTCAAGAGGAAAATCTTCTACTTTTAGATACAAAAACGCTACTTTAAGGGGTAAAAAAAGTAAAAATTCGTCTCCCCTTTATTCTGCCAAATCAAAAAAAAAAGCCACTACTTTAGGTGAAACAAAATTAATTATTTTTAATTAAACAAAATAATTTGAGTTAGAAAAAGGAACTCAACATGACAATGGCGCTTGATGAAATAATTGAGCACTTAGACAAAGTTTTTAAAGAAACGGATTTAGAAGTTATTGATCCAAAAAATGTACTAAAAAGTGTAAAACATGCTATTTCGCAAATACCTGAAAAACTAGCTATAGAACCACCAGTTAAAGTAATGTTAGCAGTGTACGTAGATTATGAAACAGTCCAAGGTGAGCAGCTTCAAGTATGGGTCTCTACTAAACAGCAAGTAGTTCTTTCATATAATGATTTTACAGAAACCTGGGCAGACAATTTAATCACCCAGTTCATTAACGTATCAGAAGAGGCAAAACTAAGAGGATCTGGTTGGTCAGAAGGCGGGGTATTAGAAATTAAAATGAAGGAGAGTAAATATGCTCCAATCGTAGGAAACTCCTTTATTCCTTTACCTAAAGAACTTGTTTTAAAGCGTGCAGTATTAAACATAAAAAATACTGATGATAAATGTTTTATGTGGTGTGTTTTAGCTAAACTTCATTATATCAAAAAGAACGCAGAAAGAGTAATTAACTATCAACCTTACATAAATGAATTAAACTTTGATGGAATCGACTTCCCTGTAAGCCTAAGCGAAGTTGATCAATTTGAAGAACAGAATAAACCAATTTCAATTAACATCTACACATGGTCTGTAGAAGAAAACCTTAAACCAATCCGAGTTTCAAAGAACTCTCCTATGATTGGTGATCCTGATAAAAAACATATTGATCTTCTCTTAGTAACAGACGGAACAAAAACACACTACACTTTAATCAGAACAATGAGCAGACTTATAAACTATACTACAAATCACAAAGAAAAACAAGAATTCTGTCGAAGATGTTTACTAAGAATGCCAAGTATTCAAGCAGCGGTTGAACATAGAAAACATTGTAATTCATCCATTGACTGTAATACTGAACTTATTACTCCGAAAGAAGGAAGTAAGGTGTTCTTTAAAAACTGGAAGAAACTGCAATTAAGTCCTTATGTTGTTTATGCTGATTTCGAGTCAATCATTGTACCCTATCAAGGACCAGCTCCTAAAAATCTTCCTAAAACTGTTTTATTGAATAATCATCAAATCTGTTCATTCGCATTTATTGTTCTTAGATCAGATGGGATACATTTTGAACCTGAACTTTATAGAGGACCCGATGCTGCAAAAATCTTTTTAATGAGAATGATGAAACTACGAAATGAACTATCTAACCAACTAAATTTATTAGATTTAATCATGACACCTGAAGATTTAATTCAATTTGAATCAGCTACTGAATGTTGGATTTGCGGAAAAGGGTTTGTGGAAGACTCCCCTGACTGTCCAGACATCTATAAAGTACGAGACCATGATCACATTAGTGGAAAATTCAGAGGAGCAGCACACAACTCCTGTAATTTGCAGTTAAAGTTTGAACCAAAGACTTGGAAACTGCCTATATTCTTTCACAATCTACGTGGATATGACTCTCATTTAATTCTACAAGCAGTTACTGATGAATTTAGAACCGTCAGTTGTATAGCTCAGTCTTCAGAAAAGTACATGACATTTACATTAGGTCAATTGTCTTTTTACGATTCATTACAACATCTGATGGGATCACTAGAGTCTTTAGGTCAGTCACTATCCAAATGCACTATAACAGAAAAATACTTTGATCCAGCACTTGTTCGAAAAGGAGTATACCCTTATGAGTACATGAGTAGTTGGGAGCGGTTCGACGATTTAAAATTACCTCCCAAAGGTGCATTCTACTCTAGTTTAAAAGGAAAAGATATAAGCGACTCTGACTACAACCATGCTCAGTCAGCGTGGATTAAGTTAAAATGCCAGACCATGGGAGACTACCACGACGCCTATTTAATGGCTGACGTTTGTTTGCTTGCAGATGTATTCGAGAACTACAGAAAAACGTGTATAAAACATTACAGTCTAGACCCTGCTAATTATATCACTGCTCCTGGTATGAGTTGGGATGCTTTCTTAAGATTTACCAAAATACAGATTGACTTACTCTCCGATCTACTAACTCTCCAGATGATTGAAGACGGACTACGCGGGGGAATCTCTATGGCTTCACACGGTTACTGCAAGGCTAACAACAAATACTTAGACGACTACGATCCTTCTAAACCATCAAATTATATCATGTATTTAGATGCAAACAATCTCTATGGTTGGGCGATGTGCCAGTCACTTCCATTACGTAACTTTAAAATGTTTACAGCTCCTTTTAATTTTAATATCGCAGAGTTTTTGCAATGGCTTTTGAAATTATCAGATTCTTACGAAACAGGATTTATTTTAGAAGTCGACTTAGATTATCCGGACGAACTCCATGACCTGCACAATGACTACCCGTTAGCAGTTGAAAGACTTCAAGTGGGGAATGACCTCCCTAAACTTGTGCCTAATCTACACTCCAAAAAAAAATACGTCTGTCATTATAGATTACTACAATTTTATTTACGTCACGGATTAAGACTAACAGCAGTTCATAGAATCATTTCGTTCACTCAGAGGAAGTTCATGGAACCATATATAATGAAGAACACTAATCTTAGAACACAAGCTACCGACGCCTCAGAAAAAGACTTCTTTAAACTAATGAACAACAGTTGTTTTGGAAAGACAATGGAAAACCCGCACAAACGCAAAGACGTTAGATTAGTTACCCAAGAAAACAAAGCAATCAAATTAACTTCAAAACCTAATTATCAAGACTTCAAAAAGTTCCATGACAACCTTTACGGGATAATGATGAAAAAAATTAATGTGAAGCTAGATAAACCAGTCTTCATTGGGTTTGCTGTTCTTGAATTGTCTAAGTTATTGATGCTAGAATTTCTTTACGACTACTTTAAACCACTCTATCCAGACTCCAGAGTACTTTATACAGATACGGACTCATTTATTCTAGACATTCCGACTGAAGACTTCTACAAAGATTTAGAGACAGATTCAGCAAAAGGTGTTGTCTCCTGGTATGACACCTCTGACTACCCAAGTGAATCTTCATTACATTCATCCGTAAATAAAAAGGTAATCGGTAAGATGAAGGATGAACTGAATGGAACTATAATCAAAGAGTACGTTGGTCTGAGAGCAAAGATGTATTCAATTGCCAGCCAAACTAGCGTAATTAAAAAAGCAAAAGGAATTTCTAGACCTGTTGTTCAAATGGTCATGACACACGATAACTATAAAGAAGCACTGTTCGACTCCAAGACGTTTTATCATGACAACATAAAAATACAGTCTAAGTTACACGAAATAAACACAACAGTTGTAAATAAAAAATCACTCGACTCAAACAATACAAAGCGCGTGTTTAAATCGCCTGAGTTTTCGTATTCAATTGGCCACTGGAGAACTAAGTGTCATAGTCAGTAGACTTTCGAAACTTGTAATCATATTGAATTGAATAAGCACCCTTTGGAGTTCTTATTGTTATTTCCCTAGAACAGATTTTAATGTGTCGTTTATTTTTTTTTCACATTCTTTTTTTATTGCTTCTATGTCTTGCGGTTGTGAAAAACTTGCTCTTGACTTTTTTTGTAGTTCGAACTTTTGCATTTTGTAGTCATTGTAGTCTGCTTGCAGTCTATTGAACTCCTCATCCGAAATTTGAGAGTCTTGCAAAGCTTTACTGATAATTAATCGGAATGAACTAAGTTTTGCCATTATTAATTGAACCATGGCTGTATGCTTTTGAAGTTTGACTTTTATTTTTTTGTTGAAAGCGGACGTTGTCATTGAAAACAACCCCAGCGCCAACGATACACAACCTAGAGGCAAAGCTACTACTGATCCGGCCCCTGTTGCTAACAACCCTACAGAGCTTCCTGCTGTTAAAGTACCTAGACTCCCAAATCCAGTATTTAAGTATGTTGCTGTATTAAACAAACAAGAGTACCTTCGTTTGGTTCTGTTATAGTTAGTGAGGTCTTTTTCCAATTCTCTTTGTATTTCTGTAATGGTAGACAATCTGAACTTTCTGATTTCAGGATCATCACCACCATCAGTCTTTTCTTTGTCAGTATTTTCTTTTGGTATTTTTGGATAAACTGTAACGGACATCTTTTTATATTTAAAAAAAAAAAAAAATTTAACATTTAATTTGCACTTGCTATCATTTTAAGAAGATCATCAGGCAAAATGCTTTCAGTGTAATAAAACCCAATGAGATCTAAATTAGTAACATTAATGTACGTTAATTCTTTAAGATTGTCTGGATCAACACTCAATATAACTTTATCGCTGGTCGACACTGCCTTAATTTCTTCACCGCGGTTTTGAATAACGATAGTACATCTCACTGATTCAACATCCAAGTTTTGCCAAGAAATAAGAATCCCTTTCATTAGGTTGTCGCTAACACCAACAGGTAGGGAATCAGGGTTGTCTGCTCTAACAGAAAGTTCAAATATCATAGTAAATTCGTCTGCTAAAGCCATTTTAGGAATGAACTCTAATTGCGTGGCTGCATCTTTTGTCACTGTCTTTTTTCTATGCAGTATGTACTGTCTCTTTTTATAAGGTTTGATTGCTATTTCTCTTCTGCTGTTGTTTTGTGGAATCAGACTGACATGTAACGGTCCTGAGTTAAATGATTTGCGAAAGTGTTTGTTATTATCAAAGAATGTAAACGGGCTTAAAAATTCAAACTTTATTTCCCAATCAATGAATGGAATTAAATGCCATTTGTTATCCCTTTTCCTAACAACTTTATATTCAAACTGGCCAACATTGTCAGCTACTACATTACGCAGTTGCTCTAGTTTAGGAACCTTTTTATCACTTATTTCTGCTCGTTTATAATAGCCGTTGTTTGTGTACTCAAAACCATACAGCGCTCCTATCTCCCCATTTAAATCAAAGTCTTCTGTGTCTGCTAGGTCCTTCAATTCTAAAGTTGCGCATCTAACAGGGTCAAGCATAACCGGTTGATCTGGTCCGCGTGACATAGTTTTATACTAAATTATTTTATTTCTAATAAAGCATTCAGGCTGTCGCACTGAACTTCTTTTCCTTTTTCGTCAGTTATTCTTATTTTTAGTGAATGGTGAACCCCACAAACTAATTCTTTAAACTGTAAGTTAGTGAATGTAATAATTTCGTAATCACAGTATGCCGCTTTTGCTGTTGGAAGAACTCTTAACACAGTAGACGGCTGGTTATCAAATAAGTTGTCATCCGTACTCAGGATATCTAAATGAAAGTATAATAAAGAATGTATTCCGAGATTAAGTGATTTTACAGCTGTAAATGCATTACTTTCCAGTGCATTATCAGTGACATGGAACCTGTCTAATCTAAAACCTAATAGTTTAGCCAATTCATTAGCAAATTCAAATACTACACCTTTTTGTTCCTCTAAACGTCATCTTCACTTTTAAATTTCCCTCATTAAGTTTTAAAGTAATGTCGAAGTCGTTTAAAATCTCTTTTAATGAACAAAAACCGTAATAACCGTCTGGTATAGTCAGTTTGCTTATTGACCCTTCGCTATCAATTTTTTTTATCCAATTGTTCTTTAAGGATTCGCTTATGTTAATCCATTTAACTTTGTAATAAATTTCATGGAGCGCTACTTTTAGAGAACCATGATTTTCAATAGGGCGTTGTAAAAGTATTGGCTCGTCTTGATCAGTTATATAAATAAACATTTTTATTGCGAATATATAAATGAATGCTTTTAAATATAACAAAGACGTTAAATATGCAGTTGGATCATATAACCCTAAAACTATAGCTGTTGATTCAATAGTTGTTGCAGTGGGAGTTGATTCTTTTGAAGTTAAGGTCAGTAATCCATTAAACCATTATTTAAATCCTAGTGTCAAACATGATAACATCGCAAAGGCATGGTTTAGTCATCCAATGCAGTTTTATCAAAACCAGTTAAACTTTGCTGTGTTCTGTGCAACAACAGGGTGTGGTGTTTCTTTCGCTGATCACTTAAATCATCCTGGAGTCATGGTAAAAGCAGTTTATAGATTTCATTTCTATTATACTTTCAAGCGTATTTTGTCTGAACTACATGCTCCATTACCGAATGATTCTACTTTTAATCCGTTCAACAACAGAATTGACTTGAAGGCCTTTGAACGGATTTGTAATGAGTTTAACATTAACTTGAATACAGACTTTAGGCAAAAGTTAGATCGTAATCATGGTTTGGGTACACTTTATTATTGGGGCGTGCACAGAAAGTATAACTATGATTGGAATCCTCCTTACACGTCTTTTTCTTCAGGTACGACCGTTCATCTGGGATCTATTCAACAAAAACATAAAAACGCTTGGTCTACTTTTATTCTTGATACTTCTGAAGGACTGACAAAGGCGGGAATAGAACGAGTAAATGATTCTATTCGTACTTACGTGTGGTGTTTGCTAGGATCTCAAGCGCAAGTTAAATCTGAGATAATGGATCCTTCTACTGGGTTTGATGCACAAAAACAGTATTTAGCTAATTTAGAAGATGCAATCAATTCTACAGTTGACCTCCCAGCAAGCATTAAAAGGTATCAAGACGTTTTAAGATTTGCAAGATCAAAAGTAGACTTTGCTGTTGGTAGTGGATTATACATGCTGCCCTCTGATCTTAGACTTCAAATAGGAACAATTGTAAACTATAACAACGAAATCCTTATAGCAAAAGATAATCAAGCAGTTGGTAAAAATTTAAAAATAAATTCTACATTGTCGATCATACAAAGAACACACCATCCAATCCCTGTCAGTCAAAAAAAGAATATTAACTTAACGAATTCAACGAACTTAACTAACTCTATGAACTTAACTAACTCTACGAACTTAACTAACTCTACGAACTCAACGAACTTAACGAACTTAACTGACAGTCACGAAAACGAAAAGACAGCACTAGTTATTTTTCTAACAGCAGCCGGTCTAGTTTATTTTTATTTTACTAGAGAGTAATCCTACAACTAAAACTATTAGCATCCATAAGTGTTCAGCCATAAAACCGACTACTTTGCTTGCAGTAGAAAAAAGCCAACTAACAATTCCACCTAATATACCGGGTAGCGCATCTAGTGCTTTTTCTCCTAATTTTTTTAATAGATTCGTTAAATGTTCCAGTTGTTTTTTAATCCAAGAGTCTTTTGATGGCGAAGGTGGAGAAGGTGGAGAAGGTAATTGACCACCACCACCACCTGTTCCTGTTAAAGCAAACACTAAAGTAGAGATTGCAAACCCTAAAGCTGTCATAACGCTCGCTATCGTGACTCCTTGCTCTCTAAATAAAGTTTTTATTCTTTCTGCTAACGTTGTATCTTCGTGTAAAATTCTTTGGATGGTTTCTTTTATTCTGCTGACTTGTGTTCGTAATTGTTCACGGTTAGTTGACAGTACTTCTAGTCTTGCAGCTCTCTCTTGTTGAAGATCATCTAGTCTTTGCATGATTCTGTCTTTTACGTCTTGTCCTAGGTTATTGTCGTCCGCTTCAACTAATTTCTGTTTTTCTCTGTCAATGTGAGCATCCAGTTCGCTTAACTTTGCTAGATTATTTGTTAACTCGCCTCTGGTAGTTTGTAATGTTGAATTGAGCGCCATTAGTTCTCTCATAGGTAATGGTGAATCATGTAATGTTTTTAAATGGGTTTCTTCATCTTCTAAAGCTATAAAACTAGTTTCCATTTCTATGATGTTGTCCGCAGTTGCGCTTAAGTCTCTAAGAGGAATCGATTGAAGTTGGGAATCAGTAGGCAGTTCTTGTAGTGTGTTTTGAAGAGCAGAAACAGCTTTCGTGCTTAGGGTTGGTTTTGGTTTTATGTCAACGCCAATACGTCTTAGATCATTAGTGGGGACGCCATGAGAAATTAGTGAACTTATTTTATAAAACTTTGCTGGATTATTTTTGTGTGTAAGTCGGGTTGATTCATTATTATTCAAAAATAAATGACCTTCACCATCTAAAACATAGTCATTAGGATCATACAAATCGGATAAATCTTGACCTATAAATTTACGAAAAGCCATTACTTTCGATTTCTGTATTTCATAGTGCATTTCAAATTGAGATTTTCCAACTACTATATTATCTTCCCTTGGTCTAACTTCTACATTCGGGTTTGGTTCTGCTTCATCTAGTTCTTGTCTTAAAGATGGTAGATTACGACGACGAGACAATAAAGGAATGTCTTCACTCATGTCATCTCCAGCTTCATCGTCAAAGGCATCATAATCGTGGACTGCTTCTTTTCCTTCCATGTTTTTATTTATAATTATGTTTTTATTTTATTTCTAAAAAAAGAGAGATGTCGCAATCATACGGGTCGAGTCTTGATCCATACAGACGGTTAAAAGAACCACTCGGTGTAAAAGGAACCAGGCAGAGTATCGTGATAAGTAATAATCCTTCAACTATCGATCAAAGACAAATATTATCAGTAAGATTTCCTAGTCTGGGGAGTAATGAAGTCATCGTGCCAGGTACTGCACGTCTTGCTTTTAAAATAGAACTGGAGTCAGAGACGGATCCAAACAGAACATTAGTTGCTAATCTTGGTAGAGCGATCGTTAGTAAGATTACTATTAAACTTGAAGGGAGAGAGGTAATGTCTTTAGATAACGCAGATGTCTTTTTGAGTTATTGCGACCTCTGGTTAACAGAAAATGAAAGAAAAGATCGGGTTTATCAGGGAATACAAGGAGATAATGGTATAAAACATAGAATTGATGCTGATGATAAAAAAGATAGCAATAAAGATGCGTTGGTTGCTCAAGTTTATGGTAATCGATTCTACATTCCTCTTGACTTTGAACTATTGAACACACACTCACCATATTATCAGGGAGCTTTACAAGATAGGCTTATGTATGAATTTACTTTTAATGACTATGCCCGTGTTATCAGATCAACAGAAGATTCAAATGCAAAATATAGTATTTCAGACATCACATTAGAGTTTGATGTTGTTCGTCATCCAGAATTAGCTCGGTTGATCTCCCAACAATACCAGTCAAGATTAGCAATATACTACAACAGAATTTTAAATCATAGTAAGTTAACTAAAAACACAACAGACACAATCTGGAACATCGATTTGAATATATCAGCAAGGTCATTGAAAGGAATTTTGCTGCTGTTTGAAGAAACCAAAAAACCCTTTAATAGATTAAGCGAGAGGTTTTATAATCCAAAAATAACTAAGCTGACTACTGCGATTGAAGGGCAACCGAACCAATTGTTTGCGAGCGGTCTTTTACCTTATCAGCACTTTGATGAAATAAGAAAACTGTTTGGTGGAGGCGGGCAACTAAGAGATCCGTCTGTTGATTTAATTTGCAAAGACCTCCATCTTCATGATGTTAGACTAGAAGATTATTTATTTTCGAAGTATGCTTTGTGGTTAGATCTTAGAACAACTGATGATAACAAACTTCATGGTAGCGGAAGAACAGTAGGTGATGGGTCAGGCGGAATAAACATTCAAATTCATAAAGAAGCGGAAGTGGGCAAACAAATATATGTTTATGTGTATTTACTATGCGATGCTCAGCTGAACATTGAGAATAACAGATTAAAAGATATTGTGTATTAAAACAATGGACTTGAACAGTTTAAATTTCCTTACAAAAGAACCACATTGCGGGTTATTTTGCGGGATGACTGGGTGTGGAAAAACGATATTTATGTTAGATTTAATACAAACGGTTTATCGAAATCACTTTGAACATATAGTAATTTTTTGTACTACTTTAGAATTCAACAAATCATACAAAGAAAGAAAGTTCATTTGGGAGGATGATAAAGTCTATTTGGTTGACCCAAGTAATAAGTTAAGTGAATGTTTAGATCATTTTTATCAACTGTTTAAAGGAACGTCAACATTGTTTATTATTGATGACTGCTCGGCTGAAAAAGACATTGTTAAAAAAAGAAATAGTTTAGCTAAGTTAGCTTTCAGTGGTAGACATGCAGGGATTAGTGTATGGATTTTAACACAAAAGTATAATTCAGTTTTAAAAGACTTTAGAGAACAGTTAAAGACGGTTGTTTTGTTTTTTACTAAAGATAAAAATAGTTTTGATGAATGTCTAGATGAAAATGATGTGATTGAATCAAAAGAAGAAAAAAAGTCGATTAAACAAAAACTGAGGAAAGAGAAGTTTTGTAAGCTAGTGTTAAAAACTGATTTTCCTAGTCAGTACAAATGTTTGTGAAGGCAAAAAAAAAAAAAAAAAAAAGGTCAATTTTTTTTTGGGTTTTTTTTTTTATACTGGGTCAAATTCAAGGTTAAACTTGTTGTAAATTTCTGATAAAGTATCCATTATTTTGCTTTCAATTTCGAACAAGTATTTACTGACTATTTTATCGTCTTCCATTAATAGCTGAGATAGAACAATTTCTTTCTGCGCATTCCTTAATCTTTTCAATAAAATGTCGTAATTCTTTGTCTCGAGTATCTCTTTATTCTGAGTCTCCATTTAAAGACTCATTTTTTTTTTTTTTTTTTTTGTCTAATCAAATCGGAACTGTGTCTGGCGGAATTATCTGTAATTCTTCTTTAACAAAGGCTCTTTTTGGAACGGGTCGTGTTGTTGTATCAGTTTCTCTTAAATAATACACCGGTGGATTCATTTCTATTACACTTTTTATTTCGTACGGTTCAATACTCCAAATTGGATCAGTCGCTCTTACACGTGTGTCTCCTTCCGCTTCTCCTGGTGCATAAAGAAACCTAACTTTGATTCCAAACGGTATCAGCTGTTTTGAAATTAAATGTTCATGAGGTGTGTCTAACGAAGTGTCAATCGTTTTCTTCTGTATTGCTTTTACTGGTTTAAATCCTGTTACTTTAGATTCTTCGTTATTCATGACTCTCAGAACACTACTTAATCTTCTAACCCATTCAGTGTTTCTAGTTGAATCAAGGAGTTCTCTGTGATATTGGTAAGAGAAAAGTCGTTCAGCTAATTGTTTGTTAAAGTTTTCGACTAAGGCTTGTGATCTATGATTTCCAGGAATACCGCGTTTAATAGATACTTTGTGTTTTAACATTAGCTGGTTGAATTGTCCTTTAAATTCTTTTCCTTCATCAACTTGAATTAAACGAGGATAGGTTAATGGACCGCGTCTATAGATTTCTTGTAAAGCAACAGAGACTGAAGTAGCACTTTTATCAGTCAATGGTTCAGCATCTTTATATCTTGAAGCTAAATCAACAACTGTCAACGCGTATTTAAATCTTTTTCTTCTGATTAAATCATGGGGTAAGTATAGAAGATCCATTTGATGAGTGTCATTTGGTGTTGTGTTAACAAAGTGCGGTCTTTTAATTCGTTTAGGTGCTGGTAGATAAATTTGCCATATAGCTTGTTTAGATAGCCATTCTTTTGCTGTTTGTTCAGTGACTCCAGCAGCTTGATTTAATTTTTGAATAGCAGTTAAACCTTTCCAATAACCTTTTGGTGAATAATAAATTTTAGATAGTTTATCATTCATTTTAATACTACACGTTTTTTGCTATGAAATAAACAGCAGTCATACCAACTACAATAAAAGCTATTTCCTGGAGTTTTTGTTTTTCGGATGGTTGGTAGAAGTCACTTAGTTTTGGTGGTGGGAGCTGTTGGAGGTCTTCTCCTGTCACTAAATAATACTCTTTAATGGCGTCGTCAACATTCTTAAAAGTGTATGCTGCATGGTTTTGTAGTTTTAATTTGTTGTTAATAAAATCTAACTGAGCGAGTCTTTGTTTTTCATAGGCGTCTTGTGCTGCTGCTAATTGCTCCATTGCTCGATTATGTCTTTGTCTTTCCTTGTTTGTTTCTAGTTTACTGAACATGTAATTACTTCCTGAAAAAGCAAGTGCGTTTACTACAGCACCGCCAATCATCATTGCGAGTGAAGCCATTTTATTTTTACATATATATATTTTCTGGAATTATTCCTTGCTTAACTAGAAAGTCTTTTGTTGCGATTGAAGCAGTGATTATAGCGATTAGTTTACCAGAGTCCTCTAGGTCAAGTTTTCCTAGGTCAGCTGCTTTCATTTTCAATAGTTTCTTACCAACCATCGTGTACGCAACAGAAAGTCCACCAATCAGAGCAGATTGATATACAAGGTTAGCAACAGTTTTTTCAGCACTCATTTTTATTTTAAAAACAAAAATAATAAATCAACTAAAAATGAATTGTGACGAACTGTTGTTAAATGCGCAGGAAGCCGTAATGTCTGATGAAGTGTCGACAAGTGTTATGAATAAAAAGGAAAAGTTGTATTCTCTGGCTGCGTGTGGAAAAACAAAACAATACTTAGGAACAGAATTTAGTATAGAACAGATTCAACAAATGTCTTCTGCTGACATTGAAAAGTACTACACCAGATACGAAGCACAATTAGGATCTAAAATGGTTAAAAGTTTAGGTCAAACTGTAATAGGCTTGTACACTAAGTTAGTTAGTCAGTTTTTCCCACTCGATTCAAGCCAGGATTTAATGTATGATTTAAGTCAAGATCCTGTTTTAACTAAAACATTAGAGTCTCTTAGTTGTGATCTTTATTATAGGTTTGGCGGGCTTCTTTCGCCAGTTGTTATGGGGTTAATTACTTTTAATCATATAGATTTTATGGCTATTAAAAATGAACGTGACAGAGAATCAAACGAATCAGACGGAACAGCAAACAAGCCCCAGCCAGACAGTAACCAAGGTAACGAAGAGTCCAGGACGAGTTGAAGCAGGTAAAAGGTTATCAGAGTGGAATCGACAACAAAAAATGAATAAACAAACAAAACAAAAACTGTTGTCTCAGAATGAAGATGAATCAACCATAAGCACAATGCCAGTTAAAAAAGAAGAAAACAAACAAAACAGTACGAATTACGATGTTGTATTGCTTACTGTTGGTGTGGTTGCTGGTGTTGGTTATTTGTCTTATAAATTATATAAAACACACATGCAACCAAAGCTAGAAAAACGAGTAGAAGTACAAACAAAACAACCAGAGAAAGTAGCAGACAAACAAGAAAAACAAAAGCCAAATAGCTTAAAACCTGAGAGCGATCCATTTTTAATGCAATAATTTTTTGTTTTAGAACTTAATAAAAACTTGCCAATAACTTAAGTAAGTAACTCGATAAGAACTTAACAATAACTTAAATAAGAACTTGATAAGATCTTGTCAAGTTTTTGTGTTAGAACTTAATAAATACTTGATGTGACTTACCAAGAACTTATTAATAACTTGAAGTTGACTTAACAAGAACTTGTTTAAGAACCTATAAAAGAACTTAAAAAGAACTTAAAAGGAACTTGAGTAACTTCTTAGAAAAAAAATTGTTTTATAAAAAGTTTAAAAAAAAAAAAAAAAAAAAGTGAAAGAATTTTTTAGGAATGTAAAAAATGAAATGAATTTTTTTCAAATTCGGAGAATGATATGAATTCCTCTCTTCACTATGCTTGACGTTATCGGAAATCCCCTGTAGCTTAAATACAAGTTGGCAGTACTCCAGTCTAGTCAGAGGCGACGACGGTTATCTGATCTCTTTAATTACGGTAGAAAGCCTAGACCGGTTCATAGTAGTAGAATAGACCCCCTTTGAGAATAAGGCTACAGACAAAATAAGTGTTTGTGAAGAAAGAATAAAATCATCACAATATTTAACAAAGAATTTTTTTTTTTTTTTTTTTTTTTTTCTTTCTTTTTTTTTACTCCTTAAAAGTAGTGTTTTTGTATCTAAAATGGGGTTTAAAAAAAAAGTCTGATTTTTTGCTTTTATTCTGCCCTAAAAGTAGTGGCTTTTTTTTTTGATTTGGCAGAATAAAGGGGGGACGAATTTTTACTTTTTTTACCCCTTAAAGTAGCGTTTTTGTATCTAAAAGTAGAAGATTTTCCTCTTGAGCCAGAATCCCCCTTTAGCTGTTAAATCACGCTGTTTTCGTGAGTAAAAACGATTGAATCACACTGTTTTTGTGGATAAAAAACGCAAGAAAATGGCTTAAATCACACCTTTTTTGGGGGGTTAAAAAGCATAAGAAAAAGTAGTGTTTTTTAGCCGTTTTTTAATAAACGGAGGAGTGAAACCGAAACCGAAACCGAAACTGAGCCAGAAGCCCCCTTTAGCTGTTCTCTAATGGCATTTCATGGCCAACTAGTTGAACAACAGAGTTTGGACTGAGCAGGAGTGGTCTCCCCTTTCACCTCTCACACCATTCTGACTGGTCACCTGAGAGAAAATGGGAGGGGAGAGATGGGGTGGAGCTGTGTGTCAATCAAAGAAGTTAAGGGAAAGTGGGGGTAGGATAGAGATGAGGAGGGGTGTGGACTTGTGACTGCTGTGCAGTGCTGCTGTTGGTCCTCTTCTCTTGTTTTTTTTTACGTCTTCCTACCACTCCCTTCTCAACACAAACCCCCATCTCCCAGTTCCCTGTCTCTCTCACCTGGTAAAGACTAACACTTAGAACAAGCACTGAAGTTCTTTGATATATATATATATATATATATATATATATATATATATATATATATATAGAGAGAGAGAGAGAGAGAGAGAGAGAGAGAGAGAGAGAGAGAGAGAGAGAGAGCTTCTGGACAGCAAAGGGAAAAGAGGAAGTGGGGAATGGATGGGACTAGGGCTGTGGACCGAATTACAAATTACAGGGATTGCCTCTGTTGACCTGGAGGGCAGTTTGCTTATGGAGGTTGGACTATTTGGGCAGCTCTGTTGTTTGTGGTGCTACTTTTGTTGTTGTTTTGTTGAAGGCTTCTCTTTGTGGGCTGTTGTCCTGTTACAAAACCCACCTTACATCAAGTATTTCAGGCTGAAAAAGAAGGTGCTAGAATATGGAGTGTTGTTTCCTCTGAATCTGGATGTTGGTGCGTCAATAGTATTAATTCTACGAAAGATTGTTTCCGCTGTCATCTGCCACATTGACAGTGCACTGTTATGTCACTGTCAGTGGCACCCCACTTTGACAGGGCTTGGCACTGCAAGGGTGTGATGGACTTTGAGGAAATAGGTGCTTGCGTTGTCTTTATTTTGCTGCTCTCTCATTGCCTGTCTCGGTATGATCTTATGGTCATGAATAATTATTGTTGCAATGATGAGGGTGATTAGGATGTGATGCCTTGTTGTTATTTATGTTCTTATGGGCCGAGTTGTTAACACGTATCAGAATATTCTGTAAAATGAAACTAAGAAAAAGTAAGAGAGACCAAGTTTTTTTTCATGATCATGTAGATTTATGGAAAAGCAATGAATTATCCATTTGTTGTGAACCAATTGTTAATGTTAGTGTTTTGAAAAATGTTAGCACTTTGGCAGCCACTATCATACTGTACTACTGTGTACTGGCTGAATACAACTGTCAGTGAGAGGCAGTCAGGCTGAGCTCTTCCCAATCTCCCTTAAACATGTTCATCTCCCCAGTTTCAGTTCAAAATCTGTCCATCAGTTTGATTAAAATCTAAAATCTGTGCATAACAGACCCTGAGTTGAGATTATAGGGAACTCTGAAGCTAGTTTTGTGTTTACACACACACACAAAACATTGTAGGTTTTCAACCCGAAGGTACTGCCAGGCTGAATTCTCCGCTAAAACCAAAACTAGAGTTGGCGTGTGAGTATTAGGCCAGGGGTTGGAAACCACACAGGTCACACCGTCAGGGTGAGGAGGAGTGGTGATTTTCCTTTGTTTCTTTCAGGTCAATAGTTATGCGCTAGGATAAATGCCTGAAGACCTTAGTGGGTGACTGACTCCCTTTTGTGTGAATGTTGACCCAGGCAAGATGTCACGAATGCCCCGGCGTGGCAAATGTTTCAAATGCTTTTCATTCCCGAGGTGTTACATTTGAAAGTCTTGGTTATAAGTCAAGTGAACTGTACAGATTGATTAGGGTTTTTTCCCTTGTTCTTAAACCCTTTCGCTGCTCCTTTAAATAACATTTTCAGTTGATTGTTTTTGTCAGAAGTTTTCATTCATTGATTCAAATCCCCATATGCAGGAAAATACAATTAAATTTAGTGTAATATTGCTGAATGAACACAGTAGAAACTGCTTAAGTCAAAATGTGAGGGACTGAAATTGTATTTTGAGATAGCCAATATTTTGAGATAAAAAGACTTTTAACCCTTTCACCGCCAATGTCGCATTTTTGCACCACAATGGTTTAACACCCATGCCAAAAGCATCAAATCAGAGCCTGTTATCTTTAGACCCTATTTTTGTAATTTTGGGAGGTAAGGATAGGCCTAATATTATACCTGTCACAGAGGAATTCCCAATATTGCAGATTTATTATTTTCTTTATCCAGATAAATTTAATGGGTGTTTTTTTGCTAAAAAATGGCTGGCGGCGAAAGGGTTAAGCATTGAAATGATGAAACTGGCACCACTAAAATCATTGAGTTATTTTGAGTTGGCAGGAATCCACTGTAAATTGTGTATGTATCTTTATGCTATTTTTAATGTAATGTTTATCTTGATAGAAGTGTGTTTGTGTGCTAAATACTCCATTCTTGCAAAGAAAGGGAGGCCGCAAGGAAAGGGTTAAAGAAAGGAAAAAGGCCTCTATTAATGTGTTGCAAAAACGTTGCCGATTGTTTATTGGTTGGTGCCCTCATTTTGTTTTGTCTGATGAAGTTCTGGTTCGGATTGTGACTTGATATACAGTAGTTCAGAAGAGTCCAAGTAGTAGTACTCCGTAGTAGTAGTAGTAGTAGTAGTAGTAGTAGTAGTAGTAGTAGTAGTAGTAGTAGTAGTAGTAGTTGTTGTAGTAGTATACTTGTAGGAGTAGTAGCAGTAACAGCAGTATTGGCACACGCTTGTATTTTCAGTGTCTCTTTGTCTGCATATATGCAAGTAGACATGCAGACATTTGTATTTCACTAGGTTACAATTACAGTGAAAATCGCTTTAAGTCAAAATTGAAGGGACTGATGTTTTATTTTGAGATAGCCTATATTCTGAGTTAAAAAGACTTTTTAGCTTAAAGTCATTATTAAACTTGGACCAGAAAATTATTGTGAGTTATCCAGTGTTTTTGAGTTATCCGTTTTTGAGTTAGCAAGAATCCACTGTATTATATTACTCTACTCCGAAGTCGGAGTGTGGCTGCCCACGTGGCGGGGTAATAAAAAAACAGTCACACACGTAATGTTCTCATCCCTAGCTGGTGCATTTGTACCATAGTGTTCAAGTGCTTCGGCTGTTGGGATGATCCCCCTGGAGTCCTTAAGCCAGGGTAAGACAACAACAACAACAACAACAACAAAATATCCCTCCATCCCACCCTTAACCTCCGCCCCTTTAGCTGCTTATTTAATCAAGTTATTATCAAAGACATTGACTGAATCTTAAGCCACAGACCCAAAGTTTGTCCAAGTCCGAGACGGTCAGACCCCTCAAGAAGCCCGACAAAAAACGCTGGTGTTGTTGTTTGCAAAACGACTGACCAGCGCCGTGCCTTCGGTCCACTGGTCACTGGTCACTCACGAGATTGACAAGGAATGAAAGAAGGAGGGTAAGCTTCCTGGGCAGAGATTGCGGAGGAGTGCAGTTAGACCTTTGTGGTGAAAGAGTACAGTATCGGAGGCTCATAATGCTAGAAGGAGTGCGCTGCTGTCCCAGGGTTTCTAGACGTCATTGGGTTTCAGTGATTTGTGTGCTGTGAGGTCGACTACTGTGCACAGGATTTCACGAATGTAGCCGGTTTCTTCGAATCTTTGTTTAGTTTGTGGCTTCGTTCAAATTCTGTGATATTCTATGGCGGAGGCAGCTGTAGGCGCCATGAAGAAGTTGTGGGAACGCGTGACAGGTAAAGGAAATTATGCTACTGTTGTAATGATTGAGTGTGTGATTATCGTGTTGTGACTGACTGAGCTTGTTTGGAATTGTGTGTAGTTATCGTGTTGTGACTGACTGAGCTTGTTTGAAATTGGGATGATGATATTGATCATTAGCAATACTACATTAATAGTGTGTGTGTGTGTGTGTGTGTGTGTGTGTGTGACTTTGTGCTATTTGTGTGTGTGTGTGTGTCACTTTGTGCTGTTTGTGTGTGTGTGTGTGTGTGTGTGTGTGTGTGTGTGTGTGTGTGTGTGTGTGTGTGTGTGTGTGACTTTGTGCTGTTTGTGTGTGTGTGTGTGTGTGTGTGTGTGTGTGTGTCACTTTGTGCTGTTTGTGTGTGTGTGTGTGTGTGTGTGTGTCACTTTGTGCACTTTGTGCTGTTTGTGTGTGGTGCATAGTGTGTGGGTGGCGTGTGTCTAAGTTCTAACACACACATTTTAAACGAGCAATAATTTCAATAAAAGATAGAGTGCAGTGATGCTCCGAGGAAGGACAAGTGATCGGACAAACTGTCCCGAAACAGGGAAACCAATAAGACAAAATGTCCTGACTCTTGCACAAATCAATCAAGTTCCCCAGTGTGAAAATAGGACATTGTCCTGAAAGGGAGAAACAGAAAAGGACACGGTAAAGGTAAAGATGTGCCACCCCCCCTGCATTTCTCGGTTAATTCTATTTTTCCGTTTTTGCCTTTCTTACCATACATAAAGCTGTATTTTAGGAACATTTTTAGCTA
>CM065683.1:25149538-25155237 GCA_017654935.2 Phymorhynchus buccinoides
AAAAGGCTGTCTTTCTGGTGATCTCGACGTGTTTCTTGCAAAAACTCATCCGTCAGGGTCCACCTTTAAGCAAGTTAGCAGAGAAATTTGTTGCCTTGCATACCATCGCTTTGCTGGGAATTTCCCGATGATAGGTTGGTTCGGTGATAACGATGATGTGAGATTGGAATAAAAATTGAAGTAAAGGATAAGATGATATCTCAAATGTTGGTTTTACTGATGCTAGGGGGTAACAAACAGAAGTAGCTGCTTAGCTTACTTTGCAATGCTAGGTAAAGTACAAGGTCTTTTTCTCTAGTATTTGTAAGATTTTGAGCATGATTTTTTAGAAAAGTGTGTTTATGATGGCACAGTTCAGGGAACTGTAATACTGAATGGGCCATTACACACAATTTAAGTGGAGGTAGTTTAACAGGGAAAAGACAGTTACAAGTTGTATGGCTAAGCAGTAAATTTCGTTTGTAGATAACAGAAAATGCCAAAAGATTGATGTGTGTGTGTGTGTGTGTGTGCGCTTGCGTACGTGCATGCATGTGAAGTTTGTAAAAAGTTTGAGAGTTAACATCCTCGTGAAAACGCTTTTTATACAAACTAGTTCAATATAAAATGTGCTGATGGCCATTGGGCTTTTTAGAAGGCTGCATTAACGCCCACGCGTCATCTCAGAGATTCGGTTAAATATGGGCCATTTTCTGAGATAAATCTTGAGCAAGATGAACAGAGAGTGAGTGACACAGTGTGAGCATGATCTCTCTTGCTGTCTGTCCATCCGTCTGCCTGCCTACCTGACTGTCTGAGTTTCTTTTCTGTGTCTGTCGGTCTGCACCCCCCCCCCCCCCCCCCCCCTTCCCCCCCCCCCCCCCCCCCCGCACCATCTCCACCCCTCTTCTTTTTCTGTCCCTGTGTGTGAGTGTGCATGTACATGCACCGCGTTTGTGTGTGTGTGTATGTATGCATGAATGTGTGTGGTGTGTGTCGCTGATGTGTGTGTGTGTGTTGTGCATGTGTTTATTGTGTTGTGTGTTTCATTCAGTTTATATGTGTTCATGCACTCTCTCTCTCTCTCTCCTCTCTTCTCTCTCATCCAAAATGTTGTTCACACCTCTCTCTGCAGGGGGGGGGGGGTGAGTAGACTCTGAATGGTCCAAATCTCTTCTTCTTCATCTTTCTCTCTCGTCTCTCTCTCTCGTTCTTTCTCTCTCCAGTCTCTCTCTTTCTCTTTCTTTTCTCTCTTCTCTCTCTCTCTCTCTCTCTCGATCTCTCTCTCTCTCTCTCTCTTTCACACACACACACTCACTCAACTCCCTCACTCACTCATACGCATCATCATCATCATCACCATGATTATGATGTCAATAGTAGCAGACGCCCAGTTGGCCAACTTCAGTCAGATCGATTATTCGATAAGCAACAAGTCTGCCAGTCTGGAAACATTATACACTACATGCACTATGCCGATCCAGCCCAGGGGATTCCAAACAATAGGGAACTGTTACTGCTACTAGCATATAACCAGATGATGAAGAATACAAATAATAATAATTTAAAAAAAATACCTGTCATCTCTAATACAATGCTTTGTATGATGATGACATGCATTTTACATGACTGCTAGTGGTGAGAGTATGTCTGGAATTTGCTATTGAATGGACATGCACTGCACTTTCCCATTGAATGAAAAATGGTGTTTTACGTCCTCTCGGTCATAGACACATATGGGACATTTGTAAATACAAAGATGGTGGGAACAAATACTGCTGCTGCAATGCCCGGAGGCAGTGCAACACCAGTAAAGTCCCGAGTTTTTTAAACAATATAGATATGTACTATATGTACTGCTTGCACTTTCCCATTCTCATTCCCGTTCCCATTTCCCGGCTGTGGACTTTGTCTGCCGCTCGGTGACAGCTTCCTGTTTATGGTAAATTCATTATATTAAATTATCTTATATGGATTGTCATGTGTGAGCCTATGCCAAAAAACGGGGGGGAGGAAGGGGGATGTTTTTTTTATTCGATCGTTCAGTGCTAGCAGGGATGCCAGTGGTATGAGTAGATTAAACAGTGTAGGGAAAATTAAATTACAATACCGTCCTAATCATTCTTGCTTTCCTCTTGTGTTCAGCACAGACTACTGACCGCTGAAGGATGATGAAGGTTTGTTTATGGTCCTATTAGACATTGCCTCTTAAGGACAATTTTCGTGAAGACATGGTCTTCCTGTAGAATGATGAAGATGATGACGATGAGGCAGAAGCCGAGACGTAGCAGCCGTCGTGGATGTTTCCGGAAACGTTGCGGACCCTTGAACGTAGGGGTTTGCCGTATGTTACGGGATCATTCGGACGGAGTCCGAGTCGAGATGTTGTTTCTGTCCTTGATGCCAGAGTGGAGTCAGCATCTGTGTCGCGGCAGGAGATGGTGAAGCATTGTGAGACAGCCCAAGGTTGTCGTTGGTCTCCAGTGATCGCTTGTCGTTGGTTTCGGTGAGCAGCCCTCCCCTCCAAAGGTCGTCTTCAGGACCACCGGGCGACCTGCTCCATACCGGGGTGCTGTCGTCGTCGACACAAGGGCAGGAGACTGCACAGTCGAAGGAATAATAGTGTTTTACGCCCTCTTTGGCCTTTTGGCCATGTGAGGCATGCTGCACAGTCGGACGTACCATCCAGATTAAATAGGCCTAGCGCTGCTGTACTCAGAAAGAATGTTTAGTACAGTGATAATTAATTTGATGTAGGTTGCTTTCAGTTTCGGTGCCTCTCTCTGTCTGTGTCTCTCTCTCTGTGTGTGTCCTCTGTGTGTGTGGTCTCTCTCATCTCTCTCTCTCTCTCTCTTTCTTCTCTCTCTCTCTCTCCTCTCTCTCTCTCTCTCTCTCATCTCCTCGCTCTTCTCTATCTCTCTCCCTCAGTTTTTCTTCTAGTCTTTCTTAACACACCCTTTGTATGTTAATAATGAAAGAGAGATCTAAGACACGTTAACCCAGTTTAACAATGTCAGTCACCGAGGAGGGGGGTGGGGTTCCCCCCCCTCCCTCTCTTCTCTCCTCAGCATTAGCGCCCCGTCACGCCACACAATCAAATTGGTTCTCTCTGTCTCTTTTCCTCTCTCTTTCTCTCTCTCTCTTTCTTCTATCTCTTCTCTCTTCTCTCTCGCTCTCTCTCTCTCTCTCCTCTTTCGTCTCTTTATTGTTAAATCAAGTTTTTTTCAGTGTTCTCTCTCTCTCTCTATCTCTCGCTCTCTCCTCATCCTCTCTCTCTCTCACTCTCTCTCTCTCTCTCTGTCATCTCTCTCTCCCTCTCTCTCTCATCTTCTTAGGTTGTCTCTTTCTCTCTCTCTCTATCTCTCTCCTCCCCTCTCTCTCTCCCTCTCTCTCTTATCCCTCTCTCATCTCTCTCTCTCTCGCTCTCTCTCTGCTCTCGAGTCTCTCTCTCTCTCTCCCCCCCCCCCCTCTCTCCGCATCCGACGAGGTTGCATCAGAGAAAGTGGTTGCGTGGGTGGTTTTAAAGTCAGGTGTAGCTGGGGTTGCTTTTACCTGCTTGGCAACTGCGCAGCCAATGTTTTGCAACTGAAAGAGAACAAAAGAAGACAAGAAGATACAAAAATAATAAAATACGCATTGCTTGCAATACACCCCCCAACATTGTAATGGACTAGGTCGGGCGAACGCTTTTAGGCAATCAGCATCTTGTCAACCCTCCCCCTTCACATACTATACTCAATACTAATCTATTCTTGTGGCGGTACCATAGCCGATGAGTTTTAACCCTTGCACTGCCAGCCATATTTCAGCCTAAAACTTTCCATTAAATTTACCTGGGTAGTAGAACAAAATCCATCTGCAGTATTGGTGATTCATCTGTGACATTTACAAAATAGGGTCTATCCTTACGTCCTCAAAACTAAGACAAATAGGGTCTTTTGATAATAGACCCCGATTTGATGCCTTTATAGTGACATAGGTGTTAAATCACTGTGGTGCTAAAATGCGACTTTGGCGGTGAAAGGGTTAACCACCGACGTAAAGTATATGCGTGGTTACTGCTACACATAATTGATATAGTTTTAAAACAAATCGGGACTTTACTGGTGTTGCACTGACTCTGGGCATTGCCCTCCAGTATCGTTCCCACCATCTTCTTTATATCTACTAATGTCCCATTTTATATGTGTCTGTTCCAGACCGAGAGGTCGTAAAACACAATTTTTCATTCATTCCTCCCCCTTCTAAACTAATGGTTTTTTTACCGTTAATCTCTAAGTCTGTTTCTTTCAGTCTGATGAACATTATCCTAAGCTTATCCCTTTCCAACACAACCATGGCAGAATGTTGCTTCTCAGTGGAAATTTTCAAGGAGGGGGGGGGTGGGGGTTGACTAAAGTACAAGCTAGCCCGCGCTTAGAAGTCATCCCCAGTTTACGTGTGGTTGTATTATTATATAATGTGCGAGTATCGTATTTTTATGAACGTGTATCGTGACTCTCTCTCTCTCTCGCTCTCTCTCTCTCTCGCTCTCTCTCTATCTCTATCTCTCTCTCGTCTTCTCTCTCTCTCTCTCTACCTCTCCTTTCTCAGTCTTCTGCTCTCTTCATCTCTCAATCTCTCTCTCTTCTCTCTCTCTCTCTCTCGACACTGAATAACCGTTTTAGACTTACAGATTCACTGCGCGCGCAGAAAAAAAAAAACAATAGGTCACTATCGCACGATATTACTCCACCCCACGCATCCCCCAACCCCCACTCCATACCGACCTCCATATTCCACGCACACTCTGCTACTTCTCGTGCATACACACACACACTACACACACAGCACCACACACACACACACACAACACACACACACCCCTAGCCACACTACAAACGCGCACGGGGGGGGGGGGGCAGCCTGCGCGTGGAGGTATAGAATTCTAAACAATGGGGAGATGGTTTGGTCGATATGCACGGTTTGAGCGGCAATGCAACAAGGTGTTTTAGGGGGGAATGAAGCGAAGAAAAATCTGTTTGAAAAAAAACCGTCCTCCGGTCTGAAACAGACACATAATATGGGACATTAGCCAGATATAAAGATATGGTTGGAACGATACTGGAGGCCAATGCCCGGAGGCAGTACAACCCCAGTAAAGTCCCGATTTTTTTTTGACAATATAGATGAGTATATATTAAAGGGATGAGAGCGAGATGAAAAGGTTTTATACCACCCACCTCTGACTTCCTCTCTTTCCCTCTCTCATAGTCCCCTTCACTCCGCTCATCCTCCCACCTCCCCGTTTCTCTCTCTCTCTCTCGGTCATCTCTGTCTCTCGTCTCCTCTCTCTCTCTCTCTCTCTCTCTCTCTCTCTGTCTGTCTCTCTCTCTCTCTTAAAGAGCGCGGGACAAAAAAAATATTGGTATCCTAGTACGTCTCCTTAGGTTTAAATACTTTGAAATTGGGTGCCTGAGTGGGATAAATCGACGTACTACCCGGCTTACTGTTATCGACTCCTTTTAAAATCTTGCGGTCACATCGCTAGTAGGTACTAGTCAGATTGTGGTAGTGCTTCCCATTTTCTTTCTATGACAGCTCTACGTCTCTGTCTGTCTGTCTGTTATTGTGTATGTCTTTATGTGAGTTTTTGTTCGCGTCTTGTGATGTGGGTCTAATGCTATGTATATGGCATGGCTATGCCTATGTGGCCTTATCAATATCACTAGACCCCCCCC
>CM065683.1:25155737-25175737 GCA_017654935.2 Phymorhynchus buccinoides
CCTCCCCAAATCAAGAAAACAGGGTCTCCAGACAACAGGCTCTGACCTGATGCCCTCTAGTGACATGGGTAGAGAAGAAAAGAAATCTGCAATATTGGGAATTCCTCTGACATGTATAACATTAGGCCTACCCTTACCTCCCAAAATGAAGAAAATATGGTCTTTGGATAACAGGCCCTGATTTGATGCCTTTTAGTGACATGGGTGTTAAACCATTGTGGTGACAAAAGTCGACATTGGCGCTGAAAGGGTTAAAGTGTTTTATCCATTAGGCTTACATTGTTTTATGGTGGCATACCACTTGTAAGGTCTCTTCCTATCCCAATGATAAGAATATTTGCCTCTGTTAAAAGAAATAACTTGAAACAAATAGCTCTCTGTGGAAAACTGAAAGGTGCTAGAATGAGGGGAATTTGTGTACTGTGCATCAAATACGAAGACATTCACTGCCAAGTACACTGCCATGTGTCTGTCTATTTCAAGAACTTATGCAGCACATGCACACTCGAAAAAATAGTTACCCCCCTCTTGTTGGTTGAGATGCAACAGACAACCAAGTACGTACAACAACAAAAAATACATGGTGCTAGAAGTTACGAGCTAGCTTGAATTTTTCTTTTCTTCTTTTTTTTTCTTTAACATCTAGATTTTCATGCCTATTTTTTTTATATAAACTTATAATATGAGTTACGAATCTTTAAAATGTGAAAAAAATAACATGTTTCAAATAAACTTTATAAAGAGGAAAAAAACAAAAACAGACAAACAGTGCAGCTTTCAAGAAGGAACATTTATAAAAACAAATGTTAATGCAATTTGGTCACAGAGAAGTCAAGCACACACGCAGGGCCTAAATAAAGTTTTGGTAAAGGTAAAGATGTGCCACCCCCCATGTATTTCTCGGTGAATTCCATTTTTCCGTTTTTGCCTTTCTTACCAAACATAGAGCTATATTTTATTAACCTTTTCAGCTAATTATCTTTTTGGAATCCTAACCCTAACCCTAACCCTATCCCTAACCCTATCCCTATCCCTAACCCCCTAACCCTATCCCTAACCCTATCCCTACCCCCCATCCCCCACCCCCCCTCCCTCAAAGCTAAGACAGACACAGCCAACCCACAACACACAGACTCCCTCAAAGCTATAAGGCACTCACAGCCTACCCACAACAGACTCCCTCACAGACTCAGCCTTCCCACAACACACAGACTCCCTCAAAGCTATAAGGCACTCACAGCCTACCCACAACAGACTCCCTCACAGACTCAGCCTTCCCACAACACACAGACTCCCTCAAAGCTAAGAGACTCATACCCTACCCACAACACACAGACTCCCTCAAAGCTAAGGGACTCACACGATACCTAAAACGCTCACAACCTACCCACAACACACACACTCCCTCAAAGCTAAGAGACTCAGCCTTCCCACAACACACAGACTCCCTCAAAGCTATAAGGCACTCACAGCCTTCCCACAACACACAGACTCCCTCAAAGCTATAAGCCACTCACAGCCTTCCCACAACACACAGAGTCCCTCACAGACTCAGCCCTCCCACAACACACAGACTCCCTCAAAGCTATCAGCCACTCACAGCCTTCCCACAACACACAGACTCAGCCTTCCCACAACACACAGACTCCCTCAAAGCTATAAGGCACTCACAGCCTTCCCACAACAGACTCCCTCACAGACTCAGCCCTCCCACAACACACAGACTCCCTCAAAGCTATAAGCCACTCACAGCCTTCCCACAACACACAGACTCAGCCTTCCCACAACACACAGACTCCCTCACAGACTCAGCCTTCCCACAACACACAGACTCCCTCACAGACTCAGCCTTCCCACAACACACAGACTCCCTCAAAGCTATAAGCCACTCACAGCCTACCCACAACACACAGACTCCCTCACAGACTCAACCTTCCCATAACACACAGACTCCCTCAAAGCTATAAGGCACTCACAGAGGTCCTCGCTGGAGCAGTCTCGGAAGCGGCTGGTGGATCGTCGGAAGGGCTGTCGCTTCAGCAGCTGCACGATGCCGCTCATCTGCCGGAACACCGACAGCTCCTGCAGGCCACGCCGCACCTCCGACACTGACGCGTCGTTGAGCAGTCGGCTGCGAAGGTTGTCAAAGTCCACACCCAGCTGCTGGGCACCGAACAAGCTGAACGAACGAACGAACAAACAAAATTTTATTTATACAGGGTAATGAGATAAGTATACATACTTTTTTACACCCAGCCCTGTCAACTGAGAAGTCAACAGAGAACAAGGTGGCACAGCCAGGTAAACTGTCATCCCAAATCCCTGATAAAAGCCAAGGTAGATCATCTTTAGACTCTTCGATTATTGCGGTTTCTTGGCATCAGGGAGCTATTCCGCAAGGTTCATTAAGATTGGTTCAGTAGTTTGAGTACACATGAAGTGAAAGAAAGTTTTGGTCACATACACACACGCGCACGAGCGCGCGCGCACACAAACACAGAGACAGAGAAACGCGAAGGTCCTCGTTCATATTCCAGTGTACTCATGTTGCTACGGAACTGGGAGAACAAGAACAAAAAGAATCACTGAAAGTCTGATTATCATCACCTGTGGTTGTGTTAGAACTTCTAAAGTATGCATACTTTTAACAGAAGTTACAACAACAAAAATCACTGAAAGTCTGATTATCATCACCTGTGGTACTGTTAGATTAGAACTTCTAAAGTATGCATACTTTTAACAGAAGTTACAACAACAAAAATCACTGAAAGTCTGATTATCATCACCTGTGGTACTGTTAGATTAGAACTTCTAAAGTATGCATACTTTTAACAGAAGTTACAACAACAAAAATCACTGAAAGTCTGATTATCATCACCTGTGGTACTGTTAGATTAGAACTTCTAAAAAATGCATACTTTTAACAGAAGTTACAACAACAAAAATCATTGAAAGTCTGATTATCAGTACCAGAGGCGTTGTTAGGTTTGGTAAGCTCTCTGAATGCTTTTGAGCTTAGAGGCTTTTCCTTCCTGTTTGGACACTTTGGTCTAATGAGCTTAACCCTTTCGCCGCCAGACATTTTTCAGCCCAAAAATACAATTAAACTTAACTGGGTATAAAAAAAAAACCTATCTGCAATATTGTGAATTCCTCTGTGACATGTATAACATTAGGCCTAGCCTTACCTCCCAAAATTAAGAGAATAGGGTCTTCTGATTTGATGCCTTTTAGTGACATGGGTGTTAAACCATTGTGGTGCATAAATGCGTTATTGGCGGTGACAGAGTTAAATCAGGGGTATTAAAGCATAGCCACAGCGGTTTTCATTCATTTTTCTCCCAACGCGCTTCAAGCACCCTTTCCTTCAGTTCAGTGAGAGCGCCGACACCCTACCTGAATTTGACCTTGTCCTGGAGGAAGGCGGCAGTCCAGGCTCCGGTGACGCTGGTGACGACGGCTGTCATGACTTCCAGCTGGCAGGCACCTGGCAGTTTGGCCACCCCTTCCAGCGCCGGGCACACCAGGTGCTCCCACATCGGCTGAACGTAACTGCTGGGGTCCTCGGGAAACTCTGGACAAGTATCAAACGACAAAATATAAGCATATAATTGTTATGCTTAGTTACTTAGATATGTGTGTACAAGATAGTACATGTTTGATTATAAATGATTGATGATACATTTGATCTATTTTCATTCTTTTATGTTTTATTTTTCTGTTCTTTACACATGACTTCGAAAAAAAAATATCAATAAAAATTAAAAAAATTATATAACTGTGACCCAGCACCACGAAAGGGACATTAAGTCACTGGGCTAGTTTCTCACAGCAGACTTGCAAAGTCAAAAATCTCTATTTTTGTCAATTTTGAGTTATGGGTATTTTTGTGTTCTCTAACATCTTATCTTTCATATTTATAAACGATAATCTTTACTATGGTCTCTAAATCGTCTTATAGTACCAAGGAAATTGATGGTCAAAAGCAATGTGATAAAACCAGTATTGTTAGTTTAGCTTTCTCACTTTCCAACCCCCAGCCCCGTTAACTCAATAGCGCTTCTCCAGTTTTATTTAGCTAATGTGTGGCATCATCATAGAGAACGCTTCTGCTACTATTAGCCGGAGATGTGTCACCATGTTTTTCGATATCATTTCTACTCCACGGAAGTAAATCTTGACTGCTGCCAACTAAAGTAGACTAGTTTGTCTCCCTTGCACTGTGTAAAGACCATACAAGAGGCAAACAATAGTGTTCAAATACCCGTAGTTATATTCAGCTTTGACAAGATCAGAAAAATATGGCGGCTAACACACCGAATCGTAGCGCTTTGGGCATGAAACACACTGAACTGATCTTAGATCAAGGCTATAAAAAAAAAATGAAGAAGTCATAGAAATAATCGTAAAGGGACAAAGATGAATGCTCATTGGAGAAAGACTTTGTGCTTTGTTGATGATGCAGAGTTCAGTAAAGACGAGAGTGGAGGGTGAGCCTACGAAGATTTGCGAGTGCAGCAGCCAAAACTGAGGATAAAGGTTTTGGCTTAGCCGATTTACATACCTTTTTTTTATGTGAGCTGTCATTTCCTTATATCTGCGCCGACAATAAAGAAACTGAGAATGTTTTAAAACCTCTTTTGTTTGTCTATCTCTCGGTACCAATTTTGTTTGTCTGTATTCCAGGATTGAGTTTTTGTGATTTTTAAAAAACATTATGCCACTCCTGGGCTTGCTGCCTGGTGTAACGGCTGCGAAGCGATTGAGTTAACATTGGGCATTGGCATTGGGCATATCAGGTGATCCCACAGAGGCTGAAAATGGGTGCTGGGGTCCCCTGGAATCCATGCCCAAATTAAAGCTACATGCAAATGCTCATCAGGTAAGGACTGGCATCTTAACCCTTTCGCCACCAGCCATTTTTCAGCAAATAAATACCATTAAACTGAACTGGGTAGAGAAAAATAATAATCTGCAATATTGGGAATTCTTCTGTGACATGTATAACATTAGGCCTATCCTTACCTCCCAAAATTAAGAAAATAGGGTCTTTGGATAACACGCCCTGATTTGATGCCTTTTAGTGACATGGGTGCTAAACCATTGTGGTGCATAAATGCGACATTGGCAATGAAAGGGTTAACATGTACATCTGCTAAATAAGTTTATAGCTTTCATTCTTTTCTTCCTTATGAAACCACTTTCCCCATCTGCACTTCTTGAAGTTCCTCAATTAAGAAAAAGGATAAAAAACTAAAAAAACACTAGAGAGTTACACAACCTCAGTTTGGGTTATCTGGATCGTTATTTAAAAACAGTGGGTCATTTCCACACCCTTATCCCCTTTTCTTTTAAAAAAAACCCACCCCATCTTTATTATCTTTTTTTTGTTCTTTTTTTAAAATTCATTTTTTTTGCATTTTACAAATCAAATAGTCGCAACACGTAACAAAACACATAAACGCTCACACACACACACATACACACTAACCCTTTTCATCACTTTCCATATGGAGGGATATAAATGTAAACAAAAAAACATACATGCCAAGCAAGGATCCCCCTCTCTTATCTTCTAAATGCAACTCTCAAACACACACACACGCACGCACTCACACACATATAAACATGTATACACATACACATACACACACATTCTTATACCCGTGGCCATATCAACAACAATTCAAACTTTACATCGCTTTCAACCAAAAAGTATAGTCGTACATTCAAATTAACGCAAAAGAAAGAAATATGGATCCTGGATGCCATCGTGTGAAAAAAACTTCTTGTGACATTTCAAAACCAAAAATACATTTCTCAATTTCATATCTCTTTTTTAAATATGGGATAAATTGTTCTTGGGTGTTTTCCTTCACACCTGCATTTATATATATAAAATTTTGCCAACAGCAAAATAAGGTCACCATCTTTATTATCATTTCAGCTAGACGTTTTGCTGAATGGCATTTCTGATTCCTCTGGACAGCAATTTTCCAAGCAAACTTGACAGAACTGCTAATACGCCGTTATTGGTGATAACTGCATGGGTGCAACTACACAAAATGAAAAAACCTGAAAGGCCGGGATCCAGGGGTAATGTCCCCCTGCAGCTGAAGCAAAAATAGATTTATGAAGATATTTTAGTTTGCTTTTTCCCACAATTTATACAAATGCTTATCATAAAGTGTTTGAAAAATACAGTCGACACACACAGATCTTGTTTGACAAATTTTAAAAAAAGGGACATCCTTTTCTGGTAAAATTCAAAAACAGGACATCCTTGTATAACAGGAAAAGTTGCACCCATGTAACTGTCGAATGCGAAAGCCCTGAAAAAGCTGATTCCATGGCACTGTACCTGCGGGCACTTTGCGGCGCCAGGTCTTGGCCGGGGGGAGCCGCTCCTGGAAGAAAGAGGAGGCCAGCTGGCTGGACTTCTCCCCGAACTGCCGCCCTGACGACTCTTCCAGGTTCTGAGCAAGCAACACCACAGACAAAATGCATGCTCACAAACACAGATTTAATCCTTTTCGCCGCCAGCCATTTTTCAGCCCCAAAATACCATTAAACTTAACCCTTTCATCGCCACTGTCGCCTCTTGGCACCACACTGGTTTTACACTCATGTCACTGAAAGGCATCAAATGAGGGTCTGTCAACCAATGACCTTATGTTCTTAATTTTGGGAGGTAAGAATAGGCCCTATTTTATGCATGTCACAGAGGAATCCCCAATATTGCACACAAAATCTTTTCTCTACCTGGGTAAGTTTAATGGTAAATTTTGTCTGAAGAATGGCTGGCGTTGAAAGTGTTAAACTTAACTGGCTAGAGAAAAAAAAAATCTGCAATATAGGGAATTCCTCTGTGACGTGCATAACATTAGGTCTATTATTACCTCCCAAAATTAGGAAAATGGGGTCTTCAGATAACAGGCCCTGATTTGATGCATTTTAGCAAATATAATGCTAGATCACCACCTTATCCCATTCCACCTTTCGCTACATCGCCACAATCATTCAATATATCAACATTCCAAATATAATGCTAGATCACCACCTTGTCCTATTCCACCTTTCGCTTGTTACACCGAATCACAATCACTCACAATACAGGCATGGTAGTGGGGGCAAAGTGGGTTTCGCCGAAGAATATCCAACCGATTCTGCATTTCATTTGAAAGATATCAACTCAAACTAAAATGATGAAGTTGGACGTCAAAATGAAGAAGAAGAAGAAAAAGAAGCACTAGGATTACAAATCTGGAAACGTGTGGCGTAAACTAGGCCGCGACGACTGCTAACTTCGGCGGGAAGTTGCTTGTTCAGTCACTCACATCCGGTTCCGCGAAGCGATTGCATAGGTTTTAACGCACGTAATTCTTAGGCACCCAAGCGAATTTTTACCCCGGCTTTTTTTTCTTTTTTTTTGTCAATTTCACTTTTGCTGATTTTCCGCGATTCGCGGAGGTCTACCATGCCTGATAATATCAAGGCTCCATGCATAATGCAAACACACCACCTTTCTCATTGCACAAAGAATCTCCTGCCAGTGTCTGAGGCATGACAGTACCTGCAGCAGCGTGGCGATGACGTTGGCATGCCTGGCCATCTCTGCCAACTGAGCGGCTGACAGCTGGTCCAGCAGGGAGACAGGGGTGGGGGGCAGACCGCTGGTCAGTCCTTGCAGCAGCTGGCAACCCCTCTGGCTGTAGTCCTTCAGCATCTGCACAAAAACATGACAGTCGCATCAAGCTTCCAGTCGCAGACAGAATTGAGCATAAATTAAACACCCTTTACTATAAATCTATCCATAAAGCTGCTCCATCTTACCTCTGCGACAATATTTCCATCCATACGCCAGCTCGCATTTTATGTTCAGTTTCTGACCCTCTTTTTCTCCAGATCCTAGGTATAAGCTTTCAACTGTTGGTCGGCGCTCCTTTGCTTCCTCTTTCCCTCAGTCAGCGACCGACCCTCTCTGCTTTCAAAGCTAACCTCAAAACCCACCTGTTCCCCCCGTCATTAAAGCTCCGCTCTCTTTCTCTCCTCTCTCTTGCCATTAGGTCTGTTTCTGCTGTATTCCATTTACTGTATTTTACAGACTATAAGGCGCACCTGATTATAAGGTGCACCCCCCCCCCCCCCCCCCCAAATTTGACTCAAAATTCAGATTTTGTTACTCTATTTCTTTACTATATTATCAGTCACATTATAAGGCGCAGGGGTCTCAGTCTGGGAAAAAAGTATTGCCTAATAGTCAGCAAAATGTCTTCCGTGTGTGTTCACTTTGTATTGCGTTTTTGTTGGAAAGCTTTATGAATCCTAACTTGTGTGTGCGCTTTGATTTGATTTATATCAAGATTCAGCGCAGAATAAATATTGTATGCTGTTGCTGTTGTTGTTGTATCTCGTCTCATCTTCAAAATGTTGCCCTTTAATAACATGTGCAGCAAAGCAATCCATTCCACCTACTGTATTTTGGGTTTACATTGACAATTACAAAAGAATTTCAAAGCAATAATCGATTTGCCGACTCGATGCATCACTTGCAATCTTTCTTTCCTCCATGGGAACAAAGTGCACTGTACACTGCACAGGCTACAAAATGTAGCCCACAAAACTTCTACCACTTCTACCACTCGCCTTCAAATGCTGAGCAGATTTAATATTTCTTCAGCGTTAGTTCAGGATCAGATTCAGAATCAGATTGTAGTTGTGAACATTGTTGCTAGTTCCTCAGCATGGTGTCTGAGTGTAAAAGTCGCGCTAATTTGGCGTCATAACCGGAAATACAAATCAAGGGACGTTACCCAAGTTCAAACCTGGGTACAGGGGATTTTTCCTCTCACTTTACACTAGGCCTTATGGTCTGAACGTGGAGTATTTCGGATGAGACGATAAACTGAGGTCCCGTGTGCCCATGTACTTAGCACATGTTAAACCCAGTGGCAATGAAAAAGCTGTCATTTGGTCAAAATGTACCCCCCTCCCTTTCCTTCCTCATCAGTCACACAAAAATCGCATGCCAAAAAAAAAGGATGGCACGCCTCTGGCTGCGACGCGCTTTCCAGGTGGGAGCAACCCGAATTTCACAGAGACGCCTCTGTGACTATAAAGTACGTAATACCTAATACTCCCTTTGATGGCAGACAACTACTGCTGGTGCCGTTCGCACGCTAGTTTTGCTTTCTTCTTCTTCTTCTTTTTTTTTTTGTTCAGCGGAAATGCAGAATTTATCGTTGCTGACCATACTAGTGTAATCGGAGGTCACAAATCGGAATAATTATGGACACATTGCAATGGTAAACAGCTCTGTGGTAACTATCGCCCATGTAATAGGAATTGTTCTGAAATAATTAAGGAGAGTAATTTCATGGAGTGTGGGGAGTGATCTTGCCTAATTCAATCGGTCAAACAGGGGAAGCTACTCTATCATCAGGTAGATCCCCAGCTCACGCCTCGTGTGTTTGAGTAGACTTACATCACTTAGAACACCGCGCGCCATTCTAAGTTTGATGTAATTTATATTTTTACGTCACATTTTGCAAATGCGGATACTGGTCGCCCCTCAATTTTCTAGAAAAAAAAGTTTGCAAGTTGCTTACTCACATCCTGCGATTTCAAGCTTCGCCGCCATGCCGCCATTGTTGATATGGTTTTGACCGAGGTAAGTCGAGGTAATTAACTCTAATTTTCACGAAGTGCTCTCCCCTAGTTTTTGTTTCTCCGAAAATCGTCTATTATTTCCGAACAATTTCTATTGCTCTGACTATGCCAGTCCACAAGAGCAAAATTCTCAAAATATAAGGTCAATCTTTTGCTTTCTTCCCTTGCATGATGAATCCTAACCCTGCATGTTTCTTAATTGTTTGGGATCGATTGACAGTTACTTTCTTCTTATCATCACAAAACTTTCAAGATATCCAGTCAAAATAGCTTTTGACAGCCTTTGGAAGCCATTCATGAAAGCAAAGACAAAAAGTGACACCAGCCACTCAAAAGCCTCAAAAGTGTTGTTGTCCACAATTTCAGCAGTTTCAAATGTTACTACAGTGGAAACTCCCTTACAAGACCTCCCATTATCAGACTCCCTCCCACATAAGACCTACTTCTCTGAGACATTGCCCTTCTTTGTAAGTATTAAAATTACCTCCTTTATAGGACCCCTCCCTTATAAGACCTCATTTTGGATGATTTTTGAAGGTCTTATAAGGGAGGTTCCACTGTACTTAGCATTTTACTATTTAGCAATTTCCGAGCTACCGGAACAGGTAGCAGAAAATGAGGCCTTATATTGTAAATTCTCTGCCCCTGTCTCGTGCCCTGAGATGCGGAACGCCACCTATTTAAGATTATCGCCCTTGCCTGTTCGGAACTAGTAGTGCATAGCCACAGAAAATTATCGGCACCTGACTCATCACCAGGGGGCATGGGCAGTTTGGGCCTAAAATTAACGCTCTTTCGCGTCAGCAATAAGTAGTACATTGTACGTTTGGAACACCATGACTGATTTTCTAATTTTGAGACACATACAGATTTGCCATGATGGCAGGCATTTCTGTGCTAATAAATAATAATAAAAATAGCCATAATGTAAATGTATATAGCATTTATTCACCTAACGGGGCTCTAAGCGCTTTACAAATGTATTAAACATGAAAACCAATACGCTAAAACAGAAACAAGCAACATCAAACAGACTCACAATAACTAAAGCACTCCCCCACTCCTTTCCTTTTCATCCACACTTCCCCTGAATGAATCTCACCTCTAACTAAAAAAAAAAAGTGTTTAACACTTGTAACCCCGATTAAAATGACGACTCTACTCCCTGTAACCACCAAATTAAAGTTGGTAAACTGGGACAAAAATGGGGTACTTTGTTTAAAAAAATATTAAAAAATAACTACTTAATGGATTGACTTCAAATGTTCAGGGTTTGTGTATAAATGAAGAATGTTTAACTTGCAATTTTTTTTGGTTATGTGATATTTTTGATTTTTGGATATTGCAGTTTTAACTCCAAAATACATAACAAGGTGGGTGTATGGGGGCGGTTTTAGACGGTTTGGTAGGAGAAAGTAATGGATGTTATGGGCGGAATCAGGCTATAAGGGGCTTAAAAAGTTAACAACAAAATCTGAATATTGTGTAAAATTTGGGAGGTGCACCTTAAAGGGGCACCCTGACGGATGAGTGTTTGTAAGAAACACGTCAAGATCACCAGGAAAACACCCTTTGCAGAGATTGCAACACTCACTTTGCTCTGGTTTCCTAGAAATCAAACCGTCAAATCGGCGATTCCTCGTTGGCGGAGATGCTGGAAGTCAAATTCTTTCACCCAAAGAGAAGGCGTGTGCTGTCTCTTTTCTAATGGCTGCCAAAACGTTTGCACGAAAAATTTTCGCAATACAATCCTTTTTTTTTTTTTAAATTTGTATACAGTTTATTTAAAGGAGTTTCGCCCACAACAAAAGAAACAGCTCCTTCTTTTTTTTTTTTTACTGCTCTACAAAAAAAGAAAACGCTTCAACCACAATGAGTGTCCTCCACCCACCCCATCCAAAATGGCTAGTCTCTCCGGCATCTCCGCCAAAGAGGAATCGCCTTTTTGACAGTTTAATTTCTAGGAAACCAGAGCAAAGTGAGTGTTCCGATCCTTGAAAAGGCTGTCTTTCTGGTGATCTCGACGTGTTTCTTGCAAAAACTCATCCGTCAGGGTGCACCTTTAAGTAATAGTCCGAAAAATATGGTACTTTCACACAGACCTGTTTACTCTACTCCTTCCGAGTAGTATTCTACTCAATTTGGACCTCTACTACTCTTCAAAATTGAAAAAAATGCTCTCATTACTCACTTTCAGTGAACATTATTTGATGGCTTAATGAAGAGGACTACTCATTTCACACCAAAACTACTCATTTCAGCTATCGAGACTACTCAAGACTTGTGTAGGGGGTAAACAGGTCTGAATTCACCCATGCACATCGCCTCAGCCTGCGGCTTACCTTGAGGTCGGTGTGGGCCACAAAGAGGTGCACCTTGGTGTTCCAGGAGGCCAGGCTGTGCTGCAGCTTGTGGCTGACCCAGCGGTGGGCCACCCGGCTCACGCACAGCAGGCGGCTGCACACCCCGCTCACCAGGCTCAGGTCCGCCTCCCCCTGGGGCATCAGCTCCGAACATTCTGAGCAAGGGCAATGTGGTGGTGGTAGGGTGAGATTCTGATTACACTTACAGTGGAACCTCCCTTTTTCAACCGTTTCACCGCCAAAGTCGCATTTTAGCACCACAGTGATTTAACACCTATGTCACTAAAAGACATTAAATCAGGGTCAATTATCCAAAGACCCCATTGTCTTAGTTTTGGGAAGTAAGGATAGACCTTATTTTATATATGCCACAGAAGAATCCCCAATACTGTAGATGGATTTTGTTCTCTACCCAGGTAATTTCAATGGACATTTTTGGCTGAAATATGGCTGGCGGTGAAAGGGTTAATGATGAACTTGGGTCTGTATTGTTGTGGCAGCTACTTTCACTTTGCAGGCGAATTGGTGCCATAAATAACTTTGGTAAAAAAAGGGAGTTAATTTACGAGAAGTTCCTTCCCCTTATTCATTTCACTATATCCTCTCTCTTAGCCTCATTTCATATTTGCTCCCTTATAAGACCTCCAAAAACCATCCATAATGAGGTCTTATAAGAGAGGGGTCTTATAAGGAAGGTAATTTTGATACTTACAAAGAAGGGCAATGTCTCGAAGAAATAGGTCTTATGTGGGAGGGAGTCTTATAATGGGAGGTTTTATAAGGGAGGCTCCACTGTACTATCTAGCAGTTTTTAACTCTTTCTAGCGCCATGTGCTTTTTGACGTTCCTGGTTTGTTTGTTGCATCTCAACCGACAAAAGGGCACTTGTTGCTGTTGTTGTTGTTGTACACTAACTAAAAGACTCCAGGGATCATCCCAACAGCCGAAGCACTCAAACACTATGGGACAAATGCACCAGCTAGGGATGAGAACATTACGTTTGTGACCGTTTTTCAATTCAACAATTCAACAATTTTATTGTCTCCAAACAAGTGGAGAAATCTGATTTTCGACATGCACATAAAAATTAAGACAAAATAAGACATTGTTATAAACTAACAGAAGAGACAATTTGTAAAATAACATAAAAGCACATGTCATTGACATAAAACACAGTTATCAAACACACACACAGTAACACACACACACACACACAACACACACACACACACCTCCGAACAAGTACACTGAGCATGCAATGATCGATCCCCTTTAGAGGTTTTAGATTAACCCCGCCACGTTGGGCAGCCACACTCCGACTTCGGAGGATAAAAGGGGAGTAACTTGGGTTTTTTTTCTAGTGCACATGCGTTGCTTTAATGCAAAAAAAAATCACTGACATGCAACAGAACAATTTGGTTTTTTTAGGTTATGTCGTTTCTGTATTCATGTGCTTTTGGCTCTTTGCACAGATCTGAATAAAGCACGATGTGGAAGTAAAGATCACTGGCATAAGCTCTAAAAATAGACAAACACTAGGCAGGGAACTTGGCATGCAGTGAATGCCATTGTATTTGGTGGGAGTGTAGAGAGATGTACTGGGCGAATGTATTCGCCCATGGTGCTAGAAGAGTAAAAAATGTATGTGACAGGGAGGGGACACAGAGAGAGAGAGACAGACAGAGAGAGAGAGAGAGAGAGAGAGAGAGAGAGAGAGAGAGAGAGAGAGAGAGAGAGAGAGAGAGAGAGAGAGAGAGAGAGAGAGAGAGAGAGGGAGGGAGAGAGAGAGGGAGGGAGGAGGGAGGGAGGGAGGGAGAGAGGGAGGGAGATAGAGAGGGAGAGAGAGAGAGAGAGAGAGGGAGAAATTAAATGAAATGAAAATATTTATTCCATAACGCCAAAGCAACCTGAGAGAGAGAGAGAGAGAGAGAGAGAGAGAGAGAGAGAGAGAGAGAGAGAGAGAGAGAGAGAGAGAGAGAGAGAGAGAGAGAGAGAGAGAGAGAGAGAGAGAGAGAGAGAGAGAATGGGTGGTGTTGCCATAGTGTCATGTGCTTTTCAATGCAGTATGATACATTATAGAAAACAAAAACAACGGCCACTTCGGCAGATAATGAAATTAACAAACCAATCTCGTCACTAATTTAGATTTGCCTCAACAGCAACAACAAGCATTTAAACAAGGGTGCAACTACACAAAATGAAAAAAACCTGAAAGGCCAGGGTCCAGGGGTAATGTCCCTTTGCAGCTGAAGCAAAAATTGATTTATGAAGGTATTTTAGTTTGCTTTTTCCACAATTTATACAAATGCTTAGTTTAAAGTGTTTGAAAAATACAATAGACACACAAAGATCTTGTTTGACAAATTTTAATAAAAAGGAACTTCCTTTTCTGGTAACATTCAAAAACAGGAAATCCTTGTATACCAGGAAAAGTTGCACCCATGTTTAAAAATAAACGAGAGATCAACACAAAAATAAATGTCATGATCCCGTGTTTGAGTTCTCACCGTTGCGGGAGTAAGGCGCGCTGCGACAGACCTCTTGAAGCAGAGAGAGCAACGGGAGGTAGGCGTGCCTCATCAGCTGACAGGAGCGTGTGCAGTACCGACCCTCCCCGACCAGGCACGGGTAGCACTTGTCCAGTGTCTGGCTGCTGTTTGCCGCACTCGCGTCTGAAAACAGCGCGTCAAATAAAGATTTTTAATGAATAGAAGAAACAACAACACCGTAGTACTAGTAGTGACAAGCACATTTTTTTTGTTTCTTATAAAAAAAACTTTTAGGAGCTACAAAGTTTGGCATCACATCTGAAAATATAATCATCATGGTCATATGTGTGTAAAGTCAAAAATACTTTATTATCACGTTAGGTGAAATTACAGTGTGGTCTCGTACAAGCACAATACAAGCAAGGAAACACATTTGCATGCATTAAAAATGGAAACAAAACTAAGGAAAAATGGACAACAAATCATGCTTCGCAAGAAGTTGGACAAAGTTAGGATCGATACAAGCGACTATCAAAACGTTACGAACTGCCCTCTTTCCCACCATTTCTATCCTCGCATTCATTTATTCACACACACACACCCCTCTCCAAGTCACCCCAAAGGGGACCGAGATACATAGAGAGAGAGAGCGTGTGTGTGTAGTTTGTGTGTGTGTGTCAGTTTGTGTGTGCGTGTGCGTAGGTGTGTGCCTGTAAGCTTGTGTGTCTGTGTGTCTGTGTGTGAGGTGTGAGTATGCTCATGTACATACATGTATGTATGAGCACAAACTCCAGCATGAACGGGGACATATCTACGCATTACCACCTTACCAAAACAGTTGTTGCATCCCCTGTGCACATGTAACATAATCGTTTTAACAATCCTATCACTGCAGCGAAGCCATGCTAATGGTCTTACGTGCGTCCCAGGCAGAAAAAGCTGACAGGGCATGGAGTCGTACCACCACCCCTAGCAGAGGCGATATGCTGCCCACTGGAAACAAGTCTGAAACAAACACCACACCATGGGTAAGGTCTGAATTATCAACTGGTGCCTGAGTTTGAAGCATGAAATTGTACATGTATACAAGTTACAACAGCAAAAAAGAAAAGGCATACATAACAGGGCTCCCAGGGACCCCCATTTGGGGGTCTATTAAGCACAAGAATTCTAAAAGGACCCTCTAAAAGAATGTGCAGGGGGTCCCAGGGATGCACTATAAAAAATATTTTTAGCATTCACAATGTCAGTGGGACCCTCTATTCCTCCTCTAATGACCCTCTATACTGTAAGTGAAGGAGTCCCTGGGACCCCTTGTTTCGCGGGACGATTGGGAGCATAGACAAAAAAAGTTCCAAACACACACATGCGGTGCACGTGGGTGGGTGCGGCCTGCATGATCACAATCACACATGTATGTGCGAGAACACACTCATATGCATGCACACAGACACAGAGACAGTAACACACACACACACACACACACACACACACACACACACACACACACACACACACACACACACACACACACACACACACACACACTGACACATGCTCACAATTGCAAACATGTTTTGCCTTACTGAGTCTATGTTATCACGCTCCCTCTGGAGCATGTGTGTGAGATAGTATTAGTAATGCTGCAATTATCATCCCACATTGAGATAAGTTCCAAACTGAAACAAATCTGAAATGCAAGAGAACATTTTTGCAACAGAAAACAAATCATATTACATATCATACAGTGGAACCTCCCTTACAAGACCTTCAAAATCATCCAAAATGAGGTCTTATAAGTGAGGGGTCTTATAAGGGAGGTAATTTTAATACTTACAAAGGGCAATGTCTCAGAGAAGTAGGTCTTATATGGGAGGGAGTCTTAATGGGAGGTCTTATAAGGGAGGTTCCACTGTATTAACATAATCAGTTTGCCTTGGCATAAGGCTGTGTCAGACCAAGTGACATAAACTAGAACACCAAGGCTACATCAAAATGTTATGTTCTGCATAGTTATAATGCTGGGATTGTCTTTAGCCCAGGCAAGCTCCCAGCATAACATCACCAGTCCAAAATCATTTGAAGTCGGAGTGTGGCTGCCCACGTGACGGGGTAATCAAAAACGGTCACACACGAAATATTCTCATCCCTAGTTGGTGCATTTGTACCCTAGTGCTCAACTGCCTCGGCTGTTGGGATGATCCCTGGAGTCTTTAAGCCAGGGAACGACAACATAATCAGTGATGTGATGATGTCATAATCACAGAACAGTCACGGTCCAGTCTCATTGAAACTGGTCCTTTATATAAACAAGCGCGAAATCGCAATAGTTTGTGGCACACGGTCTATCTTTACCACTCCAATCATGAGTTACCTCCCCTGGCTTTTCAATAATTTTTTGTAACCTGTAAACCAGAATGTTATCTCTGCACCATTTCGTAACTTTTTATATCTTTTGGAAAACATTTAAAACTATGTATCCTACTTATACTCATCAAAAGAAGCACCGCATACTCGTCGTGTCTGTTGTAGTGTCTGTATTACATATGTTTATTATTTTGTACGCTTTTAAAATACATCATTTTAAAGAGCGGCCTCAATTAATTTTGAAGTGTAACCTTGATTTGAAGTGCGACAATTTTGTCAAAATGTGCGACAATTTTGGAACGACAGACACCGACCGACAAAGTGAGTTATAGGTTTGTGGCTTGAGCCACAAACAAAAATACAGATGTTTCAGATCAGACAATATGTGACCCAGTACCATGGAAGGGACATTAAGTGCTAAAATGAACAATCTGAGAAAATGTTACAGATCAAAACTTCACAATTCTCTTTCAAATGATATAAGAACCATTCTTGTAACTTTTTCCGTTTCAGAATTATGAGCATTTAAAGTTGGTACAGTGACTATCAGCCAATTTCAGAAATCATAGTCTAATGTTTAGCCTAAAAAATGCATCAACCTACTCATTTTAAAGCACTTTTTTGAGTATTTAGAGACTATAACGAAGATTGTCCTATATAAATATGAAAGATGAGATGCTACAGATAATGAACATACCCATAACTCAAAATTTATTAAAAATGATATTCTTGACTTTGCAAGCCTGTTGTGAGAAACTAGCCCAGCGACTTAATGTCCCTTTCGTGGTGCTGGGTCACATATATATGTACTTCGTCACAGTGTCAGAAATGTGTGTATTTTTGTCTCTAAAATACTGACACCTCAGCCCCTGGAGCAGAGCCTGCAGCCGCAGTGCTCTAACCCAACAAAGACTGAATATAGGGAGTTAGGAGCCATAGATCAAAGTCAGGGATCATTCTCTAAGCACCGGTCATCAATCACTGACACATAAAATTTTGAAATGATCTATTGTTTTTGCAGACAATAGGTCATGTGACTTATTAAGTTGACCTCATGTCTGTTAGTATCTTTAAATGATTTTGATTTGTGCTGCCACTGATTCCATAGTGATCATAATTCATATTGACTTTGGTTAAACAATATTTTATAAATAAAGTTTGTTCTTTTATTACTTTACATTGCATACTAACTTTCATTGTGCTCAAGTTGTATAATTTTCCTTCCTTTTCTTTTTGACCTATTGTTTTAGGAAACTGACCCATTATACTTTCTTGGAACTGGTCAAATTACATATGATGTCCCGTGACAAGAATGATCCATGAAAGTAGTGGTAAATGAAGGGCAGGAGCTGTGCCGGTAGGGGCTTGACCCTGGTGAGTGCTATGCTAGCCGCATTGGCCTTGCCCGGAACTGCGAAAACAATAAAGGCTTATGGTTCACTTTTAAAAAAAAATGCTTAATCAAGAGTTGTAAACAGGAAAAGCTTCACCATAAAGCTGTAAACGCTTCATTTACAAGACTGTCAAGAACATCCAAGCAGCAAATATCATTAATCTCCAAAGGCTTCTTTTTTTTCTTCTTTTTTTTGCCCTTTCCTTGCTTTCTTTCCTTTTCTGCTTCTTTTCCTTTTTCCTTGGTCACATCCCAAAGTGCATACAAATTGAAGCCGGTTGCCACCAAAGAAGAAGAAGTGGGATATTATGTAAAGTTCAAACTTATTTGAATGTGACTGTTTTGTGATTGTGACTTGGACCATGAGTCATCAATTGTTTTTCAAGTACGCAATGTCATACACTGATACAGATGACAAGAACAAAAAAAAGTAAGAATAAAGGACCACATTTACTACATTATGCAGTATAACAAACAAGACAGTAGAATTAGAAACCAACAATTTTCCCAGACTGAGACCCCTGTGTCTTAACATATATAGCTAACATTACAGTAAGAAAGTATATACAATTAAATCTGAATTTGGTGCAAAAATTGGCGGAGGGAAGGGTGTGCTTTATAATAAGGTGTGCCTTAAAGTCTAAAAAAAAGCATGGTACGGTAAGACATGTTACCTTTCATGCAGATTATCTCAATCATGTGACGGATGATGGCGATGACGGAGTCACTGAAGATAAAGACTGTCCCCACCCCGGACTGCAGCAGCCCCACCTTGCCCACCCAGGCCGGTTCATCCAGGAACAGGTCCAGGTTGCGGCCAAAGTGCTGCCACAGCACGTTCATGTACATGGCCACCACCTGCGAACGGATGGAGGAGTCCGCGTTGTCGCCCCACGACACCGTCTTGCGGCGGGAGTCAGAGCGAGAAAGGACCGGGGTGTCCCCTTGCAGCTTGGGCTGCCGCCCGACCACGGGGCTCATGGGAGGCGCTTTGAACTCCGCTTTGTGCTTGGATTTGGCCTTGTTGGAGGCAGCCGCTGCCCCCGCATCGTTCTTCCGCAGCAGGGAGGTGGACGTGCACACAATCTGCAGGAAATTGTCCGCAAACTGCTGCTCCTTCTGGGAAAACTCAATGAGCGGGGAAGGCAGGTGGGACAAGTCCGGAACTCGGAGATTGCCGATGGTTAAGAGGGCGCTTCTCAGGCTGGTGTGACTCCCGCGGACGTCTGGCGCGTCCTGGTGAGGGTCTGAGGAGCTGTCTCTGGCGGTGGGCTGGGCCTGCAGGTGAATGCTGCTGACGGTGGAGCCCGCGTCCTCCTCCCAGTGGAAGGGCGGGTGCTGGGGCGTGCTGGACAGGACGGACAGGAAAGCATCATTGGCCAGGAAGAACTGGTGGGTCAACTGGGCAGCGTAGCGGGAGCGCTCGTTGGCCAGGATGGCCAGCACTTTCTGAAAGGGAATGCTCTTCACCCCTTCACTCAGGCGGCCCGGCGGGCTGGAGGCTGCCGCAGCGGGGTGCAGGTAAAGGCAGGAATGGGAATGACAGGCGGGGTTCCTTTGTGCGTTGTGCAGCCCTTCTACTGAGGAGTGCATGCGGTACATGGAAACGATGTTATTGAAGTCCTCTAACCCGCGGGTAATGTTCCACAGGATGTCGGGCGTCAAGCTGCCCATATCACAGTGTGCTAGTACTTCAAACCCTACATGCACTAAACGCTC
>CM065683.1:25190737-25200737 GCA_017654935.2 Phymorhynchus buccinoides
CACACACACACGGACAGTTGGCTTTTTACTATATGATGATGGGATAGGTTTAAGGGACATCCACACTTCAGCTGTACGATACGATTCAATCACGTGATCTCGAAGCGCGAATCACATTAAATTTTGTTCCTGGAGACCACGTGATCGAATCGTATCGTACAGTCGCGCGGTTTTAGTGGGCGTGTGGCTGGCCCTTTACTGAGTATCAGCCTAGGAGTACTATTTCCATCAAACTCGAAAGAAGCATACAACAAAGGAAACAAACAACTACACGACAAGTGTAAAGTGACGTTATTTTATTCACAAGAGACAAAACAAAACCACTGGATATTTCGGCGAATGTGCCTTTATATCAACACAGACAAACAATTAAACAGCAAACATCAAATATAGCAAAAGGAGCAAAAAGCAGGCAACAAAAGGAGCAAAAAACCAACAAAATCAAAATAAAAAAACACTACTTCCCCTCTAGTCCAATGCGTAAAAGAAGCAGATAACTTTTCAGACTGAGGATCGTAAACATGAGGGGTGACGAATCTACATGTTTGCCACATTTTCAATGTGAAAATTTGAGGGGGGGGGGGGGCGTGTGTGTGTGTGTGCACAGTACAAGATAGCCCTTTTTCTCTCCTCGCAGACACGACTGCAGTACATCAGAACACTAATATTAGTAATAATAATAGTAGGCTTTTAATTTTTCCATCAATTTTGTAAAGTCATAGAGTCAAAGACTCATACTCCCAGTAAATGTAAAAGAACGCAAAGTAACAAGAGAAGAGTCGTTTGCGTCACTTATTCCTGTCAAACCCTGCAAACATCACGATTACAACACACACACACACGCGCGCGCGCGCGCGCACCAGAGAGAGAGAGAGAGAGAGGGGGGGGGTAAGTTAGTTAGTTACCTATTTATAGTCCCGTCAACAGCTATGGTTATCTCAGGACTGTCACCGCGTAAAGTTCGACCACGTATAGCAAAACACAAATCCATGAATCTTAACAACGTACAAAACCTGAAAACATAAAAATGTATAGTACAATTCATAACATGACACTTCCATCATTTGTACCCTATAGCACATAATTCCAGACAGTGCTGGAAACGTAAGCCATTCCGCTCTATCGAGTCCAGGTTTAAAAAAACAGCAAAAAAGCATAACAAATACATACTAGTAAGCTAAAATACATAAAAGGCCATTATAGGCAAATATGCATTGCAGAATGGGCAACTTGTGCCCGCTCAAGTGCGTAAGGTCTCACGTCTGCAAGCCAGGGTACAATAATAAAATAAAAAATCTGGCATGTCATCATAAATTGTAAAAAGGAAAAACGTGGAAGGGTTTCGTAGAAAAAATGCAGGAGAATGGACCAATAAGACAGAAAGAAGTAGACGCCAGAAAGCAAAAAGAAGAGAAAAGGCAGAGTCAAAGAGAGTGACAGATGGTTAAGGGGAAGTTACCAGCATAGAACTTCCAGAATGTGGGGGGAACTATTTATGCACGAAAGACCCCCGGTATCCCCACGGGAGGGCCCCTAACCACGTGAGCCAGCCTAAGCCGTTGCCCGCCTCCTACGACGAGGACGTGTGGTTGGACTTTAGGAGGCTGACGGGCTACCCTCCGTAAGCCCCCCCCCCCCCCCCACCCCCCTACCCCCCCCCCCTAACACACCACCATGATAGGTGGGAAGACAGTCTCGGGGAAGAGAGAGAGGTGGTGGGGGGGAGCCGAAGACAGACAGACAAGACAAAGGAAATTGGAAAATATTTATAAAGAGGCAGACACCATTCATCATACACATACGGAGTGAGAGACAGACAGAGATAGACGGAGACGTGAGACTTAGAGAGAGAGACAGAGAGAGATATGGGACTTCCGAGAGAGAGAGAGAGAGAGAGAGAGAGAGAGAGAGAGAGAGAGAGAGAGAGAGAGAGAGAGAGAGAGAGAGAGAGAGAGAGTTTTAGAGAGAGAGAGTAGAGAGAGAGGACAGACAGGACAGACAGAGACAGAGAAGACAGACAGACAGAAACATACAAAGAGAGGGACTGCAGAGGACCTGAGGGACGATGAGGTGGGGTGTTGAGACAAGGAAGAGGGTACATGAACCAACAGGCGTTGAACTTGAAAGTCTCTGGGGTCGCCATGAAGCGACCGAAAGGGGACAGGAACCCGCCGGAGGAGGTGCTAAAGAATGAATGAGCTGTAGGACCGAGCCACGCTGAAGATGACAACACTCAACCAACATACAGGAGATACTCGGCTCTAGAACGTCCTTGCTCTGCTCGCTTCTTCTTCTTCTTCTTCTTCGAGCTTCGATCGCGTCGCTCAGACAGTTTCCTGTCTATTACGAGCGCAGATGCGTCATGCTGCCGTTATGCGCCTAATTAAGAAATAGCTTTAGGACCGGACCATGCAGAAGATGACAACACCCAACATACAGGAGATACTCTGCTCTAGAACGTCCTTGCTCTGCTCGCTTTTTCTTCTTCTTCGAGCTTCGATCTTCGATCGCGTCGCTCAGACAGTTTCCTGTCCATTACGAGCGCAGATGCGTCATGCTGCCATTATGCATCTAATTAAAAAATAGCTATAGGCCCAGCAAGTCCGACTTCGGCTGGAGGAAATTGCGTTGAACGTGTTTCTTGAGGGAAAAAAAAGACAAGGTCGTACGTCAAGGTCACGACGGCAAAATGGTTTGCGCCGATCTCTTCCTATTAAGGAGGCACACCTTCACACAAAATTTGACGCGATTCGGTCAGCGGTTCGGGAGATATCCTTGGGACAGACAGAGAAGAAAAAAAAAAGAAAAAAAAAAAAATACAAACCAGCCCATCGCAAAGTCTGCTCACTAGCCTACACTGTTCTCATTCTACCACGAATAATAAGAAAGAGGTTCTCTACTAAATTATATAAATATTGTCCCCTTACTCAATTTTGTTTAGCTTTTCCCTGTCGTTGACTGACCTTTAGGCCGGGTTCACATTAGACGCGTAAGTTCCGTACGAAAAAACCTAAATAAATGGAAGAAAGGAGGATAAAAGTGTACGCATATAGGGGAAATTCGGACACGTGCGCAAATCATTTCCCTTCTTTGCTTCACTTATTTATGGATTGCGCACGGGTTTCCGCATGGAATATCCGCTTATGTGTGCACACGGCCTAATCCTCATTCTAAGAGCAATGAAGGCAACAACCCCAATGGGAAAAAACAACAACCCAACTTCCAAGTGCTCTTAAGACCTAAATTTACATTAATTATGTAGATTTCACAGTCCAGGCTGCGTTTGGAGCTAAAGCTACTTGTGAGTTGACTTTCAATTTTCCTTTGTTTACTTTTCCGTAGCTCTTCTTTTTGTTTGTGGCACAAGCCACAAACCTATAACTCACTTTGTCGGTCGGTCGGTCTGTCGGTCGGTCCAAAATTGTCGCACATTTTCGCAAAATTGTCGCACATATTTTAAACGAGGAGAAAAAAATACTTGGACATAAAGTAACAGTTCAGTTGTCATATCTACATATCTACAATCCTGAATGAAAAATGGTGTTTACGTCCTCTCGGTCTGGAACAGACACATATATGGGACATTTGTAGATACAAAGATGGTGGGAACAATACTGGAGGCAATGCCTGGAGGCAGTGCAACACCAGTAAAGTCCCGATTTTTTAACAAAAGCGTACAAAATAATAAACATACGTAATACAGACACTGCAACAGACACGACGAGTATGCGGTGCTTCTTTCGATGAGTATAAGTAGGATACATAGTTTTAAATGTTTTCCAAAAGATATAAAAAGTTACGAAATGGTGCAGAGATAACATTCTGGTTTACAGATTAAAATTATTGAAAAGCCAGGGGGAAACGACTCAGTGTAGTGGATTGCAGTGGTAAAAATAGACCGCACTTCAAATCGAGGCTGCTCTTTAAAATGTTTTTCGTTTTTCAATTGTCGCACGGTGAGCAACACAAACGATTGCGAATCCGCGCTTGTTTTCTTTGTTTGTTTATACGGGTGTCTTTTCGTCTTCTCTACGCCTACGCCGTTGTTGTTGTGTTGTTTGTTTGTTGTTGTTTCTTCTTACAATGCTCAAGGACAATTCCTATTCTATTTACCCCCCTCCCCTGCACACAAGGCCCCTCCAGATCCCGTCATACTGTGCACGTGCGTCACGGCACAGCAGTCTGTGTGAGTCACCAGGGCACACGACCCCATTAAGAGCCTGATGATAACTCCACACACACACACACACACACACACACACACACACAAACACACACACACACACACAACAACGCGTGCATGCACACGGCACGCACGCAGCTCGCGCGCACATACACACCACACACACACACACCGCACGCACACACGCACACACACACACACACAGCAGGCGCGCGAGCAAGCACGGATGCACGCATACATCCTCTCTCTCTCTCTCTCGTCTCTCCTCTCCGGTCTCTCTTTCCATGAGACTAGACTCTCTCTCTCTCTCTGTCTCTTTCTCTCCGCTCTCTCTCATCTCTCTCTCATGCTTCTCTCTACTCTTCTCTCTGCTCTCTCTATCTCCTCCGCGTAGTAGCTCTCTCGCTCGTCCTCTCTCTCTTCTCTTCTCAACTCGTCACTCGTCTCTCTCTCTCTACTCTCTCTCTCTCTCTCTCTTCTCTCTCTCTCCGTCTCTCTCTCTTCTCTCTCTCTCTCTCTCTCTCCACTACTTACAAGCACGCATAATCGACTAATTGACTCTAAATTGTAAGTACATAAGCAAACGCGCAAAAGCTAGAAAAGGGGGCTGGGTGGGGTGGGGGGGGGGGGGGTGATATTGAGTTTTCTTGAAGCAAGAAAAAGGGCCATCTTTAAAAGTCTGCGGCATTGTTGCTTACAGTTTTCACCTACAGTGCAAATGTCTTAACGCATCGACCAGAAGTGCTCTTTATCAAAGCATTTTATAGATCCACTACATTTCGTATTACCTTGATAAAGTTGATTCGTCGGTAACGTAGGCTACAGGTTGAGCCTCTCATACTTGTTCTCTAACTTTGAGCAAATCCACTCTATGCAACCTGAGTAGCACTACCTGTAACGATATCTTCTTCTTCTTCGATCGCTCAAACAGTTTCCTGTCAATTATGAGCGTAGATGCGTCATGCTGCCGAAGTCCGACTTCGGCTGGAGGATATCTTTTTTGAAAGTGTTTCGTGACAAAAGGCAGGATAATGCGGGACTGGTTAGGCACGACATGTAAGAATAGTTGTGTGTGTGCACGTAAGCAGCAGGTGAAAAGGCAGAGCCAAAGATCGTGACAGATGAGAGAAAGTTACAAGCGCAAAACTTCCAGAAGGTGGAGGAACTACTTATACAAAAGACCCCCCAGTATCCCAACCACACACAACCACCCCAAAAATGCAACACTTGTCCCTTGTGTCAACAGGTAATAATACGTTAATTTAGTTAGTTAGTCTGTTATAGTCCCGTCAACATCTATGGTTATCTCAGGACTGTCACCGCATAAAGTTCGACCACGTATAGCAAAACACAAATCCATGAATCTTAACAACATACAAAACAAGGTAATAATAGTAGACGGTTGAGGAGAATGGGAATCAGAAAGGGGGCAGATAACAGGGGGAGGAAATCCACCGTCCACGGGCGAAGAGTTAATTACACATCAGAGACAATTGGTTTTCTAGCGCCTCCAGAGCCCATGGAGGTCATTTTCTCTCCTGCCAAAATGACCACCCCTAGCGCGGCCAATGGGGCTCGCTATACTATGCATGCAATCTTTGTCAAATAATTATACCCCCGTTTCACAGAGTGAAAAGGGAGTATATTATTGTTTCGGCTTTGTCTGTTTGTCTGTCTGTCTGTTTGTTTGTCCGAAAGTCGATTCTATCAAAAACTACTCGATGGATCTCAACGATACTTTGTAGGATGATGGAGTATGCCATGCGGCGAGCGCAAGTTCGAAGATGGAGTTAATCGGCATTGTCATACTTGTTTTTTAAGCAATTTTGTATGGTTTTTGTTGTTGTTTTGGGTATTTTCACCTCACCCAATGAACGTTCGTGGACCCCATGAAAAGCCAACCTTCGTTTCCCTCATCTCACGTGAGCCTGGTGCAAAAATGTGCATCATTGTTTTCTCATGCACAAAGTCGCCTGAACTGAATAGAAAACAAACAAACGGGTGTCTTTGTCTGTTTTCCTTCCCTGTCTAAGATCAAATAGGCCCTTTACCTTTTTTTTTTCTTCTTTTTTTTTTGTCAACAAAACCTCCATCAAACACAGAGTCCACCCAAAGGACAGCGAGCGTTGCGTGCTCGAGATTCGAGAATCTTCTTTTTGTTTCTGTTCTTCAGAAGAAGTCTTCAGAAGGAGATCACGGGATGGAGGGAAAGGGACGTATAGTCGGAAGAGAAAACAAAGCAGAAAATACATCCAAGAAACATTATCCACAGCATCTGTTATTTGCACCAGTGTAAAAGCAATGTGCCGTGCAAAGTACAGCAGTGTAGATACAGCATAGTAGTAGTAGGCTTACAAAAAAAATAACAGGTGAAAATGTGTAAAGACCGAATCGCACGTCCCACGTGGTCACAGTCCCCGCTTATGACTAGGAAGATTTTGTGTAATAGAACCCACCTGATCACTAGTGTCCAAAATCACGGGTTTCACGGGTTCGGGTGTTTTCCCGTCTACTATTATAGCTGGTAAGACATCTTGTTTTTGACCAGGTTTGACTCCAATACAAATGTTCCCAAATTGAAAGCGAAACATCATTTCAAAGAGCAGTCTCATTTTGAAGTTGGGGACATTTGCATGTGGGTCACAGCTACCCAGAAAAAAACCAAGGGACTTAATCGTGGTGCATCAGTGTGTCTTTGAAGACCCCCCCCCCAAAACAAAAACAACAACACACTCACACACACACACACACACACACATCACGGTGTCACCATTCCACTCTATATGCTTGGAAGATTTCTTAAGATTTCTTACCAGCTATAGGAGGGAAAACACGTCAAAACCATGTTTTTGACACGTGTCGTGGTGGGTCTTTAAGACTCCCTATTAGCTATAAGAGGGGAAACACGTGAAAACCGTGATTTTGACACGTGACGTGCGGGGTCTTTAAACCCATCCCCTTTCCTGGAACAACGAAGACTCGACAGAGCAGAATAACATTATGAGCCCATGAGCCTGCGCGCGCACTGCTTTAATTGCGCGTTTAGTTGCTAAAAGATTACCTTTCCTCAAATCTCACTGACCCACTCCATACAATTAATGTTGTTAAACAGCAACATAGGAGTGCGTTGATTGGGAACGATATCCGCTGCATCGCCATCTTGCGTGTAAATGTTCAAAATTCTACAGTGAATTCAGAAGGACGAGAAACGCTGAATTAATTTAACACATGCATTGATATGTACCTGCACAAAGATGGATAAAATAAGACACAGATGTGGAGTTGAATCCCGCTGTTTATCTTGCACAACTCAATGGTAAATTTACTTATAAAACAAAAACAAAAAACCAGTAAACAACATATAGGAAAAATATTTAACTTATTATCGGAAGGATAAACAACCTTGATTCGAAATTTGATAAATACATTCGTAGAATCACGAGTTAACAGTGCAAAAACGTTTTGTTCAAATCTCTTAACAATTCTTTTAACGCAACACTGATCAATCAAGCACAAAAGCCTGCATCTGAACGAGAACCCATACAAACCCTTCTAATTTGAAAGGAGTGTCCTTACGGCGATTCTCTATGATCCCTACAGGGAATTCAATTAAAATCTGTCCACAAGTTAAGTAACGCTAAGGCCGTGCACACACATAAGCGGATATTCTTTGCGGAAACCCATGCGTTATCCATAAATAAATGAAACAAAGAAGGGAAAAGATTTGCGCACGTGTCCGATTTTCCCCTATATGCGTAAACTTGTATCCTTCTTTCTTCCACTTATTTAGGGTTTTCCGTACGAAACTTACGCGTCTAATGTGAACCCGGCCTATGAAAGACCAAGAAATAAACATGAAAAAAAAGAGAAAATGCATAATAAAATGTATTATCCACCGTGGCAGATATTAAAGAAAACATCATTAACATGGTAAACCCAGAACAGCGGTTAACCCATTTATGACCACGCCCAATCGATACATGTAAGAGGTTCGTCCTTAAAGGTGGACCCTGACGGATGAGTTTTTGCAAGAAACACGTCGCGATCACCAGAAAGACAGCCTTTTCAAGAATCGGAACACTCACTTTGCTCTGGTTTCCTAGAAATTAAACCGTCAAAACGGCGACTCCTCCTTGGCGGAGATGCCGGAGAGAGTAGCCATTTTGGATGGGGTGGGTGGAGGACACTCATTGTGGTTGAAGCGTTTTCTTTTTTTGTAGTGCAGTTTTAAAAAAAAGGAGCTGTTTCATTTGTTGTGAGCGAAACTCCTTTAGATAATCTGTATTAAAAATAAAAAATTAAAAGAAAAAAAAAGGCTTGTATTGCGAAAATGTCGTGCAAACGATTTGGTCTATACGCCAAGGAGGAATATCCGATTTGATGGTTTGATTTTTAGGAAACCAGAGCAACGTGAGTGCTGCAATCTCTGTAAAAGGTGTTTTCCTGGTGATCTGGATGTGTTTCTTACAAAAACTCATCCGTCAGGGTGGCCCTTTTCACATCGACATGACGTGAAGTATTCTCGATTTTGCACTGATTGCGTAAGTAGCCTACTTTTAAAATCTCCGCTGCGTGAACTGGACCCGGATATGTTGGTTCGGAGAAAAAAAAAGCATAACAGGAGAGGAGGAGAAGGAAGAAGTATTAAAAAGAATTGAAGAAATGAGGGGAAGCCTTACGTGCACGCACGCACGAGCGCCCGCAAGCGCGCACACATTCGCGCGAGCGCACACGCACGACACACCACACACACACACACCAACAACAACAACAACAACAACAAGAACGAGCAAACTAAATTATATTTAAATACAAGGTAATGAGTAAACTCAAATACTCTTTTTACACTTAGCACAGCGAGCGAGATAGAGAGAGGAAGAGAGAGAGAGATAGAGAGAGAGAGAGAGGAGAGAGAGAGAGAGGAGAGAGAGAGAGAGAGAGAGAGAGTAGAGAGGAGAGAGAGAGAGAGAGAGAGAGAGAGAGAGAGAGAGAGAGGTAGAGAGAAGAGAGAGAGAGAGAGAGAGGCGAGAGAGAGAAGAGAGAGAGAGAGAGAGAGAGAGAGAGAGAGAGAGATATGACTAGAGTTATGAGATATCGAGAGCAGATGAGAGGAGAGCGAGATCCTCGAGCTCTATCTAGATAGTGAGCGCGATCTCGCATCTCGCTATAGCTCTCTACTCTCTCTCTCTCTCTAGGTCTATATATCTATCTCTCTTCTCGCTCTCTCTCTCTCTCTATACTATCGCTACTAGAGACATCTTCTCTCCTCTACTATATACTCTCTCGTTCTCTCTCGCTCTTCGTCTCTTTCGCTCTCTCATCGCTCTGCAATCTCTGCTACTGCATCTCTCTCTGCTCATATCTTACTCTCTCTTCTCTCTCTCCGTCTCTCTGTCTCTAGCATAATCTCGATTCTATGCTATCTGAGAGAGAGAGAGTAGAGAGAGATACGAAAGAGGAGAGAGAGACTTCAACACTTGCAAAACAAAAAAATTGACAAGATGACGATTTTAGGCCAAGACTATTCTTCCAATATTACCTTGGGACAGAGAGAGACAGACAGAGACAGAGACAGACAGAGACAGAGACAGAGAGAGACAGAGACGAACAGATAGTCAGACAGACAGAGAAACAGAGACTGAGACAGAGACAAAGAAATAGACACAGAAAGAGGCCCTCCTTGCAGTTTCAAAAGATCCCCTGGTTTGTTGTGTGTGCGTGTTGTTGTTTTTAACAGAACTGGAAAACTATAGAAAGCGAATCGAATTCCAGTAAATTAAAGAAAAGAAAAATCTACGTCTTTGTCCGAGTTTCTTC
>CM065683.1:25208237-25218237 GCA_017654935.2 Phymorhynchus buccinoides
AAAACCGAAAATCTTTCAGGGGCCATAACTCCCACACCGTTAGTGTTGGAGTCTTCAAATTTGGCATGAAGGTACTTTGGCTTATGCCCGTTCTGATGGTGGCATACCGATCAAGGTCAAGGTCACGGTCCGGGCGATCCGTAGGCCTTGAAAGTGGTAGGGGTCTACACATTGGGTTTTAAGCCATATTTTCCACATTGGTACTTGACAGAAGCGCTTCAGATTGTGTGTGGTACTGCATACCCTAGAGAAGAAAACATCCGAGCATAAATTATCACCGTGACCTTGAAGTGTGACCTTGAAAACCGAAATTTCCTTCTTTGCGCTATATCTTTCTTCTTCAAGCTGTATCTCGTGAACTAGAAGACAGAATCCCTTCCAATTTTGTGTCAGGATGTGACACTCTACGGGGTATCGCAAGTGCGTGGCATTGCTGGTGACGGACATGTCTGCCGCTCGGCGACGCCCTTGTTGCTTGATGAATTCTAACTGGGCTATCTTGCACTTTTCACCCCCCACCCCCACCCCATCACCCCCTCAATTTTCGCTTTGAGAATCTTCACGGAGAAGCGGCATTCTGCAACTCTCGGAAAAAGGGATATAGGGTTATTAGGATCAGGCAAGGATTATTATTTTTCATAAAACTCTAAAGAAGCAGGCTTTTTAAGATAGAGAAAACGAAAACGAAATTTTATTTAACCATGAGATAAGCAATACAATGCTTTTTTCCACCCAGCCCTGACGGAAAATAGAACATTCAATAAGAGAGTCGTAAACAAGAGAGGGGGGGGGGTCTAAAGTACAAACTTGCCCCTAACTGATCCTAATGATTTTGTTCCTCCTAAAAGTGTGAGGACAAACAAAAAAGTCAGACTAAAATGCAAACTATTACACGTTAATAATAAAATTAAATAAAAAGAAAGTGCATGGTGTGCTTTACGTCACTCAGCAGACGGGTTACACAAAATATTCATTTCACAGCAGATAGGCCTCTATCTTCTGCTTTCCATCATGCTGAGCTTTCAGGCAATCGTGCACTTTAGTCAACCCCATCATGTTTTCGACCTTCAATCTCAAAGTCACGTTCAGTTTTATGCAAATAATCCTTGGCTGAGCCTAACAGTGTAGAGTGGCACAGTGGTAGCGCGTTCCGGCGCTTCGTGTCAAGTGAACCCGAGTTCGAACCTGGATACAGAGGATTTTCCCTCTCACTTTGCACTAGGCCTTGCAGTCTGAACGTGGAGTCTTTCGGATGAGACGATAAACCGAGGTCCCGTGTGACCATGCACTTAGCATACTTTAAACCCAGTGGCAACGAAAAAGTTGTCGATTCGGTCAAAATTTAACACACGCACACACACCCCTCACTTCCTTCCTCATCAGTCATACAAAAATCGCATGATTTTTTTTTTAAAATGGGGGGCGCGCCTATGGCTGCGACGCTCTCTCCAGGTGGGAGCATCCCGAATTTCACAGAGACGCCTCTGTGACAATAGCGTACCTAACCTAACAATAACCCTTACCACACACACAAAAAACAAAATGTCATAATGTTGCTTCTTGGTGAAAATGCTTAAAATGCGAACATTTGAGGGGGTTGGGGGGTGACTAAAGTACATGTTCACCATAGCCGAGCTTTCGCCTCTGAATAATAGTAGTGTTGAACATTTGCCAGCTACACAACGGCATGCACAAATAAACCAAAATGTCATAGATTTTAACTCTCTCTCTCTCTCTCTCTATGCTAGAGAGAGAGAGAGAGAGAGATAGAGATATATAGATATATAGAGAGAGATATAGAGAGAGATATATAGAGAGAGAGAGAGAGAGAGAGAGAGAGAGAGAGAGAGAGAGAGAGAGAGAGAGAGAGAGAGAGAGAGAGTGAGAGAGAGAGACGACAGAGAGAGATAGACACTTGACACTTGAAAACTTTATTACGCAAGGATTGAGATTTGAGAGAGAGAGAGAGAGAGAGAGAGAGAGAGAGAGAGAGAGAGAGAGAGAGAGAGAGAGAGAGAGAGAGAGAGAGAGAGAGAGAGAGAGAGAGAGAGAGAGAGAGAGAGAGACAGAGACAGAGACAGAGAGAGACAGACAGACAGACAGAAGGAGACAGAGAGATGTCAAGCACAAATCTAAAATCTGAATTTCTAAACACTCAGCTTTTTAGTTCCCACAATCAGTTTACCCATCCACGTTCCAACTCCTGACAACAACAAAAATAATAACTAGAGCGTGAAAAACGCTAGAATACCAGCCGCGCGGCAGCATTTACGGCCTCAGTGAACTCGACCTTCATCTTCAATATTGGCCTGGATATCCTAAGTACCTATCCACGTGCAAACCCAAATTTGATACACACTGTCTGTTATCAGACTTAGCAAGTGTGTGTGTGTGTGTGTGTGTGTGTGTGTGTGTGTGTGTGTGTGGTGGGTGGGTGGGTGGGTGGGTGTGGGTGTGTGTGGGGTGTAGGGGGGGGGGGGGTATATGTATGTGGCACAGCTGTTCCGTCCCACACAAAATCAAGCTATTAAAAAAAGACTGGATCTAGAAATCTTAGATAAAAATTGCACCAAGCTTTTGCTTGTAATAATGTTTGGGCTGTATGTTCTTCATTGTAACACTAGGCGTTCAAGACTGCACTTGGTCATCTCCAAACATGGAAGTTGGAACACTCAATTTTTAGTGGGGTTTTTTGGTTGCGTATTTGACGGTTTAAGGTTTTGGTTGGGGTTAGGGATAGGGTTATGGTTAAGGCTAGAGTCAGTTTAATGTCAGATTGAATGGTTAAAAGATACACATTCTAAAGTTTCGCTGAAAACCGACATTGTCACGCGAATGGCGTCACTTTCCATATTGGGAGATGACCAAGTGCAGCATTGAACGTCTTGTGAAAAGAACTGTGAACGAAACCCGGGAGAGGTGGGAGGCAGCATCAGGGACTGGAGAGAGGGGTCACGACACGACACATCAGTTCTGCTTTATCGCACAACCAGAGAGAAGAGACAGCCTCCTCCTCCTCCTCCTTAAATCGATCGCTTCATCTTTTAGATGTCCCCAGACAGTGGAGGATCGTGCATCCCACTCAATGCGGTCCAAATCAGGGTCGCATTCAACTATGATCGGATATGAGCCCAGAGAACGAATCTGTGTAATAGAATGCTAACTCAGTTAGGCTGTGGCTAGCTCTTTCGAGCTGAAACCACTCCCATGTTAGGGTCAGTCGGGCTGGGTCAGCACAGAGACGATAACCATCAGTGCGAAGGGCATTTGCCTAAAAGTATTGTCACAGGGAGAAAGGTGGCAGAGTGGTTAAGACGTTCGCCTGCCAAATGTATGCGTAACTGCAGCGTGAGTGCCCCGGGTTCGAATCCCGGCCTCGCCCTTTCTTTCTAGTTTGACAGGAAAATCGAACTGAACGTCGAGTCCTTCGGATGGGGACTTAAAGCTAATCTGACCCGTGCGCTTTATGCACGTAACAATCCAACGGTAGTTGAAGTCGGTAAGAGCAGGGAGAAATCCCGCTGCCTGGCATGGCCAAATTGATAGATAGGTTTTCCAAGTGTGCCCACACCCCCTCCTCATCCTGTGCCCCCCCCCCCCAAAAAAAAATATGGGTAGGCGCTTCACTTCCGGCGACGCGCTCTCCGGGGGAGAGCAGCCCGAATCTCTGTGACTAGAATATACCAAATACCAAATACAACATGAATGAAGAAGGGTGATAGTACATTTAGGCAAAATACCCCTCGTGTGGTCAGTCCATCTCAAGGGGGTCGAAATCAATATTTTGTCCTCAACTTTCCCCTACCTCCTCCTTCCATTCGCCAATTTCCCCTAAAGGGCCTGCTGCACGTCAACTAACGTCGCACGACTGTACGATACGATTCGATCCCGTGGTCTCGAAGAACTAATTTGATTCGTGTTTCGAGACCACGAGATCGAATCGTATCGTACAGTCGCACGCTATTAATAGCTGATCTGTAGCAGGCTATTGCACTTAGTTTACTTTCCTTTCAAATCTCCCTCTATCAGTGCCACCAAGAGCGTGCCCTTGACTGGCTCAGCAGTCATTCGACATGGTTGACCTTTAAACTCCGATCGACAGAAAGTCTGGAATTCACAGTGTTTTCTTTAGGCTCGCCTGTCGTTTCTATCAATAAAACAAAATGTATTTGAGTTCAGCCTCCTTATTCATGCAAATACGTTCGTTCTCTTGGTTTCCAGAGACACCTTCTTAGGTTTCTAGAGATGATGAGATTAGCGTCCAATCGGTCTGAGACCCTTATGGACGGTAGGTTTCTAGAATCAGGGTCGCATTATGTAGTGGGATTTCTGGTTGCATGAACACCCACCCCCCCCCCCCCCCCCCCCCCCCACCACCCCCACACACACACCCAAGCTCGGCTGGCACAACAAAAACACCTCTCGCTCTCTTTGTCCGTCCATCCCTCGCTCCCTCCTTCTCTCCCACACATACAGCGCGCGCGATTTTCCTCAGCCATAAACTCTTACAAATATGCTGGAAACCCTCCTTTATCGACAGCATAATCTGTGTCCGTAGAATGGCTTAAGATTTAGCAAGCTTTATTAATATAATTGTTCCGAAATTTCGCCTTGATTGTTTACTATCAATCGAAAGAGAACTGTGATAAGAGAGAGGGGTGAGGTGAGAAAGAGACGTAGATTGTGATGAGAGAGAGAGAGAGAGAGAGAGAGAGAGAGGAGAGAGCGAGAGACCCGTGAGTCCAGAGATAGAGAGAGAGAGAGAGAGAGAGAGAGAGAGAGAGAAGAGAGAGAGACAGACAGAGAGAGAGAGAGACGGACAGACAGACACAGACAATCACAGATATTATGTCTGTCTCTCACACACACAGAGAGAGAGAGAGGAGAGAGAGAGAAGAGAGAGAGAGAGGAGAGAGAGAGAGAGAGAGAGAGAGAGAGAGAGAGAGAGAGAGAGAGAGAGAGAGAGAGAAGAGAGAGAGAGAGAGAGAGAGAGAGAGAGAGAGAGAGAGAGAGAGAGAGAGAGAGGAGAGAGAGAGAGAGAGAGAGAGAGAGGAGAGAGAGAGAGAGAGAGAGAGAGAGAGAGAGAGAGAGAGAGAGAGGAGAGAGAGAGAGAGAGAGAGAGAGAGAGAGAGGAGAGAGAGAGAGAGAGAGAGAGAGAGAGAGAGAGAGAGGAGAGAGAGAGAGAGAGAGAGAGAGAAGAGAGAGAGAGAGAGAGAGAGAGAGAGAGAGGAGAGAGAGAGAGAGAGAGCGTCTTTGTGGACATTTAATAATAGGCCTACTGACCGCACGTTGGAATCTGCTGATCTGCCTCGCTTAAAACATGCGAAAATTTGAGAGGGGGTGGGGGGGAACAAGTAATCAACGTCACATTTGAATACAACTGTAGTTCGTTTAGGAATTTAGGAGGGAGAGACAGAGACGAGACGGACAGACAGAAAACGAAAACGATTTAACCAGGGAAACATGAGATAAGCGATACAATTTTGTTTTTCCACCCAGCCCTGGGGAAAAAAACCCAGAACATTCAATAACAAAGCTAACTAACACGCATGCACAAAAGTGAAAAGGCAAATGGGTTACACAAAAAAGGAAGAAAGGCTTGGGGTAATGAGAGGTGAGGGGGGGGGGGGGGGGGGATAGGAGGATAAGGGGGAGGGGAGGGCATACTGAAGCATGTCACAACACACATCACATATATATAATCATAGTAAAACATAGAAGAGGAAGAGGGGGCGGGGGCTTGGATAGTATCTCCAGACATAACAGTGGGAGACACCTACCTATATGAGTCATTTCATGCGACTATTCTTAGCTCTCTTTTTTTTAATACAGATTTTGAACCGCATTCCAGTAGCAGTAGTCGTGGCAGTAGCGGCAGCAACGAACAGTACAAGATTTAGTACAAACGATACACGTTCTCAGTACAGAAGAAGTACTAGTAGTCGTAGCAGTAGAAGTCAGCCAAGAACCTGGAATAAGTAAAGTGGTAGCGGAGAAAGCAACGTTCTGCCACTCTCGGGCAAGGGATATGGTTTGGATCAGTCTAGGATTATTTTCATAGAAAAAAAATGAAAGAAGAAGTCTTCGAGAGAAACATGACGGAGGTGACAAAAGACAATACAGTGTTTTTGAGTTATCCGTTTTTGAGTTATCAGCCCTTAATTTTACGTTGTTACGCTCTAAAATAAGTAAACCGATTTACTTAATTTACTTATTTTAGAAAGTAACAACGTTTAGCTTCCCACTTAAGCTTTCGTAGAACTTCATAAAATTAAGCACTGTTCTCCACTGTAGGCTAGTAGTAGGTCCAGCATGTCCGTGTTCTTGTACCAAAGACACCACCACCACCACCCCTCCCCCTATCCCCAAGCGCGGGGGGGGGGGGGGGGGGGGGAAGGAGGGGGATAACGGACAGACATACACATGGCCCAGGAAATCTTCACGTAGTGGACAAGATGAGGGAAGATGGACGAGCTGACCGGAGACAGTGCTGACAGCAGAAGGTCGGCCAGGGGTCAGCCGCGCTATCCCCAGGGAAGGAGTGGGAGATGCTAGAGATGTAGGGGCGAACTTGCAGATGGAAACAGTACAGACGGGGGTGGGGGTAGGTAGAGGGGGTGCATGAGAAGCACGTGCGGGATGTAAGCCAGGATAACGTAGAGGTGATTGATCCACCATGACGGGTTCAAGGACAAGGTCTCGGCTGCTCTAGAGGACTTCTGATTAACGAGTTTTGCACACACCACGTGTGAGCGCGCACTCACACACATACGCACGCACGCATGCGCAGAGAGAGAGAGAGAGAGAGAGAGAGATGCGAGTGTATCAGTCACCAGGGCCCTCTTGTCTGCATGCATTGACGCGCAGCAGCGTTTTCGGTGCTGCATTCTGTTTGACGCGGCGCATCATTTTGCTCCGCCGCGGCAGCATTTTCGGCTTCAGTGACCTTGAGCCTTGACCAATGACCTTCGTTTTTGAACTTGGCTTTGATATCCTAAGTAAGTACCTATCCGCATCCAAAAATTGAGCCTCCTAGCTCACCCCCCCCCCCCCCCCCCCCCCCCTTGAAACGCTATCGTGTTAACAAAGTCAGATAGATAGATAGATAGATAGATAGATGATAGATAGACAGCCAGGATAAAAACAGACTTCCTTGAACATATTTACCAGCTTGCGCTTCAAGGCTGGTTAAATACGGACTCTACCAATAGCCCTAAATTACTCAACATTACCATCCCCTCCTAACCCCACCTCACCCCCTTCTTTTTTTTAAATCAAATTTTCTTGTTAGTTAGTAACTGACTTAACTGCCCCGTGACTTGGCAAGCGACCTAAGCAGACAATTTATCAGGTCGTCACGTTTCCCGTGCCAAAAAAAATTGCAGGTTATCAAGGCCCCCAACATTGGCAGATCCCAACAAAGAACATTATAACTACCTAGTTTACCTGCCCACCAAGAACAGGTATTGCTATATATATTTATTTTTAAAAATAGGATAGGATTCCTAATGCCATTTCTATTCTAAATTTAAAATGAAAAGTGAATAAAGACGTAATTAAGTTTTCAACACATCTGATTTAATTACACCAACAGAATAAACAAACAGAATAAGGGTACTGTCAATCTTCTTCTTATTCTTCGTTGTCGTCGTTGTCATCGTCGCCGTCATAATCGTCTTTTTTTTCTTCTTCTTCTTCTAACCACCCTTTTCTCCCTAACAAGTCAATGAAAAATCAATTCACATTTGCGACTTAACCCTTTCGCCGCCAGCCATTTTTCATCAAAACAATTCCATTAAACTCACCTGAGTAGAAACAAAATCATCTGCAATACGGGGGGTTCCTCTATTGCATGCATAGCGCAAGGCCTGTCCTTACCTCCCAAAATTAAGAAAACATGGTCTTGGGATAACAGACCCTGGTTTGAGGCCTTTTCGTGACAGGGCGTTAAATCATTGTGGTGCTAAAATGCGACATTGGCGATGAAAGGGTTAAGCACTACAATGACAGTCTTTCTCATATCGTTGGAATTTTTGTGATGTCACCAGAATCCCCACATCGAAAAACTTATTGAGTGTCCCTCGCAGAAAATCTAGATGACAAAAACACTTCCTCTCCCACTCTGGTCTAAGATGATAGATCTTTCAAATTCATATCACTCTAGACAGTACGGGCAAATGAGAGAGTGTGAAAGACAAAAAGAAAGAAGGGAAAGGGGGTCGGTCGGGGGAGGAGAGAAGGGCGAGAAAATTAGATGAAGCAGCCCGAGTTTTGATAGGGGTGTTCTTTATTTGATTGGTCCAATCAGAGGGCGAGGGGAAGGGGGAGTACCGGGACGGGTCACGTGCCCCCGCGTGGAATAATTTGATTACCTGGCGAGTTGAATCTACCCTTGTCTACGCCTAATTAGACGCTAAACCAACCACAGAGAGAGAGAATCTACCCTAAATACATACAAGAGGCAAAGCCTGCAAGGCTCACGTCTGGGTTTTATTACTATAGCAGGCATGGGAATTCCCATGACAATTCCCATGCCTGTATAGAGAGAATACTGTTATGTAGACACTTGTGCATCTGAAAACAGAATTAATTTTTATTTTACTGGGTAAATTAAAATTATTTCTATGCATTAAATTACCCCTACCCCTTTCTTTAAAATTTAATTATATGTATGCGCATGTAACATAGTGGAGCCCTATTTTTATTTTTGGCAAACAAGTAAAATTGAAAAGCATATTGACCAAGCTTTCAGAAAAACATAGTGACCAATCCCCCCCCCCCACCCCCGGTAAGGGGGGTCTACGGACACCTGTAGTAGGCCTACAGTCTTTGCCTGTGGGTCTAAGCCTCTTACTCTTAGAAAATTAATAATTGAAGTTGCGTGATTCGTAAGGCCATACTCCTGATCTGTTACTGTTTTAAACTGATTGTTCATGCGATGAAAACTTGTTCCACATCATCTACATTTCTGTAAGATATTTTATATTAGTCCTAATATTTTATTTTCGTTTCGTTAATCCCCCCCCCCCCCCCCCCTCTGCCACAAAGCAAAGGTCAAGGTCACAGCCAGCAAGCTCATCCATGTTTATCTTCCCCTGTACAGTCTTTGCACATGGTGATCAATCGTCTAGGCCTAACAAAAGATTCGTACGTCGAAGGCAGTGAAATCGACGAACCCTGGATTTTCCGTATATTTTTTTTCAAGACTGAAATGAATGTGGGCTAAATGTTAAGTACGTCGTCTTGATTATGAGGTAAGGCATGCAGATCTCTTATTCTCTAGGCCTAGGCCTTGTTGCCGGAAGTGCGGTAGGCTAAGTTATGCGCAGAGATGATGTGCGAATGAACACGAACAACCGTTACTCAAAGGCGCAAATAAAGCTAAACAACCGGGCCGTCAACGCACACACTCGGTACATCCATTTGTTACAGAAAATATAAGTTAACGACGTTAAAATGTACCTATTTGTACACACCTGAAGTCTTGTGTTTCTTTTTAAAGAGCGTTTTTGTATATCTAATGGAGAGTCTTCTTTCCAGTATCTCCTACTCGGTACAACACAACAGTTACAGTAATCTCTGCAACAAATGATTTTCTTTCTTTTGTTCCTTACCGATGTATCTGACTGCTTTGATCGCCATGACTTGAAGGCTCACGTCAAAATCAAGTATCCTGCTAACTTTAACCCTCTAACATCTTATGTTTTTTTTAGAAAATGACAACGTTAAAGTTTCAGTGGAGAGTGAGAGTCTTCTTTAGTTTGAAGAGTGTGACTGAGTCAAGGTTAAAGGTTGCACAACAGTAATCTCTGCAACAAATGATTATCTTTATTTTGTTCTTTATCAATGTATCTGACTGCTTTGATTGTCGTGACTTGAAGGCTCACGTCAAAATCAAGTATCCTGCTAACTTTAACCCTCTAACGCCTTATATGTTTAGAGAAAATGACAACGTTAAGGTTTGAGTTAAGGTTAAAGGTCGGGGCCACGGACGCAACAC
>CM065683.1:25225737-25228237 GCA_017654935.2 Phymorhynchus buccinoides
ATCTACAAAAGAGCAGCTAAAATTATTCTTCCTGACGCAAACCTCACCACATCAGAAAAACAAGCAAAATTAAACATCCTTCCGTTAGATTCACAATTAAAGTACAACAAAGCAATCATCATGTACAAAGTGCATAATGACTTGGTCCCACAATACCTAAAATTATTAGTTACCCCAGCATCACATCGTTATGGTTCCAGCAACTACATTTTGCCAAACACTAGAATTGACAAATACAAATCAAGTTTTGCCTTCTCAGGTTCCTCAATTTGGAATTCCCTTCCCTCTGCCATTCAGTTATGCCCTTCCATCTCACGATACAAAAAGATGGTGCGGGCAAACATAATTTACAGCCCTGCTTAAATCCTGTGTCATTTTGAACGCACACTGTATAACTGTATTGCCTTGTGATATGCATGGTATATGTCAATTGAATGTTTACATCTCAGTTTTATGCTTTGTTTATTTGTTTGCCTTTAAACTGCTTGTTAAATGTGTTTGGATTGATGTTGCTTTCACCTCCTACTTGTCATCAATTATTTGTTTCACTATGTGTATTTTTTATTTTTTTATTTTTTTTTAAACAACATTTTTTTATATGTATGTATAAACAATGTATGTGTGTATGAGAGAGAGTCAGAGATAGAGAGAGAGAGAGAGAGAGAGAGAGAGAGAGAGAGAGAGAGAGAGAGAGAGAGAGAGAGAGAGAGAGAGTATGTTTACAAATGTTTTTTGTTTTCTTAAATTTGATCCAAGGACAGATTGTAAGAATAGAGAGAAATAAAGTTTTCCAGTTTCCAGTGTCCAGTGTCCATGTGTCTGTCTGTTTTTTTGTTTCTTAAATTTGTTTTTCTTTTATCTCAAGGACAGATCTGTAAGAATAGGCATCGCCTAAAATCTTTATCCTTGTCAAATAAAGTTTCTCTCAGTCTCTCAGTCTCCTCTCTCTCAGTGTCTCTCTCTCTCTCTCTCTCTCTCTCTCTCTCTCTCTCTCTCTCTCTCTCTCTCTCTCTCTCTCTCTCTCTCTGAAGAAGAAGAAGAAGAAATATCCCATGCATAAATGCATGCTAAACTGCAACATAATTCATGCAACAATCCTTCCAATCTTGTCATCACATGATTCTGCAGCAGCTACAGAATGGATGCACCAAGTTAGCAAGAAAACTAGACCCCCCACCCCACCCCTCCTATAAAAAACCCACCAACAAGCACATCAATGCACTCCAAGTCAGCACTCTGTAAATGAGAGAAAAACATATTTTATATGCAAGCAACGTGTATAACTATAAGGGAAAGTGAGTCAAGACAAAGTTAAAAGTCCGTGTTGTAGTAAATAACTTTGGTGGAGGGAGTTAATTAAGAAGAGAGTTCCTTCCCCTTTTTCATTTCACTACAACTTTCTCTCCTACTGCCGTAGCCTCGCTATTTCAATCTTTGATTAATAAAAACTACTTACATTTTGGTTCTAATGTTCTAGACTCGTAGTAGAAAGTATGGATTATTTCACTTGCAAATATCATGGCGGGGAGAGAGTGGGGAGGGAGGGTTAAGGGAGAAGGAAAAGGGGGAAGGGTTGAACTATTTTTTTTTACTTTTTTCATCATTAATTCTCCCTGGGGAGAATTGGGAATTAACCTAAAAATGCAATCACAACCAGTTCACTAGTTTTAGCTGCAGATTTAGGCGATAAAGTTTGCTTACGCAGGAACGCCCACACAAGTGTGCTCGCGCACGCGCGCACACACACACACACACACACATAGATTCTCTCTATGTTTCTGGCTATGTCTCTCTGTCTCTCTCCCTCTTGCTCGTATACGCGCATAGAGGAAGCACAAACGCAAAGCCCCGTTCCAGTCGCAAAAAGTTACTCCTGTAGGAAGTTGACCCCCAAAAAAAGACACTGAGATTATGGAGTGATGAGCCCCCGTCTCTAAGTGTCCCCTTCTCTATGTGTCACCAATTTTTGTCTCTATTGGGGTCTGCAACGAACACCTTTTGCAAGAGTGAATGCCCTTGGTGGGTGGGGGAAGATGGTTCAGTTCAGTACTGACCAGACAAGGGGATAACTCTCGTCGATAACCCTATTTGATGCCACTAAATGGCTGCCTTTCGCAAGAGTGAATGCCCTTGTCAGTACTGACCAGCAAGGGAATCACTCTCACTGTCAAGGGCGTTAATAACCCTAGTTGCAGAGGCCTATATACGTCTCAGTGTTTTATGTCCCAGTGTCTCTGTCATACCTATCTGTCTGTATGCGAAAACAAAACCCGAACCCTAGCCCTAATTCAAACCCTAAACCTACTCTGAAACTCTATCCAAACCCATAACCCAAAATCTATCCCTAACCCCCGAATGGGGGTGGGGGAGGGGGTGGGGGGTGTCGCATGGGTAGGTAAAAATAAAAAGCTCGCTACCTATGACATGTACGACATTGACAGACACAAAGAGGGTTAGGGGGCTCGCAAATACAGACACATAGAGATGAGGACACACATAC
>CM065683.1:25238237-25240737 GCA_017654935.2 Phymorhynchus buccinoides
AAAATGCATAATTTGTTGACGAAAAATTCAACTAGGAAGAGTTACTTTTCCCTGAACATGGTCCGAGTGAACAATATCACCGCATACTTTTCTTATCTCAGTTGTTCAGAGGTTTTGTTGCTTTTATTTTTATCCATTCCAGTGATGGATGAAGTAAAACAAATTCCGTCCTGGGACTATTTTCACCCGTCCCCACTGAATAATGTTGTATTTTTTCTCCTTTGAGCTCATCTGAAATCAGAATGTGTCAGCTGCATGCAGCAGGGAGACCAGTGAAAACTGAAAACCGAACACATAGTATGGTATGTATGTGATGACATACATACCTCACCCATTATGGCCATATGGCCTGGGAATGCAAAAGAAGAAGAAGAATCATCATCCTCTCCCTCCTCCTTCTTTTTCTTCTTCTTCAGTTCAAGTATGTATGCATGTGTATCAGTATCAAACGCATGTGTGTCCTTTGTCTGCTTGTGTGACATGTTTAGGATTTGCAATACAAACTAAAAGCATTCTCATATAAATGTACGCACATTATGGCTTCATCTTACATTAATCTCTCTCCCTCTCCCCCTCTCTCTCTCTCAACCCCCCCCCCCTCTCTCTCTCTCTGAAGTCTCTCTCTCTCTCTCTCCCCCCCGCCCTCTCTCTCTCTCTCTTGTGTATCGTGTGTGTGTACTGTGTGTGTCTCTCTCTCTCTCTCTCTCTCTCTCTCTCTCTCTCTCTCTCTCTCTCTCTCTCTCTCTCTCTCTCTCTCTCTCTCTCATGTGGGACATTAGAAACAATAAAGATGGTGGGGCGATCCTGGAGAGTTCCGACAAACAAAAATAAAATGTTTTTTTCTTGTTACAGTGTAACTTACACATTCTGTTTAAAATTAAATACATGTACTGTATTGCAATTTTATTTGGGGGTATCTGTGGAAATCTCTCTCTCTCTCTCTCTCTCTCTCTCTCTCTCTCTCTCTCTCTCTCTCTCTCTCTCTCTCAAATTTTATTGCATTTTGCCAAAAACAATATATTGCTTTATAATTTATTCTATAAATTTGTCTGTTGGATACTTGGAATACTTATATGGGTTTGCAATGTAAATTGGAAGTAATATAATATCTTTAGATCTAATAGTAATACTAAAAGATACAATACCTAAAACTTTCAATCCTTTCATTCCTTCAAACAATCACATCTCAAAAGATTGGAAGCAGTCAGGCATGTTTATCAAATCAGAGGAACTTCAGGAAGTCAAATTTCATACTGGATTAGTGGATATAATAATTTAGTTAAAATTTAGCCAAGGAAGTGGCATTTCAGTAATTACGTGAAATTACTAGGATTTTTAGTAATTTCATGGATTTTACTGGGGGTCACAGTAATTTCATGAAAATACAGAAATTTTTTAAGAATTTCATGAAATTACTGATTTCACATATATAATATATATATTTACGGTAACATATATGATATATACACTGTAATACTATAGGTAGCTAATCTCTGCAGCCTCTTCTCCTTCTTCTTCCGATTGGGGATGTTTATCCTGCCACACCCAAAGTCTTCGCTTCGACTACTATTGGTGCACAGGATACATGCTTTGTGAGTTCGTGTAATCCATTTCACCAGCACACACGGCCTACTCGCACCGAATAGTGGAATGGGCTTTAACGTGCGTGCAAGATCTTGTTTTAGGTCTCATCCGAAGGACCAGAAATAGGAGTAAAAAATCTTTCCCAAGGATACAACACCGTGACCAGCTGGGTTCGAACCAGTGCACTCGTAAACCCGTTGGATTACGAGCAGCGACTCTAACCAACCGGCCACGGCGCCTACAAGTATAGATCGGCATAAAAAGTCATAGACTTTCATGCAGCAGTTTCCCATATGGCTTTGGCCCGGAGGACGCAAAGCAAAACTTTCATGCAGCAGTCTTGAAAATAAAATTAAATAGTCATTCCTTCTTCTTCTTTGCTGTCCGTGGCCACAATCATCACGTTGATAATTTTGCAACGGAACCGTGCACTCTGTATATGATCATTTAAGTCCCGCATGCACAAGATCTTGCGCGCATGTTAAAGCCCTTTCCACTATTCGGTACGAGTAGGCCGTGTGCGCCGGTGAAATGGATTACACGAACTCACAAAGCATGCATCCTTTGAGCACCCTTCAACCATATGACTATAGCAAAGGAACAGTTTATCTAACACAACACACACACACATGTGTGCAAACTTTTACCTTGTCAAGAATGTCAAGTATCATCATGTTCCGTGGCTTAGCATCTTTTAAGATAAATTAGCACAGATTTTTTTTTTTAATCAGAATACACATCCATCTCAAGCATAATTAGATAGGCATATATTTTTCTCACTTTGCATTGCTCTGGGTCTGACTCAGTGACTGATTCAATCGTTCTGCTCACTTCAACTCGTCACTCACTCACTCGGTGAGTCGGTCACAGGCACTGTCGCTGGGTCTTTCTTTCAGTTTCAATACTTTCATCAATT
>CM065683.1:25248237-25255737 GCA_017654935.2 Phymorhynchus buccinoides
ACAGATGCCTTAGAATTATTTATTCTTCTGCTTGCAGATGATGTTGCACTGTTATCTGAAACTGTTGTAGGGCTTCAAAATCAACTGAACAATCTTTATCGGTCTTCTTTACGTCTTGGTTTGAAAGTTAATATGAAGAAAACCAATGTAGTAGTTTTTAGAAAAGGTGGATACTTAGGGTCAAGAGAAAGGTGGTCTTTGGGTGATATATTGATACCTGTTGTAAATTCATACAAATATTTAGGCATTCAGTTTACAACTAAATTAAGTTTAAATGTAGTCTGTATAGACTTGGCAAGTAAAGCAAAACATGTTTTGTTATGTGTTATGCGCAAGTTGAATGCTTTAGATATTTTATCAGTGGAGATATTCTTTAAAAAATTTGATACGCAGATTGCACCAATTGCTTTATATGGGTCAGAAATATGGGGCCTAGACGCAGCAGCCAGACATGTAGAGAAATTTCATACATTTGCACTAAAGAAGTTGTTAGGCGTCACTTTACGTACACCAAATGATTTTATATATGGAGAGCTAAATAGATATCCTGTTACTATTACTGCTAGAGTCAATTGTATTAGATACTGGCTTAAATTGATACATATGGGAGACCACAAACTGCCAAAGAAATCGTATTTAATGTTGTTTAAGTTAGATGAGAAGGGAAAACTTAACTGGGTTACAAATGTACGCAAATGTTTATGTGAAAACGGATTTATGTATGCATGGTTGAATCAGGGCGTTGGATGTTGCAGGCAGTTTATTAAAACCTTTAGACAGAGATTAATTGACAATCGATGGCAAGTCTGGAATGATCATATACAAAATAGTGATAGATTTTATATGTACAGGATGTTTGGAATCGAAGATCACGTTGTTCAAATCTATTTGACAAGTCGTATAGCTAGACACCTGAAGTTTATAATGATTAGATTCAGATTTGGAATTTCGGATCTGTTTGTACATTCAAAACGTTATTCAAACATAGACAATTTAATATGCCCTATTAATTTGTAAAGAAGGGCAAGATAATGAGTTGCATTTTGTATTTACATGTCCATTTTTCAACGATCTTAGAAAATAATTAATTGCACCTAAATTTTACAGGAATCCTAGTTTATTTAAACTTAGTCTCCTTATGTCCAGTAGAAATGAAAACACAATTCAAAAGTTGTGTATATTTTTGTACAAAGCTTTGAAACTTCGAGATATTGTACTATCGTGAGTATTTTTTTGTTTTTTTTGTTTTGTTTCTTTTAGTTTTTGTATTTGGATGATTGATTTTGTGTACTTTGAAATATTGTCACACACCCTTCCAAATGGGGCGATGCCTTTTCGGGAATAAAACATTGTCATTGTCATTGTCATTGTCATTCTCTCTCTCTCTCTCTCTCTCTCTCTCTCTCTCTCTCTCTCTCTCTCTCTCTCTCTCTCTCTCTCTCTCTCTCTCTCTCTCTCTCTCTCTCTCTCATTGTGTCCTAAATGTCGATTCCTAAAAGTTAGCAATGCATATTGGAATGACACTAACTTAAAAGAGACATTGTCCTAAATTTAGCATTTGGTATTTGGTACTTTAACCCTTTCACCGCCAGCCATATTTCAGTCAAACGTTTCCATCAAAATCACCCGGGTAGAGAACAAAATCCATCTGCAGTATTGTGGATTCTTCTGTGATATGTATAAAATAAGGTTTATCCTTACTTCTCAAAACTAAAACAATAGGATGTTTGGATAATAGACCCCAATTTGATGCCTTTTAGTGACATAGGTGTTAAATCACTAATGGTGCGAAAATGCGACTTTGGCGGTGAAAGAGTTAATTATAGTCACAGAGGCATCTCTGTGAAATTCGGGTTGCTCCCACCCGGAGAGCGCGTCGCAGCTAGAGGCGCGTCACCCCCCCCCTCCTTTTTTTTTTTTAATTGGCATGCGACTTTTGTGTGACTGATGAGGAAGGAAAGTGGGGGGGGGGGGGGGGGTAGTACATTTTGACAAAATGACAACTTTTTCGTTGCCACTGGGTTTAACGTGTGCTAAGTGCATGGGCACACGGGACCTCGGTTTATCGTCTCGTCTGAAAGACTCCACGTTCAGACCATAAGGTCTAGTGCAAAGTGAGAGGAAAAAATCTCCTGTCTCCAGGTTCGAACTCGGGTTTATTTCGCACGAGGCGAACGCGTTACCTCTGTTCCACTCTACACGATAGTTGGACGTATCATCCTCCCCTCCCCCTTCCTCAAATGTTACCCTGTTCTTTATCTCACTCATCCCCTTCCGCTTGGCTGCCTACCTCTGTCTAACTGTCTGTCTGTCTGTCTATCTGTCTCAATGTCTCAATGTCTGTCTGTCTGTTTGTCTGTCTGTATGGCTGTTTGTCTGACTGACTGTCCGTGTGACTGTCTCTCTGTCTGTCTGTCTCTCTCTCTGTCTCTATAGCTCTGTCTCTCTCTCTCTCTCTCTCTCTCTCTCTCTCTCTCTCTCTCTCTCTCTCTCTCTCTCTCTCTCTCTCTCTCTCTCTCTCCCCTCCCCTCCCCCTCTCTCTCTCTCTCTCTCTCTCTCTCTCTCTCTCTCTCTCTCTCTCTCTCTCTCTCTCTCTCTCCTCTCTCCCTCTCTCTCCCCCCTCTCTCTCCCTCTCTATCCCCACCGCTCTTTCTCTTTTCCACCTCTCTTCATGTTGTCAGTTCTTAATTATTGGGATCGTCACAATAACATGTCAGTTGTCTGGCGTGTCTCCTGAATGTGCTGCCATGCGACTCTACTTTAGTGAGTGTCACAATGCATCTAGCTGACACAATAATTAACATTTTGGCACCGAGAACGTAGACATTACGAGGGGGGGGGGGGGGGGGGGGAGGGGGGGGGGGGGGGGGGGGGGATAATAACAAGGCACAATCTCTCACAATCTTCTGTTTCGTTGGAATCATGCTTTGCTAGACTCTAGCTCGTGTTGCTAACAAACAAACACGGACACGCATCATACAGGTGAGATTTCGATGAGTCTCAAATTTCTTCTTTTTTTTGCCATTTCTTTTTTTTGTAGAACATTATGCATTTTTGTTAGACTAAGATGTCATGTGTGCATTATTTCACGAAGCCATTGAACTGAAAAGCGCTTTTTGTTTTATTGTGATAATTTCGAATGATTCGCGTTTTGAAAGGTAGGCCTACGCCAGATACGTAAGCCCGTTTACTGCACCCTTCTGTTGATATTGTTTACAGATATGTGACCCAGCACCACAAAAGGGACATTAAGTGTCAAAATGCCATTCTGATAAAAAAAAATATATATACATTGAAAACCTTCCGCCAATTCTCTATCTGATGATACAAGAACCAGTATTGTCCGTTCCAGAGTTATGAGCATTTAAAGTTAGTAGGGTGAGTGTTGGTCATTTTGAGAAAATACAGTCTAAAGTTTAGCCTGGCTGAAGAAAAAGCATTGACCTACTCGTTTTAAAGCACTTAAAATACCATTTAGAGACCACATTACATATTGTCCTTTATAACTATGAAAGATAAGGTGTTAGAGAATACGAAAACACTCATAACTCAAAATTGTCCAAAAATGAGATTTGAGATTTGTTTTTTTGTTTTTTCTAGGCAACCCTAGGTCAGTAATGATGTTTACCTTAGGCAGTAAAGTCCTGAAGGGGTTAACCAAACGCACTGGTTCTTACGGTACCAGGTCAGTCCAATGAGCCAGAGCCACATGACCGACGACGACCCCACGGAGCTGTTCCAGTCCTCGGACTTAGCCGAGCTGTACGCCAGGCACCGACCCACGTACGGATCAGAGGTTACAGAGGCAATCATCGCCTTCTGCAAGGACATTGCACCGAAGGACGACGACCCTTCAGCCGCCTTCTCCCTGGCCGTCGACATCGGCTGCGGGTCCGGTCAAAGCACTGTTCCCTTAACTGACCACTTCCACGAAGTCGTCGGCCTGGACATCAGCGAAGCCCAGATCTCCAGAGCTCCGAAGAAGCACGTCCCAAACCTGTCGTTCCGGGTAGGGCCTGCTGAAGATCTGTCGTTCCTGGGAGACGGGAGCGTGGATCTGGTTACGGCAGGAACCGCCCTGCATTGGTTTGACCTCGGGAGGTTCTACCCTGAAGTGACGCGAGTTCTCAGACCCGGAGGGGCCCTGGCGTCTTACAGTTACGGAGTGCCGTATCCGGATGAACCCTTGGCTCGGAAAATGGTTCTTTGGGTAAGACTTGACAATGTCTTTATTAGTAGTAATTGCATGGCCGCTGTAGGGGTCCTGGCGGCTTACGGTTACGGAGTGCCGTATCCGGATTAACCCTTGGCTCGGAAAATGGTTCTTTGGGTAAGACTTGGCAATGTCTTTATTAGTAGTAATTACATGGCCGTGTAAGTTTATAGGGGAAGTTGGGGCAGGTAGTAGGGTAGGCTTAAATGAAAACTTACCATTTTTGCTTTTGCCCATTTCTTTTCGTGTTTTAAGATTTGATTTAGGCCTACAGCACAAAGTCTGGGCACCATTTCATTTTGGAACATGCGGTACATGAAAGTCTAGAGCAGTGAATGACCCTGAAATCTATTCTCTCTCTCTCTCTCTCTTAGATTACTGTAATTCTCTGCTGGTAGGTCTTTCAGATGAAAAACTGGCAAAACTGCAAATAATACAAAACCACGCTGCAAGACTGGTCTTGCAAAAGTCGAGGCGTGATAGAAGTGCAACACCCCTTTTGCGCACCCTTCACTGGTTGCCTGTCAAGGCTAGAATCGAGTACAAACTCGCCGCTCTCTGCTTTCAATGCCTCAACTCTGAATCTGTGCCCTCGTATCTTTCTGACCTCCTTCAGCCTTACATGCCTTCTAGAGCACTGATATCTCAAGAATCTTCTCTGTTTACTATCCCTAGATACTCATTGAAGTCCTATGGTAAAGGATCTTTATCTGTTTCTGGGCCTATGACTTTGAACTCCCTACCTCTTTCTTTTAGAAAAAAACACCTACCCTCAAACCTTCAAATCTCAGCTGAAAACCTACTTTTCCACAAATACCTTGATTGATCTGCCACAGTGAGGAAAAGGTATGTATGTGTGTGTGTGTGTGTGTGTGTGTGTGTGTGTGTGTGTGTGTGTGTGTGTGTGTGTGTGTGTGTGTGTGTGTGTGTGTGTGTGTGTGTGCGTGTGTGTGTGTGTGTGTGTGTGTGTGTGCGTGTGCGCGTGTGCGTGTGTGCGTGCGTGCGTGTGTATGTGTATGTGTGTGTGAGGGGAGAGGGGGGGGGGGGCAGAAAGGGGATGCATTTGTTTACCAGTTATTCTGTTTTAGTAAGTTAGTTTTAATCTGCTGTTATCTTTCTTACTAATGTATTTTGATTTCCTATGAAGTGTGTCTTATAATGGCTACTGTGCTCTCTAAAACATTAGTTTAAATCTGTTGTCATTTTTTGAATGAGACACTTACTGTAACTTTGGGAGTAATGTTATCTTATGTCTTTCTATGTTGTGTATGTCATACGTTTATTGTGTTTTAGCAAGACATTTTTAATCTGTCATCTCTTATAGTATGCGGATCATGCTATCTTGTAATTTTATGTGTGTTCCTTTATGTGTAATTTTATGTGTGTTCCTTTATGTGTTCCTTTATGTGTAATTTTATGTGTGTTCCTTTATGTGTTCCTTTATGTGTAATTTTATGTGTGTTCCTTTATGTGTTCCTTTATGTGTAATTTTATGTGTGTTCCTTTATGTGTTCCTTTATGTGTAATTTTATGTGTGTTCCTTTATGTGTTCCTTTATGTGTAATTTTATGTGTGTTCCTTTATGTGTTCCTTTATGTGTAATTTTATGTGTGTTCCTTTATGTGTAATTTTATGTGTGTTCCTTTATGTGTAATTTTATGTGTGTTCCTTCGACTCATACGTTCATCTTCTGTTTTTCACTTCATGCCTTGCGTTTTGTTTATATTTTGAATTTGTAAAGCGCATTGAGCATGCTTCTTGTGTGGAATTTTAGCGCTATAGCAAATACAATTATTATTATTATTATTACATTTTGTTCTAACTTTGGGGTGCTTTGATTTAAATATTATAATTTCAATGGTCGAAAACAAATACCAGAACAACTTAGCTACATTATAGTAATAAAGTTTAAATATGGTTGCATAATATTATATATCACTTTAAAAAATATATATGGGTCATATGTAGGCCTATATATTATACTGCATAATCATTTACCCACTGTGGGGCAGGTTGGGTAGGCGCAGGTACGGTTAGTGATTCATTCAAGAAAACAGTAATCAGTTTGTTTTGTATGTTCTTTTTTGTTTTCATGGGATCATTTTGTTTAACCATTATCCAGAATTTTGTTGTTGTTCTTTTATTTATTCGTTCTTTCGCGAGCGAGCGAAAATGGTGCTTTACGTCCTCTTGGTCTGAATCAGACACATATGGGACATTTATAAATACAAATATGGTGGGAACAATACTGGAGGCAATGCCCGGAGGCAGTACGAAACCAGTAAAGTCCCGATTTTTTTATATTAGTACAGATAGTTGTAGCGATGACCACGCCTCGGTTAAACCTCATCGGCTATGGCACCGCCACAAGTGATTAATTTATTCGTTCTTTTTAGTCCGTCACCAAGACGGACTATTGCGATGGGCTGGTTTGTATTTTTGTTTGTTTGTTTGTTTTTTTGTTATTTTTTCTATCTGTCCCAAGGATATCTCCCGAACCGCTTGTCCGAATCGCGTCAAATTTTGTGTGAAGGTGTGCCTCCTTAATAGGAAGAGATCGGCGCAAACCATTTTGCCGTTGTGACCTTGACCTTGACGTACGACCTTGAAAACCGAAAATCTATTTTTAGCCATATCTCGGGCACCGATCAACATAGGATGTTGAAACTTGGTATGAAGGTGGTTTGGCTTATGCCCGTTCTGATGATGGCATACCGATCAAGGTCAAGGTCAAGGTCAAAAAGATCGCTGGAGCCTGAAAATCGGAGGGTCATTTTGTTCTCCTTATGTCTGTCCCATGGATATCTTTCGAACAGGTTGACAGAAGCACGTCAAATTGTGTGTGCTGGTGTGTCACCATGAGAGGAAGGCATCCGCGCAAACCATATTGCCGTCGTGACCTTGACCTTGGCGTACGACCTTAAAAACCGAAAATCTTTCAGGGGCCATAACTCCCACACCGTTAGTGTTAGAGTCTTCACATTTGGCATGAAGGTACTTTGGCTTATGCCCGTTCTGATGGTGGCATACCGATCAAGGTCAAGGTCACGGTCCGGGCGATCCGTAGGCCTTGAAAGTGGTAGGGGTCTACACATTGGGTTTTAAGCCATATTTTCCACATTGGTACTTGACAGAAGCGCTTCAGATTGTGTGTGGTACTGTATACCCTAGAGAAGAAAACATCCGAGCATAAATTATCACCATGCTGACCTTGACCTTGAAGTGTGACCTTGAAAACCGAAATTTCCTTCTTTGCGCTATATGTTTCTTCTTCAAGCTGTATCTCG
>CM065683.1:25260737-25265737 GCA_017654935.2 Phymorhynchus buccinoides
AATTCGGGTTGCTCCCACCTGGAGAGCGCGTCGCTTTTTATGCATGCAATTTTTGTGACTGATGAGGAAGGAAAGGAGGAGGGGAGTAAATTTTGACCAAAAGACAACTTTTTCGTTGCCACTGGGTTTAACGTGTGCTAAGTACATGGGCACACGGGACCTCGGTTTATCGTCTCATCCGAAAGACTCCACGTTCAGACCGTAAGGCCTAGTGCAAAGTGAGAGGAAAATCCCCTGTACCGAGGTTCGAACTCGGGTTTACTTGACACAAGGCGAACGCGTTACCTCTGTGCCACTCTACACCTTTTACGTGTATTGCTTAAAACAGGCTCAACATTCAGATCGGAGTTTAAGATGAGTCTTACAGCATTTACCAAAGGACCCCAAAACAAAACTTCTAGACGGACCTTAGCCAGAGCATGACCAGTAATAATGTCAGTGTGCTAAACAATCCTTGGAGAACAGCCTTGAACCTATCGATTGAGAACTGATACCATCGGTGTTTTGAATCATGGAAACATTCCATAATTGGATTGCCGGCTAAACTTCCGGCTACTTCAGTTCTTATCACTAAGGTAACCAACACCTTGGCGTTGACTACATTGAATACAATGCTACTAGATAAACCCGTGCTCCGCACGGCAGTATGAAGCATCTGCGTTTATAATTGATAGGAACATGTCCGAAGAAGAAGAAGAAGAAGAACTGGCTAGCTGTATATTATTGAATATAGCAAAACCCGTGCTCCGCACGGGATGTCATGAAAGCAATTGTAAGCTCCTCACAGACTTAGGTTTTGTCACTTTGAGAAAAGTAGGTGCCTAAATGTTGTGAAAACACACGCACACGCACACGCGCACGCACACGCACACGCACACACACACGCACACATACACACACACACACACACACACACACACACACACACACACACACACACACACACACACACACACACACACACACACACACACACACACACTGTAGTAGACAGCACACACTTCATCATTGCTTGCTCGGTTTCCTGTCAATTCATGAGCGCAGATGCGTTATTCTCCGTTATGCACCTTTCAAAACAATTATGGTTAGACCAAGCACAAAACTTCCAGAAGGTAGAGGAACTATTTGCACAAAAGGCCTACTCGCCTCCCTCTTCTCCTTCCTAGCCACCCCTCCCCTTACCCCTCTCCCTTCTTCTAACCAAAGCAACCATAGAAGTTTCTAGGTGCAGTGAGTTAGCCTCGGTTTTTTGTTAGCACGCACGCGCACGTATCTAAAAACAACAACAACACCGTTTTGAACACGCAAATAGCTTCCGACAGACCGTCCACCCCAAATTAGACAGTTTAACTCACCAGTTTTACGACGGATTTTAGCAATCTGCATCATAATATTGCCTTCGATTGTCAAAGTGGTGTTTTTTTCGTTCATTCAAATAACCATTACCACGGAGAAAAAAAAAAGAATATTAAGTTTACAGATTGCAGTAAAGGGTAAGATGGATTACTTAAAAGCTCGGCGAACCGGGCTGATAGAGTTATCGTTAGTGGGGACGTGTACACTATTCACAGTGGAGGCTATCCAAAAACTCGGACTGGAACTTGAACGGAGAATTCAACTGGCCTATCGATGTGTAAAATGTGTTACGTTTCAAAGGGATATAACCAGTGTTTCTGTCCTCACTACTCATATAGGGAAAAGAGACCGGATGTTTATCTTCCCCTGTACAGTCTTTGACTGATACATGCAGGGATGTACAGTAGATGGATAACCAACTTCGGCCTGTGCGAGTTTGAGTTCCACTGCGCATGTCAGACTGATCGTTTTCGTTCTGAACTTCCGACTTTCATTGGGCCCGTGTTATTGTGAACGACGACTGTGGTCTCCGAATCTTTGCTTCAGAGAGATATATAGATATAATAGAGAGAGAGAGAGAGAGAGAGAGAGAGAGAGAGAGAGAGAGAGAGAGAGAGAGAGATGAGAGAGAGAGAGAGAGAGAGAGAGAGAGAGAGAGAGAGGAGAGAGAGAGAGAGAGAGAGTAAATATCCCCATCCCAGTCCAGAAATAGGAAATTTGTATTTTGTTTGCTGCATCGTTCATATATTTTGGTACTGAACCCAAGTAAATGCAGGTAGACTAGACTGTGTGTGATAGCTGATTTTTGTCTTTGCTTTTCTCTCTTCTGATTCTTTTTCTTTGGTCACCCACTAAAGTGTGTGCATTTACTTCTATAAAAAGAAGCTGGCCACCACCACAGAAGAAGAAGAAGAAGAGAGAGAGAGAGAGAGACTTGTGTATTGGTGCACTCATTACTGTTGTCTGTTTACATTTTCATATTTTTTTGCATGCCATTTTTTAGCTAAGCCTACCAGGGCTCCCAATTGTCCCACAAAACAAGGGGTCCCAGGGATTCCTTCACAGACAGTATAGAGGGTCCTAGAGGCGGGATAAAGGGTCCCAGTGGCATTGCAAATGCTAAAAAGATTTTTAGTGCATCCCTGGGACCCCTACACATTCTTTTATAGGGTCCTTTAGAATTTTAGTGCTCCATAGACCCCCAAATGGGGGTCCCTGGGAGCCCTGTCTACTCATACTGATTTTGTGCACTGATGTTTTTGTGTACACCTTGGTCATCAGGAGATGAATCATGCTGTGTTCATTATGTTTTCTTGAATAAGTATGTTGAGATTTGTGTATTATGTAAGAATTTCTTGCATTTTTCCTTGCGGTGAAGGCTTGCTGTACTTTGAGCAATACTTTGATTCTGTGTATACATGTGTGCGTGTGTGTTTAACAATGTTTTATCAGTTTGTTTTCATTCTCTTGAGAATGCTGAAGGAAAAAAATAATTTCCAAATTGTGTAGTAGTAAACAGGCTTTTTTTCTGTTAGCAAATGTTTAAACCATGCATAATTAAATTAATTTACACTGACAAAAACTTGTATATTGCTGATTGAAAATCATTTCTCGTTGACTTACCAATATAGTTTGTTTCAGAGCATGCCATATGATGATATGTGACCCAGCACCATGAAATGGACATTAAGTGTCAAACTGACCATTCTGAGAAAATTATACATTTGAGAACTTCAGACAATTCTCTTTCTAATGATACAAAAACCATTTCTGTTCCAGAGTTATGAGCATTTAAAATTTGTAGGGTGAGTGTCAGCTATTTTGAGAAAACAGTCTAAAGTCTAGCCTAACTGAAGAAAATATATTGACCTACAACACTTATAAGACCATTTGGGTATCATGCTATATTTAGATTATCCTTTATAACAATGAAAGATAAGATGTTAGATAACACACAAATATCCATTGCTCAAAATTGAGAAAAATGAGATTTTTAACTTTGCAAGCCTGTTGTGAGAAACTAGACCAGCGACTTAATGTCCCTTTCGTGGTGCTGGGTCACATATCTATTTTAAGACTATACTTTCAAACTCTTGTTTAATTAAGAAACTGTTTTGGCTTTACACACCAAGAGTGAAAAGTCCTGCGAACACACACACACAAATTGATCTAGTGTCGCATTTACTTTATTTTTGTGGCATCATGGTATGAAACTGCGTCACACAAAGCTCTCAACAAACATACTGGTAGTAGGTTACAGTAGGTTACATGAGTATTATTCATTGTAAGAATTTTGATTTTAAACTTTTTTTTTACATACAGAACATAATTAAAGATTTTACTTGAAAAAATACAAGAAATATATGCATAGAATGATAGATATGCATGGACACACACACACTTTAGCCCTCATTTCATCCCAGTACAACAAAGTGATCAGGACCCCGGGAAGTCCTATATAATAAGAGCAATTCCCCCCCCCAAAAAAAAAAAAAAGCCCCACATGGCCGAAAGGCCAAAAAGGGCGTAAAACATTATTTCTTCCCCCCCCAAAAAAAAAACCACACAGTAAAAATCAACAAATTAAGGTAAGCACTGATTGATAATGACAGATAAATATCAATATAGAATATCATTTGCAACATGACAGAATGTCATATATATGTTAAAACTCTCCACGCCTCATAAGTCATCATCCAACCCCACCCCCCTCTCCGCCATCCCCTGCACCCATGAATGATCTTACATTTTAAAAAGTTCATATTATCCTAACCCGTGGCAGACACTGAGATTGAGAAAGGATTTGCCCAAATTACTGATCAGCATAACATTCCCAAAAGAGCTTTTTCTCACTTCCCTCCCCCACCCCCTTTAAAACAAATGTAATTATCATCATCATTGCCACCACTGTCCTCATAACAATAGTAATAACAATATAACAATACAATACACACACAAAATATTACCACTGCTACTACTAACAACAATAATGATGACAACTGCAGCAATCATCAATGATATCATTCTTAACCTCACCATCACCAGCAATACCAAATGTTAAATTTATTAGGCTACAGTCATTATCAATGAAACTAAACTCTCACAGCAAATTTCTCTCCAATGACTTCATTCTGTTAGAAAGTAAATGACATACTAAATTAGGAGTACTGGGGCACATGTACAAAATTAATGTTACTGCATGTGTTTACAATGTATCTTGCCTACCGTCTCTCAAACAGACTACATACAAAATTTTAGAAATAAAAAAATGGAGGAGGAAGACTGACAGGCAGGAAGACAACACAGAGAGAGAGAGAGAGAGGGGGGGGGAGGGTAGAGGGAAAGGAAACAATATATACAATATGCATTGCATACTAAAGCAAATCCATTTCTGGGTCAAGATTGTTGCTGTCAGAGTGCTCCTTACACTACTGCATAAACTAAATTATGTATTCACTTCTTTTGTTTCAAGCGTTTCCTAAGGCCCTTTTCTCTTTTCCTTCTGAGTCTTGTGATGGAAATTATCCATGAATGTCTTGCATTTGTGATGAGCTCTGATTTTAAAATAAAGAAATGTTACATCCCTGAATAACTTTTCTTTTGTTGTTTCTTGTGCATTAACTGGGTACAAATGTTCATGAAAT
>CM065683.1:25270737-25275737 GCA_017654935.2 Phymorhynchus buccinoides
GTGTGTGTGTGTGTGTGTGTGTGTGTGTGTCTGTCTGTTTCTGTGTATGTGTGCGCGCACCTGTGGACATGATGAAGATGATGATGAAGCTTTCCGTTTATGCCTTTGCTGTCTCGCTCTACGTTTTCTTTCTCTACCCTCCCCCTCTCATTCCTTTCGTCTGTACTCACCCTCCCCTCCTATTCTTCTTATTATCTTTCGGCTTTTCTTACTTCATTTTGTTTGTTTTGTTCCTAGATGCTCACTTATTTTCGGCCCCTCCACATCCCAATTATTGGTATGTATCAGTATGTATCTATAATGCTGAGTTTAATCCTTTCACCGCCAGCCATATTTCAGCCAAAAATGTCCATTAAATTTACCTGGGTAGAGAACAAAATCCATTTGCAGTATTGGGGATTCTTCTGTGACATATATAAAATAAGGTCTATCCCTACTACTTCCAAACTAAGACAATAGGGTCTTTGGGTAATAGACCCCAATTTGATGCCTTTTAGTGACATGGGTGTTAAATCAGTGTGGTGCTAAAATGCGACTTTGGCGGTGAAAGGGTTAAAATGTGTCTGTTTTTATTGGTGACGTGCCTGCTTATGGCAAAAATGTGCGTTCGTTTTCTTTGCTTTGCATGCCTTTCCTGTTTATTGAATTTTTGTTTCTGGCTTGAGCCACCTATAACTCACTTTGTCGGTCGGTCGGTCTGTCGGTCGGTCGGTCTGTCGTTCCAAAATTGTCGCACATTTTGACAAAATTGTCGCACTTCAAATCGAGGCTACGCTTCAAATTGAGGCCGCTCTTTAAAATGATGTATTTTAAAAGCGTACAAAATAATAAACATACGTAATACAGACACTACAACAGATACGACGAGTATGCGGTGCTTCTTTCGATGAGTATAAGTAGGATACATAGTTTTAAATGTTTTCCACAAGATATAAAAAGTTACGAAATGGTGCAGAGATAACATTCTGGTTTACAGATTAAAATTATTGAAAAGCCAGGGGAGGTGACTCATGATTGGAGTGGTAAAAATAGACTGCGTGCCACAAACTATTGCGATTTCGCGCTTGTTTGCTTTTAATTTCCTTTTCCTTTCTTTTCTTTTTGTTTGAGGACTGGATGAAAAAAGGTATTTATACTTACTCTATTATCCTCGGAAAATAAAAGTTATTCAATTTAATTCAATTCAATTCTCTCTCTCTCTCGCTCTCTTCTTGTTCTATTGAACAGGATCTAGTTTCTCTAGACGACGGTCGCCGCGCGCATAACTGTTACGCCAAAAGGGGTCTAAGAAACGCTTTAGAAAACGTTTGCGGAAAAATATTACAAGCTCTTGTCTGATTGGTCCCAAAAAGTATTATTTTAAACAAACTTTAATGGACCAATCAACAACAAGAAATATATTAACGCCCTACTAGTTCCGGATAGTTCGCCGCTTGCTCAGTGTTTGGCAAGAACAAAACGTCACGCGAACTATCGGCAAACGAAAGGTGTTTCTTAAACCGTTTTTGCCGATTTAAGCGATCGCAACGTAACGTTAGCCCTTGTGAAACGGCCCCCAGTAAGCCGAATTTAAACAGGGTTGTAGGGCCATGAGTACGGCTAAGACAACTAATCCAGTATGGAAAATGCAAATTAGTCTAAACTACCAATCCTATTGGCAGTTTAGACTAATTTGCATTTTCCATCCCGAAATTAGACTAATTTGCATTTTTCCAGCCGTATTTATCATGACTACAGGCCCTGTTGTCCGAGAGACTTTACTACCTGCTTTAAGGAAGTACTACTCTTTGATTTTGCTACCGTGTTACTGTAAAAATGTATCTTGATTACAAGTCCAGAAAAGGAGGGAGTTAACATTTTCTGTCTGTCTGTTTGGTTTGCGACATTATCTCATAATATGAATTTATGTTAACTATTTTTCTAGCGCGTGTGCGTGCGTGCGTGCGTGCGTGCGTGCGTGCGTGCGTGTGCGTGCGTGCGTGCGTGTGTGTGTGTGTGTGTGTGTGTGTGTGTGTGTGTGTGTGTGTGTGTGTGTGTGTGCGCGCGCGCGTACGTGCGTGCGTGTGTGTATGTGTGTGTGTCTGTCCGTCAGTAAAGCAACAAAAAAGCAAAACAAGCAACAAAAGAGCAACCAAATAAGATAAGTATACCTGTACAATTTTCCAAGTGATTTCTGTTAAAGACCCACCAGATTACGTGTCAAAATCACGGGTTGCACGTGTTTTCCCTCTTATAGCTGGTAAGAAATCTTGTTTTGACCAGGTTTGACTCCCATACAAATGCCCCCAAATTCAAAACGAAACATCATCTTAAAGAGCAACCTCAATTTGTATGTGGGTCACAGCTACCCAGAAAAAAAACAAGGGACTTAATCGTGGTGGGTCAGTGTGTCTTTTAAGTTAGTTCTGATCGTCATTTGAATAGAGGAAGTCTCTAATTTATTTAAAATTTAAGATGAGCATCCATAGTTACGTTTTCCGTTCAAATGGTTTAGTCCGGTATCCAGGCAATAGTTAGAGCGCTACTATGTGCAATTGATACTGGAGCTGATTGCCTGCACATCCCACAGTTTTCATGAACTCATTATTAATGTAATGAGAAATATCAACCAGTTACTTTTTGAAGAAATTTGTCTGCGTGGTACTTATCTAATTTTACATACCAAAAATGGATTCTCTTTTAGCATTGATTCTCTTTTTACACTATCCATTTATAACAGCACTAGAAATCAAGAGGGGAAATTACATATACAGCGTTGTAATACTAACAGGCGTAAGCATTGTTTTAGTAATCGAGTTGCTAACCTCTGGAATTTACTAACACCTAACCTAAAAAGAGCACCAACACTAAATACCTTCAAAAATCTCCTTGACAAAGATGAACATTTTAGACAACTATTTTTTTAACATGATGATTGAATTACAATCATAATTTAAAAAGGCATGCTTATGCAAACAAAACTGTGTCAATGAAGGGACGTTTATAAGCCGCGAGGCTTAGGCTTGAGCCAGTCCCACACTATACTATACTATACTATACTATACTATACTATACTATACTATACTATACTATACTATACTATACTATACTATACTATACTATACTATACTATACTATACTATACTATACTAAAAAAACAAATGGACAGATCAACAACAACAAACTATTACTGGCATAGTTTCGGTGAATATACCAATGAAGTAATCTTACCGTGACACGTATTGAAACAAAATAGACGATTTTCGGAAATTACCTGGGGAGAACACTTCGTGAAAATTACGGTTGTTTAACCTAGCAACCATGGCGTCGAATTTGAAACCGTAGGATGCGAGTCAGCGAGTTGCAAACATTTTTTTTTTATAGAAAAAATGAGTGGCCACTAACTGATAGAACTTACAAATTGTGAAGTAAAAAAATATAAATGACATCAATTTTAGAATGACGCACTTTGTTCTACGTACTGTCTACTCAAACACACGAGGCGAGGGCTGGGGATCTACCTGATGGTAGATTAACTTCCCCTGTTTGACAGATTGAATTAAGCAAGATCACTCCCATACACCTTAAGATAACTCTCCCTAATTTTTTTCCCGAACAATTCCTATTGAATAGGTGAATATATAAATGCACTCCCGTTCTGTAAAAAACAAAAACAAAACAAAAAACGGAGAGTAAAATGAAAGAAACACAGATAAGAAAAACACGTGACAAGAAAATAAGACCCCCCAAAAAAGAATAAATGGTGAAGGGTTTAAAAATAATGTTTGTGTTCATTGAGTAAAGAGTGTTTTCAATAAAAACTTATCAATAATGGTTTTTTGGTTTATTGAGTAAAGATTGTGTTCATTGCAGAGACTGATCAAAAGTGGGGGTTTTGTTCATTGACTAAAGATTGTGTTTAACCCTTTCACCGCCAAAGTCGCATTTTAGCACCACAGTGATTTAACACCTATGTGACTAAAAGGCATCAAATTGGGGTCTATCATCCAAAGACCCGATTGTCTTAGTTTTGGGAAGTAAGGACAGACCTTATTTTATATAATTATGTCACAGGAGAATCCCCAATACCGCAGATGGATTTTGTTCTCTACCCAGGTAAATTTAATGGCAATTTTTGGCTGAAATATGGCTGGCGGTGAAAGGGTTAATGAAACTGATCAATAGTGTTTTAGTTCACTGGGCAAAAGAGTGGAGAATGGAGAATGGAGAGGTGTTTGTAAATCTGTATAAAAGTTTGGTGAGACCCCATTTGGAATATGGCAACTTAATTTGGAATCCTTTCCTAAAAAGACAGTCTCAGGCTATCGAATGTGTTCAAAGGAGAGCAACCAAACTAGTAAAAGCATTAAGAAATTTAGATTATGGTGACAGGTTAGATAAACTGAATTTACCATCCCTAAAATATCGGCGACTACGTGGTGATTTAATAAATGTTTATTAAAAAAAATCACAGTTCTGATGTTACTGACAAACATTATTTTGTTACAATTATCTAACTACTCAAAAACTAGGAATATTTTTTTGAAATGACTAATCCAATACGGCAGAACTAACATTAGAAATAATTTATTTAGTAACAGAGTCACTAAATACTGTAATTCTCTTCCAGCAGATATCAAATTGGCACCTAACCTTAATCAGTTCAAAAACCTCCTCGATAAAGACCCCAAGATTCAACAATTGAAATGTACATATTATACTACTTAACACATCTAAAAGCGTCCTAGTCATGCCAATCATGAAAAAGAATACAACTAATCAGAAAGGACACATTAAGAGGCCGCAAGGCCTAGTTGTCCTCATTCTCTGATCTGATCTGACCTGCGTTTAATGAGGCTGATCAATAGAGTCTTTTGCACATTGATTAAAAAGTGTGTTTAATGAAACTGAAAAAAAAGTGAAAATGTTCAAAGGCCTTTTTGGATGGAAGGAATCCCTGTCAAAAACCGTAGACAAGGATTAGACTCACTGGGAGTAGTTCTGTGTAGCTTCCCCTCTTG
>CM065683.1:25280737-25298237 GCA_017654935.2 Phymorhynchus buccinoides
CGTCGACCAGCAGCGGCTGCGCCACGTGACCTACTGCACGTGCTGCAAACCCCACCAGCTGTCCTACCGCCGGACGCGCTTCCGCTGCCCCGGCAGGCCCAAGAGGGTGCTGGTGGTGTACGTCGGGGTGGCCACGCAGTGCGCCTGCCGGCCCTGCTCCGAGGGAGACCCCGCCCTGCGACAGCCCTACGACTACTGACAGCAGGACACGACTACTGAGAGCCTGACCCTGACCCTGACACGTGCTCCGCAAACCAAGACGATGAGCACAGGCTTGTTTCCTATTACTTTTAGCTTCCAGCGCCTCGATTCAGACAGTTTTGCTTCTTCTGTTCTGGTCCTCTCATCCTTCCCCTGCCTCCTGTTCTCCCCTCTTACTAAAAACAGAAGGGTAAGGTAGAAGAGAGGCTCTTTTACTGAGAGCTAATTTGCTGTGTTTGTATCAATTCCCCGAACCCCTTCCACACCCCAAGAGAGACTAACAACCTTGTTTCCTGGGTGCTGCCTTCGCTTTGCTTGTTCGCCTTGATCTTGACCACGTTGACCTTCACATTGCTGCTTGGCCTCAGCCTCGTCTTGACCTTTCTTTTCCAAACGAGGGAGGAAGGCCGCGTGCTTATTTTTTGGACGGAACCGAGTCACATTCTGAATTTGACCTTGTTCCGAATGTACGTGCGCATGCGTGAAATTGATCGTAACGTACCATCAACTTTTAGTTTTTGTGTGTTTGACACTAAACTGACCCTAAGCCTATCCCTAACCCTCTCCCAACCCCTATTCCTAACCCTAACCCTAACCTGAAACCGACAAATTATACACCAAAAATAAAAGCTGATGGCACGTTGAGATTACTGTCTCAATTTTGCGCATGCCCACGAATATTCAGAACACGATAATCTGAGAATGCGACACCCTTTGTTGCGCACCCATCTTTGGACCATGAATCTTTTTCAATCACCATGACGAATACGAGTACTGATTTTTGTGTATTAAATGTGTTCGTCTATCTATGTATGTATATAATATATACATACATAGATAGACGAACAAACTTAATACACAAAAAGCAGATGTTCCTGAATCATTTATAAACTAATTTTGAAATAATAAATATATATATGTATTTATTTATTCACTTATCTACTTGTTTATTTAATAATTGATTGATTTCGTCTATATATGTATGTTTGTAGGCCTATGTTCCTGAATCATTTATGAATTAATTTTGAATTAATAAATATATATATGTGTTTATTTTTGCCCCACATGGCCAAAATATTCACTAATCTACTTGTTTATTTCATAATTCCTTGATTTATTTGTTAGCTTGTTTATTCATTTATTAATGGGGTGGTAAGCATAAGGTGACGCTTTTAGGACGAGAAGAAGAAATTTGGCCCGTATGAGTGTGTATTTATGTTACCACACACACCTCTCTCTCTCTCTCTCTCTCTCTCTCTCTCTCTCTCTCTCTCTCTCTCTCTCTCTCTCTCTCTCTCTCTCTCTCTCTCTCTCTGGGATGAAAACAGGGGTGTTGGGTTGTATAATCAGTTGTTGTTGTTTTTATATAGAAAAGCGTGCCCTGTTGATTTAATGCGTTTGCTTGCTTGTTTCTTGCACGAAAATGTGAAATCATAATCATAATCATAATAATAATGAGCATTTATATGCGCTTAATCTTAAACAAGCCCTAAGCGCTTACTATAATAAACAAATAAATGAATACTCCCCCCCACACACACAAAACAAAGACAAACAACAACAACAACAATAACAACAACCAAAACACACACACCACACCACACCACACAACGCAACACACGCCCGCACAAACCACACACTGCACACAAACACACGCGCAGAGAAGGGACAAAAATTACTTTCCAAAAGAACAGAGCAGGCTACGATTTGAAGAGAGTGGTTTTGAGGGAAGACTTAAATGAAGAAAGGGAGTTGGCAGAACGGAGAGGAAGAGGGAGTTTGTTCCAAGTAGAGGAGGCCTGAAAAGAGAAGGAACGTTCACCGAGAGTCCTGGTGCGGTAACGAGGGATCTGGAGGAGAGAAGTGTCAGAAGAGGAGCGTAACTGTCTAAGAGGTGTGTAAAGGTTCAGGAGATCAGTGAGATAAGAAGGAGCAAGACCATTCAGGGACTTGTAACAGAGCAAAGAGAGCGTGTAGTCGATACGCTTTCCAACAGGAAGCCAGTGAAGAGATTCAAGCATAGGGGTAGAATGAGAGAATTTGGAGCACCTCAGTACAAGGCGAGCAGCATTGTTTTGAATTTTTTTAAGTTTAGCGAGAACAGTTTGTGGGCAGCCAGCAAGAAGGGAATTACAGTAATCTAGTCTGGAGAGTACGAAGGCAGAGATGAGAGTTTTGGTAGCTTCCTCGGAAAGAAGATGTCTTACAGATCCAATGCGCCGAAGTTCTAAGTAACAAGCACGACAGAGGAAATCTGGTTTTGGAAGGAGAGAGTCTGATCAAGTGTGACGCCAAGATTGCGTACAGTGGTAGAAGTGTGGATAAGAGAGTTTTATAACTGGATGGAAGTGGGGACAGAGTTTGCTGACAAGAGTTTCTTGGGTACAATGAAAATCATTTCTGTTTTACCATTGTTCAGTTGGAGCTTGTTGTTAGTCATACATGTGTGTGTGTGTGTGTGTGTGTGTGTGTGTGTGTGTGTGTGTGTGTGTGTGTGTGTGTGTGTGTGTGTGTGTGTGTGTGTGTGTGTGTGTGTGTGTGTAGGTAGGTGTGTGTGTATGGGGGGGAGGTGATTTTTTTTTCCAGCAATGACATAAAACAAATATTTTCAAAGGCTTCTTCTAAAAGACGGTTTAATTTGACCGTCAACGTCAACCGAATGTGTTGTTGTTGTTGTTGTTGTTGTTGTTTTTGTTCACAATGTATTGTAATCTCAAGAAAATGTCATTTAAAGATATATAAAAAAAAACAGGCATGCAGAGACTCAGTCTTCGAAGACAACAATTACTATTCGGTGGAAGGGATCGATCACATCAATATTTGTTCTTCTTTCTTTTCTTTTTTAAATAAAGCGGGAACGTGGGTGTTTTTTTTATAATAAAATTCAAAGATATGAAGTTTTGATTTATATTAAAAAAGAAAAAAAGAATTCCTTAAAACAATATTGTTACTGTACAATCATTAGCAGAAATGTATAAAATATGAGACTGGCTACGTTTATTAGGAAATGAAATGCAACTTGCAGTTGCATGCTATGTTGATATGACTTTGACTATAGCCTTGAAATGTAATAATAAACTACACAGACCATTCCTATTATTTACGAACTAGATCCAAAAGCATCAACAGTTGATCTCTCTCTCTCTCTCTCTCTCTCTCTCTCTCTCTCTCTCTCTCTCTCTCTCTCTCTCTCTCTCTCTCTCTCTCTCTCTCTCTCTCTCTCTCTCTCTCTCTCTCTAGCTCTGTTTAAATGTGTGTTGTTACTTTCTTGTACAAACAAAAGTATTGTAAGAAAAGTGACTGTTTTTATCCTTAAAGCTTTGAAAGTTAGGCAAGATTCACGTAGTGTTTTGTAATGTCAAGTTAATAATGTAATGTCAATTTGTTGTTGTTGTCACACTCACTCCATTGTATGGGCATGGCCTAGCAATTAAAAATGTCCTGACTCCTGACTCCTGACTCTCTCTCTCTCTCTCTCTCTCTCTCTCTCTCTCTCTCTCTCTCTCTCTCTCTCTCTCTCTCTCTCTCTCTCTCTCTCTCTCTCTCTCTCTCTCTCTCTCTCTCTCTCTCTCTCTCTCTCTCTCTCTCTCTCTCTCTCTCTCTTCTCTCTCTCTCTCTCTCTCTCTCTCGTATGCGATGTACGGAGCTTGCACACACACAAAAACACCCCACCACCAATCAAACAAACAAAACAAAACAAAACAAAACAAAAACAAACAAACAAACAAACAAACAAACAAAAAAACACGGATTTTGTCATTTTGTGAACAGAGACTTTCTGAGGATGATCTTAGATCATCAGAATTATTTCTCCACTCGTTGATGTTTTTCTTTCAGCAATGCTGTCGTTGGTATAAAGCATCTAATTACCATCGACAAATATGCGTTTGATTGTTGTTGTTGTTGTTGTTGTTTTGGGTCTGTTTTTCATCGTGGTTGTTATTAAACTTCAATAATGTAATCATCTCGTCAAAACTGTTTTGACCAACAGCTGATTATGCTGCGTGTTTACCATAATATTCACAATCCTAAAGGTCTGTGTACACGTTAATGAACATTATTCACGAGATATTTCTATTTCCCCATGGCAACGCAGTGATAGCCCACTATTAATATGACACCGCTCACTGTGTTGCCATGGGGAAATAGAAATACCTTGTGAGTAGTGTTAACGTGTAGGCCTACAGACCTTACTCAGTTTGTATGGCTTCCTCCCACCCACCTGCGTGCGCATCCAACGGAAGTGTCGCCATCTTAGTCAGATTTGTGTGTAAACAGCATCGATCTGGCATTTTTCAAACAAAGTTACTGACTAAGATGGCGGTCTCCCATAATATGGCACGCTCCTTGTGGCCGGATATGACGACACGTGGGTACCAGCCATTCTAAATGAAAGAACATTTTAAGAGCCAGCTACACTAGGGGAAGACGGGGTAAAAAGCGCATGGGCGGGTAAGAAGCCCACCCCAATTAGGGGAAGACGGGGTAAAAAGCGCATGGGCGGGTAAGAAGCCCACCCCAATTATCTCATGAAATGAAGCAAATTTCAGTCTCATTTTGCCCATGAGACGAGCGTCAATGTCTAGCATTCGTCTCATGGGCAAATTTGACTGACATTTTCTTTATTTCATGAGATAATTGGGGTGGGCTTCTTACCCGCCCATGCGCTTTTTACCCCGTCTTCCCCTATCTCATGAAATAAAGAAACTTTTCAGTCAAATTTACCCCTGAGACGAATGCTAGACATTAACGCTCGTCTCATGGGCAAAATGAGACTGAAATTTGCTTCATTTCATGAGATAATTGGGGTGGGCTTCTTACCCGCCCATGCGCTTTTTACCCCGTCTTCCCCTACATACGATTCGATCCCAATGCGATGCGATTGTGACGATGTCTGTGAGTTATGATTCACGTGAAATACTTCCGTCTAAAAATAACTCTACTATTTTCGCTCACTCTACTCGAGTAGACCCCAACACATAAATCAAATCAGACATTTGATACGAAACTAAAGATATTTCATCAGGTTCGTGAGCGGGAGGGGAACATAAATATAGTGAACAGAACTAGTAGGATTTCATCAGCTTCATGTAGATAGATGAATTTCACGAGAATCATACCTCACAAATGTCAAATCGCATCGCATTGGGATAGGATCGTTTGCCGTGTGGCGGCCCCTTGAAGTTATCTCTCGACTGCTGGCCTCAACGGAGTGTTCTCCCTTGCTTGAAGCTGGGTGTGTTCATGGATGCTATGTTTAGATGTAGTGTCCATGCTGTTTAGTTTCTGTTTCACTTATACAACCATGTGCTATATTATACAAGCTAGATTATGTATTGCGCTAAATAACACACACGCGCGCGCACGCGCGCACACGCACACGCACACACACACACACACACACACACACCTTTTTACACAAACGTAGGGGAAGACGGGGTAAAAAGCGCATGGGCGGGTAAGAAGCCCACCCCAATTATCTCATGAAATGAAGCAAATTTCAGTCTCATTTTGCCCATGAGACGAGCGTTAATGTCTAGCATTCGTCTCATGGGCAAATTTGACTGAAATTTTCTTTATTGCATGAGATAATTGGGGTGGGCTTCTTACCCGCCCATGCGCTTTTTACCCCGTCTTCCCCTACGCTTATGTGAATAAAGAATAATATGAATACTTTCGTTTGCATCATATCCTACAAACCTTAGGCCTAGTATTGAAGAAGAAATGTCGTGTTTTACGTCCTCTCGACCCGGGAAGGCGCATATGGGACATTTGTATGGGTTAGATATAAAAAGTAAAAATAAGACATTCACATGACGAACGTAGACAAGGACATGGACAACACACAAAATGAAGTGAGGGGACATTCTCTAATTGGCAAGTTAAAATTATTCATTATAATGATTCGGAATCGCAATTCATATTTCTTGTGATTTTTAATAGTCTGTTAAAATAAATGTAGTGATGTAAAATATTTGATAAGAATCGTGAATGAATGAAAAATGGTGTTTTACGTCCTCTCGGTCTGGAACAGACACATAAATTATGGGACATTTGTCGATACAAAGATGATGGGAACAATACTGGAGGCAATGCTCGGAGGCAGTGCAACACCAGTAAAGTCCCGATTTTGTAACAAGTAACAATACAGATAGGTGTAGCGGTAACCACGCCTCGGTTAAACCTCATCGGCTATGGTACCGCCACAATGATATAGTATTTCCTCAAATAAGAATCGTGATCGTGATAATAGGGTTTAACGCCCTCTTCGGCCTTTCGGCCATGTGGGGCATATGGAGAATCGTGAGAAGAAGAAAAATGGTGCTTTACGTCCTCTCGGTCTGGAACAGACACATATGGGACATTTGTAGATACAAAGATGGTGGGAACAATACTGGAGGCAATGCCCGGAGGCAGTGCAACACCAGTAAAGTCCCGATTTGTTTAGCAATACAGATAGGTGTAGCGGTAGCCACGCCTCGGTTAAACCTCATTGGCTATGGCACCGCCACAATCTTTTTACCAGATGTAAGGAGAATCGTGATATGGTAGTCTGACCTAGTAACCAACCCTCCATAGTATTAAAATTCAAGGCTACGTGTTTAAAATCGAAGTTTTTGGTATTTTATTGTTAAAAAGTCAGGTGTCTGACCCTTAAAATAATCCTTCCATAGTATTAAAATTCAAGGCTACGTGTTTAAAATCGAAGTTTTTGGTATTTTATTGTTAAAAAGTCAGGTGTCTGACCCTTAAAATAAGATTTTTAAAAACATATATTTACACAAATTTGTATTATATTTACAAAAATATATATTTGTTTATATATTTACAAAGGATGAAACAAGTATTAATTATGTTTATTTAAAAGTCCTACCAGGAAAGAACTCCTTTCCCCTGGGACGTCCCTATCTGTCGAGACAGGGGAAATAATTTACATCACGGACGTTGTGAAAATGTAATAGTAATATTTAGTATCTTAGCCTTTAAATTTATATTAGTATTATTGTTTGTGATCGAGGGGGGGGGGGGGGTCCCGGGGTCCCGGAGTGTCTCAACCTGCCGAGAGAGGGCGAGCCCACTGAGGGAGGATACGCGAGCCATCCTCGCGTCACAACCAACAGTGGGTCCACACCCGCAAGGAGGGAGACCGGCTCACGGGTTGGGGGGGAAGGAAGGGGTGGGGGAGGGATCACGGTCCGGGGGATCTCAACCACCTATGGGGAGGCGCACCCCCTGCAGGAGGCGTACGCAAGACATCCTCGCGTTAACAACCTGCAGGGGGCCCATCTCCCCTTGGGGTGGCCTAGTATTGGTCATCGCTGTTAGTATTTATAGTTATAGAGAATATTGTGACTTGTTCTTCTTCTTCTCTTTAGGGCCCACGGTCAGTATGTTGACCATTCTGGCACCTTGTTTCATCAACATATTATGTTAATAAACTTATAACATAACCTTTCGTAATCTGGTTTGTTTCAAATAATTTACTTCAAAATGTAGGCCTACGTTTGCAAGAAACGTAACTTGTCAATAACCTAATACGAAATAGTGAGGTCAAGAGAGAGAATATAGTGAAATGAATAAGGGGAAGGAACTTCTCGTAATTAACTCCCTTTTTACCAATGTTATTTATGGCACCGGTTCGCCTAGCAAAGTGAAAGTAGTTGCCACAACAATACAGACCCAAGTTCATCCTCATTGTAAATAACCTTTTACCAGAACAGCATGACGTTTAACGTTTCCCTCTGTTCATACCAAACTAAAACTTTTGACTCCGTACCATGGAAATGTTGCCATGGAAGACTACATTTCGATGGCTTGGAGTCAAAACGGACTATCTTTAGATAGTCCATTGACACGTTATTGAACTTAGTACGAAAATTAACCCTTTCACCGCCAGCCATGTTTGAGCCAAATATTTCCATTAAACGTACTTGGCTACAGAAACGTTTTCATCTGTAATATTGTGGGATTTCTTTGTGACTCATTTTGTCGGTCAATCCTTAATGCTCACATTTAGGAACACAATAATAATTGAATAATAGACACTGATTTCAAGGGTTTTAATGACATAGGTGTTAAATCATTGCGGTGCAAAAATGCTACATTGGCGGTGAAAGGGTTAATAACTTGTATAAAAAAAAAGACTGCAGAAATATAAAAAGCAAAACCCCCTTTATATATTTCTGCCGTCATTGTTTGATGCAAGTTATTAGTTTTTGTAATAACGAGTTATTGGTCTCCGACATTTTCTCACATTGATTTTTTGTGTTTTATTGGACTTGATGTTGGACTGGAATAATCAATGCGTATTGTTAATGATCTTGTTATTTATTTATTCAAAATAATGCTACATGCTTCTGATGTTTTACCACATGTTCAATAATAATACATTGCTACGGGATCTGCATTGTTATATGGCTGATGAACAAAAACAAAATTACATGTTATTTAATATGGTTGTTGTTTATGATATTCCAATGGAATACAAAACTATCTCAGCGAAGAACGTCCCTGTGAACTTGTTGATTATTTTTAACCTTGAGAAAGGAAACGCTGGTGATGAAATAAACTATACATTATACATCTGAATTGTTGTCCATGGGATGTGAAAGCCACGTGTATATTTTGTCTTGAAACAAAGGAAGACTGGCGTGCGAACGCACGCACACGAGCGCACGCACGCACACACATACACACAGACAGACAGACTGAGACAGACAGACAGACACACACTCACACACACACACACACACACACACACGCGCACACGCACGCGCACGCACGCACACGCACACACACACACACACACATTCTCCACCCTCTTACTTTCTGTCTGTATGCCTCTCTCTCTCTCTCTCTCTCTCTCTCTCTCTCTCTCTCTCTCTCTCTCTCTCTCTCTCTCTCTCTCTCTCTCTCTCTCTCTCTCTCTCTCTCTCTCTCTCTCTCTCTCTCTCTCTCTCTCTCTCTCTCTCTCTCTCTCTCTCTCTCTCTCTCTCTCTCTCTCTCTCTCTCTCTCTCTGTCTCTGTCTCTCTCTCTCTCTCTCTCTCTCTCTCTCTCTCTCTCTCTCTCTCTCTCTCTCTCTCTCTCTCTCTCTCTCTCTCTCTCTCTCTTCCTCTTTCTCCCTCTGCCTCTCTCCTCAGTTCTCTCTTATTTTGTGTCTTTCTCTGATTCTGTTAGTTTGTCTCTGTCTTCGTCAACCTGCCTGTGAATCTGTTTCTCCTTTACTGTGCATTTCTCTGTCTTCTGTCTGTCTGTCTGTCTGTCTATCTGTCTCATTTTCTCTTTGTTTCTCTTTCTATCAAAGAAAATTAGGTCTGGTCACAGTAATTCCGTTTTAAACAATCATCATCATATAGTAAAAAGCCAACAGTCCGTGTGTGTGTGTGTGTGTCTGTGTGTGTGTGTGTGTCTGAAACACGAAACGGGCCTTATAACTCCGCCGTTTTTCGACCGAATCGCTTCAAATTTGCTGTGAGCCCTCACGGGGTGATGCAACGGCAACCGAGGCGGACGTGTCATTTGCGCGGTTTCGCAAATGCGCGAAACGCGCATCCGCCGGCCTTTCTGCGCCCGTATCTCCGGTATTTCTGGACCGATTGCCTTCACATTTGGCACATATATGACCGGGGACGGTGACTATCAATGTGCCAAACCGGAAGGGAATCCATTACTTAGGCGCATAACAGCAGCATGATGCAAAACGGGCCTTATAACTCCGCTGAACTTTCATCCGAATCGCGTCAAATTTCCTGTCAGGCTTGCTGTTACCGGGGCAAAGCCTGCCAGCAAATTTGAAGAAAATCGGGAGAGCGCGTCACTCTCAGAGCAGCGCCAACGGAAAACGGGGCTTTATAACTCTGCCGTTTCTTAACGAAATCGCTTCAAATTTGCTGTACTCAGCGTTACCAGTACTTGGCGTTACCGTTACTAGGCGTTACCGTTACTAGGGAGAGCGCATCACTCTCAGAGCAGCGCCAACGCGAAACGGGGCCTTATAACTCGACCGTTTCTTTACCAAATCGCTTCAAATTTGCTGTGCTCAGCGTTACCAATACTTGGCATTACCGTTACTAGGCGTTACGGTTACTGGGCGTTACTGGTACTCGGCGTTGCGCTAGTCCTTTATAAATTATGACGATTCCGAAAACAGCTGTCACTCTTCAATTCACCCTTCTTCCTCTTCTTCATCGATCACTCAGACAGTCCCCCTGTCATATGAATGCAGATGCGTCATGCTGCCGTTATGCGTCTGCGAAATAGGCCCAGCATGTTCGACTGCGTCTGGAGAAAATCCTTGAAAGTATTTCTAGAACAAAGGCGGGAGAGCGGACCAGTAAGGCAGAAATATAGTAGATGACAGTAAGCATAGGGGAAAAGGCAAAGGCAAAGAGAGTGACGGGTTAGAGGAAGTTACAAGCACACAACTTCCAGAAGGTGGGGGAACTCTTTGTACGAAAGCCCCCCAGTGTCCCCACGAGAGGAATTCGCCCGTAAAGAAATGGTCATTTATTATAAAGAAAGGAAAAACTTTAAGTAATATGAAATTTGTAATTTGTTGTAACTCATCAGCAATGTGAAGTAAATTTCGGTCTCCGTCACACATATTTTGTTGTTAGGCCCTACAGACAATTCTACATTTTTCCAAGACCAGAAAACATTTACTATCGTTAGGAAAACACACACAAAAATGCTTCTACATGCATCATCCCTATCGTCATAATGAAAACCCGTTTTGTTCGTAGGAAACGCGAAAACTAGTAATTACTCCTATTAGAACGGTTTTCATCTTTATTTTGAGGTCACAAACCTGAGAGCACACAAACAATCGAAGCTCTAAAAAAATGAGTTAGACACACGCACGTACACGCACACGCACACGCACACACACACACACACACACACACACACACACATACACACACACACACACATATATATACACACGCGCGCGCGCGCGCGCGCGCGCGCGCGCGCGCGCACATACACACACACACACACAAACAAGACGTTCAATAATGCACATAGTCCTCCTAAATGTGGAAAATATATCCAAGTATGGACGATGACGTCAGTCGCTTAAAAATGCGGGTTTTCGGGGAAAGTTTACAATTTGTATCTTTTAACATTTCAAGCTGACACTAAACTAACCCGAGCCCTATCCATAACCATATATTCCTAACCTTAACCCAAACCTGAAACCGTCAAATACGCAACAAATTGAAAACTTTACTAAACAACTAAAACATCTGACCGGAAGGACTCTATGTGCAGTTTTGAACGGCCTGTCACAGAGAGAGAGAGAGAGAGAGAGAGAGAGAGAGAGAGAGAGAGAGAGAGAGAGAGAGAGAGAGAGAGAGAGAGAGAGAGAGAGAGAGAGAGAGGGGGGAGAGAGAGAGAGAGAGAGAGAGAGAGAGAGAGAGAGAGAGAGAGAGAGAGAGAGAGAGAGAGAGAGAGAGAGACGAGTGATTTAAAATCCACTTTTAAAACAATAAGTCTAACCTTAGACCATTGCACTCTAGCAGAGTACCTAAGAAACGGTATCACACCTCGGTTACATAGAATTTAGTATTCAAACAACAAGCGGGGTCTTCGTGATAAAAACAAAATACTGGTATTGGATGCTAATAATCAGTTAGAATAAAAATTTAAAAAATCAATCATATAAGCGTATAATAATTATATCTCTGTGCTTGAAGACATGCTTCAATCTTTCACACACTTCAATCTTTCGCACGTAATACCACTTTCAATTAATTATGCTTTCAAATGCTGACAAACATTTTACAATTTTTGAAGATTCTATGCGCGTGTCCTTGCTCTTGAGACGTGCTTGGATATAAATAAATAAAACACCTACCGTGCAAATGAAACCGAAGAGAAAGATATACGAAAGAGTAAACTGATTAATTAACTAAATGTATTGTAAGAACAGGAAGGAACATTAATCTTAGCATACATTCGCACCTAAGCCTTTCGTTTTAATTTGCACTATCTTCAATTATTTGCGCCGTATTGGACTCAGGAGTGTGACCGTTTGCGCCTTATTAATCACGCAAAGGTTATAATAAGAGCGTTATGTTTGCGCCTTATTCATCAAGCACAGATTACAATAAAAGCAGGTGTAGCGAGCATTAGAAGCATTAGTTGGGTCGAAAGAGACTGCTCATCTTAAGATCTCTATACACGTTAACGTCATTCACAAAATATCGTTATTTCCCCATGGCAACACAGCGAGTTGTAAGTCATATTCAGGTCTGTGTACACGCTAACATTATTCACAAAATATCTTTATTTCCCCATTGGCAACACAGTGTTAGGCCACTTATAATATGACTTCCTGTGTTGCCATGGGAAAATAGTGATATTTTGTGGAAAAAAATGTCTCACAAAATATCGTTATTTCCCCATGGCAACACAGCGAATTGTAATGAAATAGTGATATTTTGTGAATATCGTTAACGTGTACAGAGACTATATAGTTGTGTCGCTTGTTGTACAGCCAGTTCTATGCTACTCCACAATTGCTTTGCATCGCTCTCTGTTTTCTGAATTGTAACAAAGCATTACTTTATTCACATAATTTTGTTTTTTAATACTGACACGGACATCAGTCATGTAATTGTCGCCGCGTTGGCAATCAACTGAACAGTACTCACTATAGGCAGTAATATGCACATTTCTGACTCCCCCATCCCCACCCCCACACACACTAAAACTAACATGGACAGTGCTGCAACCAAAACCTGTTTTTCGTGCTGGGTGAAGCACATCGTCAGTTTTGCCTCACTGACTGATTCAACGTGCCTGGACAACTACTCTAAACGCGTTTGACAGACATTGAGATGGTCTGAGCTGGCAGAATGCTAGAATCTTGGTTATCTCAGCAACAGGTGGCACATGCCATGAATGTCGAACAAAGTGTAGTCTCAAAAATGTGGAAATTGTTCCAAGCTACAGGTATTGCCTAAAGAATGTATTCTGGTGGGAGAACAAATTTCTTGTCATCAGGCTCGCCGACATCTCTTCTGGACTGCGGTTCAGATTCAAAATCGGTCTTGACCTTGCAAATGGAAATAGAACTTCCATTGAAACATAAACGAGGATGTTTTATGAAGATGGTCTGAAGTCGGGAATACCCCCAATCTGTATTCCCTTGACCCTACAGCACAGGCAAGCCAGACTGACTTGGGCGCAGCCGAATGCCACATAGACCATTATAACTGGACGTCCATCTTGCTTACTGGTGAGTCAAAATTTGGCCCAAACCTTAGATAATGCAGGCAAAGGATGTGGAGTAGCAGGAAACAGCAATTCCACAAGGATTATGTCCACACACAAAATAATTATGTCCCCAGCATGTCCGTTATTGAGGTAGCTCCCCAATGGTCTGAGGTGGAGTCCGCATACATGGAAGACTCCATGTGCCCTGGAACGGAAACCTTGTCACAGTAATTAATTAAAATGATGTCCTAGCCATCCTCTTGAGACTGAACCCTGGTGACTTCGGCGCGGGTTTCACTTTCATGGACAGCAAACGCCCAACCATATGCGTTAAACACTACTTTGAGGATGAATCACTAGAGAGAATTGAGGGGTCAGCCAGGTTCCCTGACTTGAATCTCAGAGAACGTGTTTGGGACATGACCTGAGACCCATCCGTGCATATGTAGCCCAGCTGCTCAGGCCGGATCACCATGAATAGGCCGTCAAAGAAGAGCTAGGCATGACTCCCTCAGAATATCTGCTGTTCGTTGTGGAGGCGTTTCAGTGGGTCATTCAGATACCTGGGAATTGCACATGTTATTGACATTCTGTGTTGTTTGACAAAGAGCTTACACAGTGTTTACGAAATGAATGTTTTACTCAATAATTATGCTGATTATCTGAGGGTAGGTTTGGTTCTGTGTCCTCCCACCTTTTTTATGGGCAAACTCTTTGCTTTTTAAAAGTCTGTCGTGTTGCCTGGTGTTCTAGTGTCTCTCTCATACAAGTGTCTTGCTTTCGTTGACAAACACAAGTTTCAATTCTTTATATCCAACTTTGCTCTCAACAGTAAAACATGGCGAAACTCCAGCCAGACAATAACTACCCTTGCGCATTTCTACAATGTTGCAAAGTTAAAAGCGCCAAAATAAAATACAAAATAATAAATACTAAATCATAAATAACATAGCAACTAACATATAAATTTAAATACTAGAGTAATTCTAAACAACTGGTGCCCCGCACCAATAGTATGAATTAACTTTAATGTGAATAAAGTCAATGGAATTCAAAATCCGGAATATCTGTTATGTGATGCAAAGCAAGTGTGGAGTAGTATATTAGAACAGGAGTAGACCTACATTGCAATACGAACAAGGGCATCGCCGAGCGGCAGCAACGCATTGTGACAATGCAAACCCGCCCCCCCCACCCCAATAAACACACCACTTTCCACCCTTACAGAACGCATAAAATACATAGCCCAAAATTTGAAGCGATTCTGTTCAGTAGTTCACGAGATACAGCTGAACTTTTATGCAAACTTCCTTGCACCATGGTACACCACCACACAAAATTTGAAGCGATTCTGTTCACTATTTCACGAAATAAAGCTGGGGGGAAATTACATAGCCCAAAGAAGGAAATTTCGGTTTTCAAGGTCAAACTTCAAGGTCAAGGTCAGCACGGTGTTGACTCGTTAACGAAAGGAAGCTTCCTTTTCAAGCTGTCTACCCCTCTGCCAATTTTAATCAAACTCCAAACAGTAGTTTTTAAGATAATCGATACACAGACAGACACACACACAGACACACACACAGACACACAAACCGATCGCAATACCTCGGCCTCTGGCCGGGTAACGAGGACGTACGCCCTCTCTCTCTCTCTCTCTCTCTCTCTCTCTCTCTCTCTCTCTGTGCGTGTGGGCGCGCGCACGCGTCCGTCTGTTTGTGCAAACAGACAGACAGAATGACAAACAGATAAAAAGGATTGGAGAGAGGGAGGGGCAAGACCCAAAGAGAAAAGAAAGAAAGAAAAAAAAACCCAAGACAATCAACGGATTATCAAACAGGTGAACAAAATGTCCGCCTTTTAAAGTCTGATCACGACAGACAGGTTAGCTAAAACCTTCAGAACAGCGAAAGGCTCAAAGAAATGTCAATTCTGTGTTATTAATTGTCTTTCTTCTCTTTTCTTTTAATCCTTTGTTCGTTGGTCTATTTTACCCAGCCGCGCAAGCGAAACTGGTAATGTTTTCAGTGACGTTTGGCTGGTTTGGGCTGGCTGGCTATAGGTGAAGACGGGGTAAAAAGCCCATGGGCGGGTAAGAAGCCCATGCCAATTATCTCATGAAATAAAGCAAATTGCAGACACATTTTGCCCATGAGACGAGTGTTAATGTTTAGCATTCGTCTCATGGGCAAATTTGACTGAAAATGTTTAGCATTCGTCTCATGGGCAAATTTGACTGAAATGTTCTTTATTTCATGAGATAATTGGCATGGGCTTCTTACCCGCCCATGGGCTTTTTACCCCGTCTTCACCTACCGTTAACACGATAACTTTTGAGAGGAGGAACCTAGGAGGCTCACATTTCGCATGCCCAAAGGTAGTTGGGATATCTAGGCCTGGATCGAAAGTGAAGGTCATTGATCAAAGGGCAAGGTCACTGGGGCAGAAAACGCGCCATTTGACCACAAAGTTTGGGGAGTCATTCTGTGCGGGGGAAACGTGCGGCGAGGCTTGTGATAAAGCGTTTTAGCCCTCTAGTCACCTCTGTTTTGAACACTCTTAAAAGAGAGGATGTCAACGGGTCTTCATAAAAATGTTGTGAGGGGTTAAAGTATTGCTGATTAATCATCCTGTTAACAAGTGTGCCGCCGAGGGGCAGACAGGCACGTCCTTTTCCCGTTCTGCCACCTTACCTTCACTTCACCCACCCACCCACCCACCCACACACACACACACACACACACACACACATCTTAGCCCCCGCACTCTTTGAATCCTTTGAACGATGCTCATCGTGTATATTATACGACTATAGGGATGTTCACTTTACACAGCTTGTGACCTACAGCCACCACTCTTGACCTTGACCTTTCAAGAGATTTCAAATGTCTGCCCCTGCATATCATAGGTCATGCTGTTCAAGAATAATTATATAGGGTAATCAGGGTGTACGCCCAAAGGTGTTCACATTACATCCACTGCTAAAAGAGACGAGGTCAAAAGTCAAGGTCAAAGTCATCAAGGTAATTAATACTTTGTACCCCGCATGACCTTCAGCCAGCCTACCAAACTGTTAAATGTAAAGCCTGTTACTGCCAAAAACAATTATGCAAAAGATATAGGTAAAAAAAACAAATTCACACCTCTATGGCCTACGTCCTCGGCCTTGACCTTAACATTGAACAGTACCCAATATTCGGACTCACCGTAAGCCAATGCACCCATATACCAAGTTTGAATATTATAACGCGACAAACTTAATATACTCCTTTGCCAATCATAGATCGGGCAAAGGACAATGAAGCTTTGAAGTTAATTTCAATCGTCATTCTGACATAGGAAATAATCTTGTGTGCGTGTGCTAGTTCGCAAGGTTGACCATAACGTTCAGACCATGTTTTGATACGTCACAATGTTGGAATAATAGTGTATTAGTAACAATTCATTATTGTTGTTGTTGTCGTCGTCCCCTGGCTAAAAGACTCCAGAGATCACATCAACAGCCGAAGCACTTGAACACTATGGTACACATGCATCAGCTAGGGATGAGAACATATTACGTGTGATTACTCCACCACGTGGGCAGCCAAACTCCGACATCAGGGTTTTTTAATTGGAGGCTGCTGATGTTATGCTAGGAGCTTGTCATGGCTAAGGACAATCCCCCTCATAACTATGCAGAGCATAACAACATTTTGATGTAGCCTTGGTGTTCTAGCCTATGTCAATTGGTCTGACGCAGCCTTAAGCGAATGCGTATCCATTTATGTTTATTCAAAGTTAATTGTCATGGCTAAGGACAATCCCCCGCATAACTATGCAGAACATAACAACATTTTGATGTAGCCTTGGTGCTCTAGCCTATGTCAGTTGGTCTGACACAGCCTTAAGCCAATGCGTATCCATTTAAGTTTATTCAAAGTTAATTGTCATGGCTAAGGACAATCCCCCGCATAACTATGCAGAGCATAACAAACATTTTGATGTAGCCTTGGTGTTCTAGCCTATGTCAATTGGTCTGACACAGCCTTAAGCCAATGCGTATCCATTTAAGTTTATTGAAAATAATCAGCATGTAGG
>CM065683.1:25303237-25305737 GCA_017654935.2 Phymorhynchus buccinoides
TCCAACGCAAGACTGGAAATGGGCAGTGTCCAACGTAACATAGCATTAGAAAGGGGCAGTGTCCAACGTAACATAGCATTAGAAAGGGACAGTGTCCAATGTAACATATCATTAGAAAGGGGCAGTGTCCAACGCAAGACTGGAAATGGGCAGTGTCCATCGTAACATAGCATTAGAAAGGGGCAGTGTCCAACGTAACATAGCATTAGAAAGGGACAGTGTCCAACGTAACATAGCATTACAAAGGGGCAGTGTCCAACGTAAGACTGAAAATGGGCAGTGTCCATCGTAACATAGCATTTGAAAGAGGCAGTGTCCAACGTAACATAGCATTAGAAAGGGACAGTGTCCAATGTAACATAACATTTGAAAGGGGCAGTGTCCAACGCAACATAGCATTAGAAAGGTGCAGTATCCAACGTAAGACTGGAAATGGGCAGTGTCCAACATAACATAGCATTTGAAAGGGGCAGTGTCCACCGTAACATAGCATTAGAAAGGGGCAGTGTCCAACGTAACATAGCATTAGAAAGGGGGCAGTGTCCAACGTAACATAGCATTAGAAAGGGGCAGTGTCCAACGTAACATAGCATTAGAAAGGGGCAGTGTCCAACGTAACATAGCATTTGAAAGAGGCAGTGTCCAACGTAACATAGCATTTGAAAGGGGCAGTGTCCAACGTAACATAGCATTAGAAAGGGGCAGTGTCCAACGTAACATAGCATTAGAAAGGGGTAGTGTCCAACGTAGCGTCGTATTAGAAAGGGGCAGTGTCCAACGTAACATAGCACTAGAACTGGGCAGTGACCAACTACATGTGCCATTTAAAGAGGGAATGTCCAACGTAACACAGCATTTTGAAAGGGCAGGGTGATGTATTACATAGCGTTGGAAAGTGGCGTTTCGTGAGACAGGAAACCGTGTAAGCGTGAATTTTCAATAATGCCCCATTTCAAAACCCCAAAATTCGTTGCACATTTAAAACCACTAAGATTCTTCCATTATGCACAACAACGGATCTGTAGTTTTTTGTTTGTTTTTGTTGGGTTTTGTTTTTTGTTTCATAACCCAGAATATAGCCTTACAGATCAGGTTCAGTTATATACCTAGCATTCTGCGGAGGTCGTGTTTCTTTATTAAAAAAAAAGACCTCGAAAAAAATATAAAACAAACCCGGGATAAGTATACATCAATAAAGCCTTTAATCTTCAGGACCCAGCAAAAACCCTTCCTTCCAAAGCAATCGCTATGTCTGGCGGATTCAAAAGAAGGTATTTCCGTTGATTTCCATATCCATATATATCCATAAATGTTATTCATCTACCTAGTTTACTGGATTAGCAATAGCAGTTGGAACTCCGCCCTTAGCTTTATGCTATTAGCTGGGGATTTTCTGTGCGTGTCGTGTGTCTTTTCGTCCTCGGCCCACGACAGTGAAATAAGGAGTACGCTTTTGTTTTGTTTTTGGTTCTCTCTCTCTCTCTCTCTCTCTCTCTCTCTCTCTCTCTCTCTCTCTCTCTCTCTCTCTCTCTCTCTCTCTCTCTCTCTCTTGCCAATACTTGTTAACCGTTGTAAAATAAAGGTTCGTTTCATTCATCTCTCTCTCTCTCTCTCTCTCTCTCTCTCTCTCTCTCTCTCTCTCTCTCTCTCTCTCTCTCTCTCTCTCTCTCTCTCTCTCTCTCTCTCTCTCTCTCTCTCTCTCTCTCTCTCTCTCTCTCTCTCACACACACACACACACACACACACACACACACACTCACACTCTCTCTCTCTCTCTCTCTCTCTCTCTCTCTCTCTCTCTCTCTCTCTCTCTCTCTCTCTCTCTCTCTCTCTCTCTCTCTCCACCTCCTTGTCATTAGACAAAATTGGCTATGACAATAATTATAATTCATGTGTTCAAGTGTTCTCTCTCTCTCCCTCATTGGGTTGAAACAAAGAAAGAAAAGGAATCCTAACCATATCACTTTATCAGCATAACATCTTTTGATAACAAATTATTGAGATGTCGACAGATTCAAAATAAACTAGAGGGCTTAATATGTTTGCCTTTGAGAGGAAACGAGTCGAGTGAGTGAATAAAGATTTGTTTTTTTAAAAACCAAAAAAAACCACTGATGACAGTCATTCCCATCAAACAGCCGTTTGCAAGTAAGTTATTCAATATTAAAATTTAGCCATTTTCGTCCCCACTTCAGGTTGGTACTTCCGGTTTGGTTTTATACCGGAAGTGTTGCAAAGCTGCTCTTTAATAATACTGAAAATATGAATCCATTCGGTCAAGCCGTTTGTTATATTCAAGTTTAAAATGTCTGCCAAAATCTCGCCAATCACTTAAATATTGAAAATATGGCATTAGAATAGTGTCTTCAAACTTTCCTGCAAATTTCAGCAAAATCGGTTAAAACCCAAGAAATCCACAAATGGAAAACAATGAATATGACACAACCCAACAAACTATTTAACATATCATCAACAAACTTCTTTCAGGACTGGGCCAACA